>JAXQQM020062921.1:157500-172500 GCA_034641835.2 Pinus albicaulis
AAAATAATTGTTTTAGTTGAAAATAAAACTTTTATTAATTATTTTATTTCAAAGCTAGAAATGATGTTTATGAAGATGAAAAGTAAGACATCATAGCTATTTTCACATGATTAGGTGACAATACTTCTCTAACACTCGTGGTATTTATGAGAAACACTTTAATTAAAATATGCGAGGAACCTTAATGTTTCAATGGTTTTATCTTTTTATATTTTTGAAATGTGATAAAAAGAGTAAAAAATAAACTAAACTAAGTTTCAAAACAAACCAAAATATGGTTGTTCACGGTGAGAAAATATTAATTTGTAAATAATGGTAGGCTAATGAGAAATAACAAAAACAAAGTTCAAATATGTATATGTGTGGAGAGATTGAATTTAAATGGCTAGAAAACATTATATGTGGCATAATTGGAGGTTTTGAATCTAGTTGTCATGAAAAAAAAAATTGAGGAAATAAGGAAACAATTTAAGGATATAAGCTTCCTCCACATCCACAAGGAACTAACCTCATATGCATATATATTATCAAAGTAATCTCTCACTATGGAACCAAGTTATTTATTATGAAGAGGTGGTTGGAGACACAACTCAAAGTGCACATTATGTACCCATAGCTAGATGATTATCTTAATTTATATCTCCAACTCTTTGGCGACAATTTAGTTCTTATCTCATGATAGCTTAGTTTATTTATCAAAAGTGGGTAATAATTTAGCTTATATTTTTTTTCCTTCACATCACTTACTAATCTTGTTCATGATCCCGTGATTTTTACTTTTTCCAGAGCTAAAACATTTATAAAATATTGAGTTTCTATTTTATGTTCAAAATCAGTGATTAGTTAGTTTGAAAACAATGTTTATTTTTCGAATATTTCATATATTTTAATAGAGTTTCCACTTTCAAAGAGTTTTCCTTTATCAGTAAAAGGACAACAAAGTTTAATTTACTTATGAATAAAATAAAATTATGTTTTCCTCCGGAAGAGAGAGAGAGAGAAATTGAAATGGAAAAAAAACAATAGTTCTTCAATTCATATAAGTTACAACCAATAACAAATATTAAAAAAATAGGGATATGGACATATAATTTCTAATTGAACTCAGCCATAAACTAAATACATTTTACTACCTATGCCAACAAGCTATGGTTAGTAAAGTGAAAGAAAAAATATAGAAATGGAACACAAACATGAAAAAATTATATTGTGTTTCATTAAAAACTAAAAATCCATGTCTAAACAAGAACCCTAATGATGCCCTAAAATAGAACACATTTTCTGACTAGTATATAAAAATTTGAGTTCAACAATACTGCTCTTGAAAATTGGGAAAATACATGTACTAATATGTTCTAGGTGAATGGTTTGAAACTCATGAAGGATTATGGGAATCGTAAATGTCAATCACAATTTAATATTTCACAATTAAAACAAGTGCATACTCCTTAATAATTGAGATGTGTAAAATTAAGAGTTTTGTTAGAGTAAAGTTTAGGATTTAAAACAGGTTTGGTAAGACACTAACTTATTAATGATTTGGAAGTAAAAATCCAACATAATTCTAAGAAATTTGTTTGAATATATAATATTGAATTAAATATTATGATGAAGAGCATGATCATGATGATCATGATCATGATGACCATGATCATGATGATCATGATCATGATGCCCATGATCATGATGATGATGATGATGATTTTTCAATGAGCCAATACTTAGTTTATCAAAATTTAAAATAATAATTTTTTTTAAGGTTCATTTAGAATCTTATTATATTTATATGCTAAAAATATAAGATAAGGGTCCTAGATTATCATAGTTTCCATCACTTAGGAGATTAGGAAGGTCAATATTGTATCAAATATTTTTTTAATTTGGATGTATTCAAGGTGTTTTTCTTTTATAATTCTCTTATTGTCATGAAGATGAAATACTATTACATCCCACACTATTTTTAAACTTTAATTGTGTATAAATATCACTTCAATTATTATCCTGTAATATTAATTATAAAGTAAATATATTATCATTAATTCCCATCTTTTAAATTAAAATTTAATATATATATATATATATATATATATATTGTCACACTTCCCATTTACTCAAAAAAAAAAAAAAAAAATCTTCTCCAAGCATGTCATGCTTTTAAGCATAGGTTTACCATGAAATCCTAATTCTCTAAACATGATTCATTTCATCATAACACCATCACCCCAAGAGACTCTCTATTAAATTCCTCTTTAACTTGTTTTATGTTATTCTAACTCCAAGTATGGAGTGAATTTATATCATTTTATTTTCTATGAAGGTCGCATATAGTACCTATAGTTAACCTTTACTTGGATGTTTATTAACTCTTGGCCATCCGGTCCTTTCTCATGCATTATATACGATGGGTTTGAGTTGGTTATGCCTATGAGCATTCTGGACCCCTTTCCAATCTATATATCCTCGATTTTCCCATTACGTATATGTATATACCTTTGGTAGTGATTATAATTGAATTCAATGTACATACTATTATATGACTGGCTCTTCTATGTGTTTGGCGGTCAGATGAGGTGGCATTCATAATTGTTTTCACATCTGCGTGATATGATAGCATATCATTGTACATAAGATTTCAGATCAATTTTAATGTGAACTTCAATACGTTTATCGATTTACACGTAGAGTGTGCAGTTCAAATCGGTTTGAGGTGCTGTGTTCATTACGACGGGGTAAGTCTTCTCCACGTCAGATTTGATGATACTTATGGTTGCATTGTATGGTTTATACTGTGTTCCACCCCATTCTCCCATTCACGTGGTAGATCCACGTCGATCTGGAAATACCATTTGAGCTTACTCGGCTTACAATGGCACTCTTCTTTATACGAACAGGATGCATGAAATTTATTTTGTATCTTGGCACCATTAATGTTATACGACTGGTTTAATTGCACCTGCCAACCCTTCGATCCATGGCTTTCCTCTTGTGATGTTTCCAAGTGAACGATGCCGATCCTATCGTATTAGGTTTTCTGGGGTCTTTTGAATAATTATATAAACTTTTGATATTGTGTAGAGAGAGTTTTCCGCGTACCTCATTTGTTTGTTTATCTCTTCACCTGCAAAGTCTTTGCTCTTCAAGGGGTTTACTTACCTCAGTTCACGAAGGAGATTTGTGGCTTGCCTACTCCACTGCGATGCTACTAGGTGATCATTTTATACATTCATTTTTTCATTTTATGATTAGATATCAGGTTCGTCGCTCAGGACTTGCCATACTTCGTTTCTGAGGAAGTCTTCGAACGTTAATGAGATGAATGTGTTTCGTTCTGGAGATTTTAGTTATATCCTCTGTGCCAATTTTTCGTTGTATTCCCTCTCCGATTTATTGTCAACATTGCTCCTCTGTCAATTTCATTGACTGATAACAAATTTATTTTGTTAATACTGTGTAGAGTCAAAGTTTACTTGCCTCGCCTTGCTTCAGGAGAACGATAGTCACTCACTCAGACTTCGTGAGGTTCGATTTTCCTCCTACATGTACATATATTTTTGTTTCCTTCTATTATTATGCTATAGGGTTTCAATTTAATCGATAACCTGCTTCCAATTGTTGATTTCAGAGAGCTCGTAAGAACCGAGAATCTTAGTTCACAGGTAATGCCTTGTTTTTATGAGAAATTTCTCCATTCGAACATTTTTCTAGCCACGGTGCTATAACCTAATTTCTATCTTCACTTTTCTTTTCCACAGGTAACGCAGATTCATTCATGTGCCTTTGAAAGTAGTTATGAGCCCTTTCATCTCTATGGGTGTTAACCTCGTCTCCCTTGGCGTTTCAGGTCGGTATATGCCTGTGGGGATACTATCACTCTCTCGTTGCGTTGTTCTGTCTCACTGATGTAGAATCATTTCTCTCTTAGGCTTTTACACAGTGTTCATTGAAGAACAAGACTCTGTCAGAGTTAGATTGTTAATATGTTCCATTCGTATGTTGGCACTCTTTTAAATTTTTAACTGGGATTAGGGTTTCAGTTCTCAGACCCTAGCCCTATAGGCTCAGACTACTATAGTGTGTATTGTGACTTTTGTATATATATAGTCACTTGTTTTCTTATGTTGCCATAATTCCAACGAAGCTACAGCTCAATTTTGTATGGACTGTCTCCTGCTTCCTCGCATGGAGTGATTCATGTATACGATTTAACACAATGGAATTATTCCTCATTTACTTTGCTTATCATAGCAGTGACTATATCTGATATAATTCTCCGTAGAACTAATGTTGTTCAATTGTACAAGACTTCTCAGTTATTTATGTTCTGCATGACTCTTATAAGAGACTCTCAGGATTTCTAGAGAGTTATATTTCATTTTAATTTTTCTTTTGATGTACCTGTACATTGGTTTCTGTAGCTAGATATTTCTAACCTTGTACTATATCTAGTTATCATGGGCTAACAGTCTCCCCCTACTCATGTTTAAATTGAAATTACTTTACTAATATCTATCTATACATATAATTGCATGCATATATTTGTGTGTCCATTCTCATTTATACATAAAATTAATATGTATGAAATACCAGGACTCTATTATTGTAGGTTTCTATACTCTTCTTGTTTTCCATGTTATATATTTCTAGTTGGATCTTCTTTTCATTTTCTTATAGCTATTCACATCTCTTGCATACATAGATCTCTCGTTCTAGGTATTTCTGTAGAACTGGTCATGTTTTGGGATTCATTCCCTTGCTACTTCATTACTTGTTACAGCGTTAAGGTTTTCTACTCTTCCATTTAACCTTGGTTAAGGGAATTAGTAGTTATATTAACTGTTAATGTGTATAACTGTTGAAAATATTATACTTCTCTACTCTTTGCTTAATAATTACTAAATAATTAATTCTGCACTCTATGCATTTACTTTCTCACTGCTCCATTTTTCACAGAAACAGATTAAAGTTACAAATTTGTGCTTCATGAGATATTAGAACTGTCCATCTTTTACCTTAAGGATTTGTTTAGAGATTTTGGAGAAATTCTCTTTAATTTACCTACTCATGTTCACAATTATGTGCTAATAGATCAGAAGAAATTTACAGTAAATTATCTGTAGAGGATATGTATCCTCAGATTTAAACCAACCTTGGTTTAGACTTTCCGTTGGATTCTACTCTATAGAATTTTTCTCTACAACCATACAGAATTATTAGGGTGAATGCCTTATGATTAATTCTGTTAAATGTAGTACTGATAAATCTAATACCCTATAAATCAACTGTTATATGTAGCCAATTCATACCACAGTAAGTAAAAACACAATTCAACTTAGATACATACCACCCATGTAGTCAACCAACCTCCCAACCTTAGAGTCCTTCTGTCTCCCAGAACTCACCCCCAAGCTAAGATCACCTCCTAGAACAGACCAGCCTCTAATCTGTTTAGAAGCAGCTTATTTAAGCTATTTTTCCCCAAAACCTGTTTCTGATTCTGCGTCGAGAATATCAGGATGCTTTTCTTCCTGTTTGCCTAGGCTTCCCATTTTTGGGATTCTTTAAAGCTGTTTTTATGTTTTCCTCAGTTTTTCCATCCTTTTACCTCTTCCCAACTACTTTCCTCATCATTGGGGAAATTTAGATTCTTCCTCAAAAATCTAAATTAGAATAATTTATTTCAAGGATTTTTGAAAGATTATGGGGAATAGTTGCCTTATCCATCCTCATGGATTTAGCAAGTGATCTCATAAATCTCATTTTGGTCAATCTGCACACAATCATTTTATTCATTTTCTCAAATTAAATATTTAATTACATTCACAAAATACTTATCCTTTCGGGTCCACTCCCCTTAGGACTAAAGTTCAAATGTCCAGTTTTGAAATTTAAACACATAATTTGGGGGTGTTACATATCTGTGTGTGTGTGTGTGTGTGTGTGACAATGATGATGAATAACGTGCACTAAGAACCCCAGATGCGGGTGACTGCAGGAGTACAAATGACAATTGTCTCTCCCACACCCATGAGGATGAAGATCTGCAATGCAGGTCCTCACTCGATGTGGATCCTCAAGTCAGTAATAATCCGCATGAGATGTACGAGACAAGGTATGATGAATACATGCTTGGACAACGTCACCCCCTCCAAGGTACCTCTCTGCAGCATTCGTCCTAAATGATTACCTAGATATACATGTCAATTGGCCATAACTTTTCACCCAAGCCCACTTATGAAAAATGTTATGGCATATAGTGACGTATGAGGGACCATCATGCTCCACCCCTTTGCATGTGTCATAGGCCTTTTATAAGGAAGGATCCTCAGCACAAAGACACACACATTCAACTCCTTCATTGTTAATTTTTGATTTCGTTCTGGCCCTCCTGCACACCCAATCCACTGCGCAACCCTCTCCCAAGAGATGCACTGTGCAAAAAACCCTGGGCTGCGATTCATCCCACCTATGTATCTTACCCCAACTCATTCTGTCCTATCAATCTCATAACCTCGTGCACACCCATTACCCCGTGCCCCTTCACATGCTTTACCCCTCAACATTCCCCCCTATCCTCTTGTTCTTCTTCCCTGCTTCGATCCTCCCCACCTACTGAGCATTCTCCTAACTCCATCACACCTCTGCTTCAGCTGACCATGGTACATAGGCTGCATCAAAGAACCATCCATGGTGGGCAGAGAGGGGCACTCCCTGGTCATTACCACCATGGGAAGGATACTCGTTTGGAGTCTATTGAATGCTCATCCTGAGGTAGTTACGCTAGACAGAGCCCTAAACCTGATCAGGAGGAGGAGGTCCCTGTGCAGGCTCATAGAGAGACATATGTGTGCTGTGGAAGTCCATGATCATGCATTAGGTGCACCTCCTGCCTCTCAAGATCGAGCCTCTTCTAGCTTAGGTGGATGAGGAGGATACAAATGTTTGGATTATGAATTCTGAAGGTACTTGGATGCATGTCCTTGACGCAGAATACCTGGTGGCTCCCATCCTCTATGCACCATTCCCTAAGCCTATGCGTCAACCCAATGATGTAGAGGAAGTAGCTGCAGAGGTGTACGTCTGCCCCATAGTGGAGAAAGAGCCAGAAAATGATGATGAAGCCAAAGACTAAGGACTCTAAAGCTACTTAGTTCTTCCTGTTTTTTTTCATGCCTGTTATCACTACGAAATCTCAAGTTATACTTACGCTTCTGCATATTTTGTAATTTCTGGCTACAACAGTGCTTCCACGCATTTTTTAATTTCCTGTTTCAAGTATTTTTTGGGCTGGTTTACTTCATGAAGGCAACCCCAAAACTGTGCAATAAAGGTTGTTATTGGTTAAGCGTATCTTACCAACCTAGCCTGTAGCATATGTACTGTTTCTATTTTTGAATTAATATATATTAGCCTAATTTACCAAAAAAAAAATTGCAATAAGACCAATGTGGTCTATCGTACCTCAAGAAAAGAAAAAGAGTCTAATTTTGATACTTCAAAATCTTGTTTCTGTGATCAAGGATAAGGGAAAGAAGTGCTTCAACATATCTATAGTTGGGTTAGATAAATAATTAGAAAATATTGGAGGTGTGGCTGATAATACGGAATTGAGAGTGGATATGAGTAAGAGTCCGATAGCAAAAAAAAGGAAGTGTTTTCCAACTTCCACCATATTAATATCACAAACTTGAGAGATTCTATCATCTGATGGATTATTATAATTAAACCACCACTTGGTTTCAATTTGAAGCTCATGTGAATTACTTATTATCCTAATGATTTTCATTTTCTTCTCAGTGATGGTGAGCATAGAGAGATAATTTTGGTTATCAAGAGTGGGGTTGATCACCTCCTTATAATATCTTAGCTCCCTTTTACCCTCCAACTCCTTATCATCCAACATATTGTCCTTACAATTGGAGGTAATAGTATGTTTGACACTATATTTTCTTCCCGTGATGATACCCTTCTTAATACCCCAATGGTTGAGCCAATACTAGGCAAATTTATGCCACCCACCCTTGAAGCGTAGGTGGGGGTTTTGAATAAATTTAGAAGAAATTTTTAGGAGCCTCTTGGATTCCAGGTGGTGAGCCATGGTATTGCACCAAGGGTGCTGCAACTCCAGGGGCTTCCCTACTTTACTTTATCAACTCGAGGTTCATACAAACTTGGAGGTGGCAGTGCTATATACACAACAGATGCATTATGTTCATGTCATCCTCTTCCGCTTTATGAAAGGGTGCTATTTCTGAGGGTTCTCAGTGAAGTATACCACACTTCAATGAAACTAAACTAAATCGCATAAAGTAAATGACATAAGGAAACTAAATTAAATCGTTGAAAAGAATGACAGAATGGAAACTAATCTAAATTGTTGAAAATAAATGACAGAAGGAAAACTAATTTTAATTTACAAAAAAAAATGATTGAAAGTAAATTAATTTAAGTTGCAGAAAGGAAACTAATTTAAACCATACTGAACTTATCCAATTGGCTAAACATGCCCTACTCTATCTATCATGCTCCTATCTATGAAACTGTACATGACCTAATTCTAATTTGAAGAAGTGTGCTTGCAGTTTGGAGGAAAAAGGGCTAAAGACGCTAATGGAGGGCTTACACACATGAAACAAGGCTTAGAACTAAAAAGGTGGGTTTAAACCTTACAAAACCTTACTATAGCTTAGAGAAGGGCTTTGGAGTAGAATGAATTGAAAGGTGTGATGGAAGAATTGTGATGGAGTGAAAAGTCACGAAGTGCGACGGGTTAATGGCCACCACCAGAGAAATACAAAATGTGAACAGGAAAGAGTTGCAAAAAGGTAAAATCTGTGAGATGCGACTATGATAGGGATGATGTGGTGGTGGGACTGACTGCGAAGCACAATTGAAATATCAAAATAGGCATGCAGGAGCTATAAGTGTTAAAGGAAATAGGGAAACATTGTGTTTTGCGATTGCGATGTGGCAGGGTATGGAGTGATTATCGCAATCGGAAAAAATGAGCAATAAGTGTAAACAGAAAAAGGGAAATGTCGACATTTGTGAATGTGATGTCATGGGGTATGAATCGATTATCTCAATCGGTGAAAACGAGTGGTAAGTGTTAATAGGAATGACATAATAAATTCAATTTGTGATGTCAAAAGTACACTAGCGGGAGAACCGAGCAGTAAAGGCGCGGTCAAATTTTAATTATTTTCAAGCATTTTTGCATTAAAAAGGTAAAGATGAGGTGAAAAAGGAAAATCACTGAGATGTTGAAGAAAAACAAAGGAAAATTAAGGGGTCATGTGAGATGCAAAGTACTGTATTAGGAGTTTTGGGGAGAATAGGTGGAGGTGAAACTTTAGATATTTCCGTGAAAAAAAGGTGTGGGAGCTGATAAGAAGAGAGAAAGGAAGGAAATGAAGGCATAACAACAAGGTTCAGAAGTGTAACAAATAGATGGGGAGAAATTAGAATATGAAGCAGAACAGTGTAATGAAATTCTCTGGAACTTTTGATGCTCATTCTTGCAAACAAACCTATGAATTCGTGCATAGAAAACAGACAAAAATGCGCGATAAAAATAGTGAACATAAATCAGTTTTTGGGCCCGTGGGAAGGTTTACCCTCCTCGAGCTCTATTTATAGAGATGAGAAGGGGATCTTGATCCAAAACCTTTTCTGTTTTTTTTTCCTCTATTCTATTACACACAAGCAAATGAAGCCTACAACAGGAAATTGAAGGAAAAAACTAAAAAAAAATGGAACTATTAGAAGCAGAACTCACTAAATGACAAAAAAAAAACTAGATTAATGGCAGAAAGGAAAGAATGGTAACATCAGAGAAGCTGAGGCAGATGGGTTGGGCCCTAACCGATGAGCCTCGCTCTCTAGAACTAGATCAATAGAAAGTCATATGAATACTCATTTCACTAAAAAGACAATCTTATTAAATCCCGAAGGTCTTAAATAGAAAAAGCCTAATAGCTTGCAACAAAGTTCCAACTAGAATTGACTCTAATTGACTAACTCTTCCTAGCTCTAGATCTTCTCTATTTATCTATAGGGAAGGTACCAAAAACTCCCTAGAAAATAGTGATTGAGTCCACTTGACTCCTAGTAAAAAAATATTGAGTGCTCTCCTCTTTGATTTTCTTGGCTACCTATGGAACTCGAACTGCTAGAGAGAATCATTGGGATGATTGAGTCCACTTGAATCCAAGTAAACAGAGATTGAGTGAGCTCCTCTTTGAGTTGCTTGGCTGCCTCTAGAACTTGAATTTCTGGAGGGAATATCATGAGGATCCTTTGGCTGGCTTTGAGAGTTAAGGAGGGTGGAAAACCCCCTTGAATATTTCCAATATTTCTCCCTAATTTCCTGATATTGTGCTCATTTATCTCGTATCTTAATCTTTCAGTGGCAGGGAGCAAGTCCCTAAATCATATCCTTCTCCAAATCTGCATAATCTCCCAAATATTCTCACAATATTGTACAGAAATAACCAATATTAGGCACAAATATGCAATTACCTTTAAACCTTCCTAAGAAAATATTGAAACATAAGAAAACATTATTAAGTTTAGAAGGAGAGATTTAATATATACATTCATGTGCATAAGGAAGGTAGATGGGCTTAAGAAAGGTTAGAATGGCCTTATTTTATGTCTAATTTAGAGGCCCATCATCAACCCCTACTAAAACTATAGCTCATCCTCTAAGCAACCTATTCATCGTCCCTGCCCTATGGTTTTTCCTGCATGATAGCTTATTTCATTTTATGTTTATTGGCCCATGAGCTGCTCCTCCTGCTAATATTATTGCTATTATTCTTGCATTTATTCTTGTAGGTGCTTCATGGAGGTCCTCAAATGCCTTAAGAAAATATGTTTTGCATGCTAAGAGGTGGTGGATCCACCTTTTAATCGATTTTTTCATTTTTTTTATTCTATTTATTGCATGCGAAGTAAACTCACAGCTCTTTTTTCTGTGAATTGATTTCACCCTTGGTTATCACTTGGCACTCCTTGTCTTCCATTACAATGAACTTCTTACTATCCACTTTCTCAAGTCCATTGTACTTTTTTCTTGTTCCTCTTCTTGGTGGAAAAAGTGAGGCTAGTTGCTAGATAAGGCTAATGTTGCTCTGTGTAATGTTCCAAATTTTTATTCAATAAATTGGAACATTAAATTTTGTCTAAAATGAATAATTGGGCAAGGAGGCCAAAAGATAATAAAAACATAAATAAAATACCTCTAGTATGAAAAGGGATTAGCCATGGAACCAGATTTCACACCCTCATGTGTGAAGGAGATATTTTCAAAGAGGTTTGACCAGGTCAAGCAACGCAGGGTATGAGTTGGAAAGCACTACATGACAACATAGGAGGGAAGCTTCTTGAGGAAGGGAAGCTTCTAGAGGAAGGGCCCATGAGGAGTCTCCAATTGCTATATAAATGGAGGGGAGGAGAGCTATTGCCATTCATGCATATGTTTATGATATTAAGTTGGTCATTTCGACTTCTTGAGGACGCTGGTTGTTTAACTAGTCTGCAACACTGTTTAGTGCACCGAGTGTCTCCGTTCGGAGATCTCACCCTCAGCCCCAAGGGACTTTGAATGCCTGATCAGGTGAGGTTATCCCATCATTATTTTGGCTCAAGACTGAAGCACCATCCTCCAGGACAACGTTATTACTACATCAACATAATACTGTGTTGTAGGGTGTTGCTGTGGAGACTCCACAACACCTCTTCCATTGCTTGTTTTTTAGAGGGGGAGTATTTCTTTCCTTTTGAGGATCAGTTTGGAATATTGAGAGCTTATTTTCAGATCTTGGCATTAGGCCAACACATATTCTTGTCCCTACTGCGCAATTTTCTCCAATAGTTGCATTATTTTCATAGTCCATTTACTGTGGGGTTTTGCAGATTGATTGGAGGGTGGGATCTCAAGTGTAAGGATAATCCTTCCACTTTTTGAGATCCATTGGAGGAGGTTTAATTCAGATATTTTCTTATTATTCAGCCTTCTCTATGTATTTCTAGTTCCAGAGTTGCCGTAGTTGCCCAGCTACTCTCGCATTTTTGCCATTTTGTATGTTTTAGCCAATCCTTTGGAGGATTGATATATGAATGGTTAGAGATTTTCTCCCCTCATTTATCTAATCTGATATTTTCATATTCAGTCATTTCTAATGTAGAGTTGTAGTAGACTGCGTTATTTTCTGCAGTCCTACTTTTGGTCATTCTCTTGTCTTGCAGCACCTCAATCTTGAGAGATTTTCTATGTAAAATTGTTGTTTAACCTTTATTAATGCATATTCCATGTTCATAAACTCATCCTATGATTTTTTATACTATTTTACATCTTATACCTTTAGAAAATACGCTACCCTTGCTTCAGTAAATTTCTGCATATTCAAAGTCATGGGAAATCAGGGTTTTTTTTTACTAGTCGGGAAGGAGGAACTGTTTAACTTAGTAAAAAGCCTTTTTTTTTTCTTCTGAAATTGGACATGAATATCCTTATTCACCTAATATAACAACCTTGACCCTTCATTTTAAGCAGATTTTCTTATACACTCATTTTAGGGCCAAAATCCTCACTTTTCCCCACCTTTTTGCCCATAAAAGTAGAGTAAAGGTTTCTGCAGTATTTGGAGTGGGTTGATGAGTGTTTTTAAACAATTTTTATGATATATGAAGCACACATTCCTAAAGAATACGTTTTTCAGGCATGATTTGCTGAGAAATCCATTTTGGGATATTACAGTGGTATGAGAGCATAGTTCTGGCTCAGCCTGTGGAGCTATTTATCTACAACACTGGAAGAGAAACTGTGGGGAAATTTTTCTATGAAAAAAGAGGGTAGGTATAATATTACCTACCAAAGGCCATAGAGGTGACAAGTATGGGGATCTCACAACAGTGTGACCAACATTCACCAGCCTTCAGTAGGTCAACCAGGATCACAATGCCTACATTCTTACCTCCAGTACCGAGTGAAGAAGGGAGGAAACATGATCATATACCCTTTGGAGACTATTTCCGTAAATGACAGTCCATGGGGGAAGACTTCAGAGTAGTTTTTCCTTTCAAAGATTACTATCAAATCAGGCAGGATGAAAGTGAATGGAACAATGGGGGATCTAGCACACAGAGTTCAAAGTTGCAGCATACCACTGGGAGATCACCTTTTCCCATTTATGAGGGATCCACTAATCTGTGTGAGTCTAAGCCCAAGAAGATCAGAAAATTGAAAAAGATGAGTTTATTCTCATCTATTTTTCAGATCCAGAGGAAATGCATCCACCTTTTGAGTAGGTTAAGAATATTGAAGAAAAAGAAGAGGAAGTACCATGTGCTTCCTATTCTCATCAAGAAGAAGATATTGAGCATGGAAGATATTTGGATCATGAACTTCTTAGTGATTACCTTGTTGAGTATAGATCTCAACCTAGAGCTTTCTGGGAGACTCTAGATTTTTCTCATTTCATCCAGCTGAAGGAAGAGAAGAGACCGTGCAGCAGAAAATAAATCAAAGGCAATAGACTTTTGTTGTATACCTTTGATGGGTCATCTAATGCAGGAACTTGGGTGAGGAAGTTGGAGGCATTTTTCCTACTACATCCTGTAGCAGGGAAAGAAGCTATCGAAATCTCAGCACTGCACTTGGAGGGTGAGGCCTATGATTGGTGGTGCAGCCACTTGAGCCATGCAAGGGTGGAGAATTTTGCAGAGTTCACTCAAGGGTTGATCCAAACCTTTGATGGAGAAAGAGAAAAGAAAGAAGATATCACATCACCTCTTGAGGAGGCTTGTGATAATGCTATTCCACTCATGGAGGAGCAGCCACATGCATCAACAGTTGGGGTAGCCAACACTTTTGAGGAAGGGACTCTTGTAGCCCTAAAATAAGTTCCAAATGCACATCAAGGTATGAAAATATTTCCACATTCCATTGTTGCAGCAAATTCTTTTGATCAATGTGGAGATTTACTTTTGCATGACCAAGAGTCAAATCTCATTGCTACTATAGAGAAGCTTGGTTGCACTGTGTTGTGCAACATGGAAACACTCAAGAAGGAATCAAACCATCCTTCTCATGAGCCATTGTTGGATTTTACATCACATTGGAGTTTGGGGTTTGAAGCCTTAAAGATTGATGGTAGACATCTTGGAGTAAGAAACCTTTTCTTCCTTCAAGATGACACTTTCTCAATGAGCTCTTCTCAGCTCACAGAGGAACTTCTACTTTCAAATCCAAGACCTCATTGGTTTTAGAAGACTATGGATGAAAGGGAGGTCTCATTGGAGATGCATTTTTATTTTATTTGATTTTATTAATTAAAATAGATTTATTCATTTTATTAATATTTATTATTATTATCATTATTTATTTATTTATTTTTATTATTATTTTTTTATTTTTTTATTTTTTTAAATTAAAATTTAAAAATAAATAAATAAATAATAATAATAATAATAATAATAATAATAATTTAAGAATGAAGAGCAGGAATCCAACACCTGCTAACCATCCACCCATCGTCCTTGTTGAGGTTAAGAGGCCTCTTTTCGATTTCCAAGGCTTCTCGCAACTTGCGGTGGTGGAAATGATCAATCTTTGCAATCACCTTAGCATATTCAATGCAAATGTGATGATTAGTCTTCTGAACATGCTTTTCTAAGGCCGGGGAGCGTGATCTATTATGCTTAAGTTCAGCGAAATGCTCCTGAGTTCTTTGATTAATAGACCAACCCGTTTCACCAATATAAGGTGTCCCACAAGAGCATGGGATCAAGTACACCCCCTTACCATCCTTAGGGCAAATCGGGTCTTTAACAGACCTAAGGGAACTTCGAATGGTGCAGTAGGGTTTAAACATTGAGGAAACATTAAACTTCTTCAGGATCCTAGAGATCTTATCCATAGTACATTGGATAAATGGAAAGTAAAATCCAGATAACCGATCGCAAGGATCTTTCTTAACTCTAGGACCCCTTTCAGCT
>JAXQQM020062921.1:177500-567748 GCA_034641835.2 Pinus albicaulis
TTATTTTGGCTCGAGACTGAAGCATCATCCTCCAGGACAGTGTTATTTCTACATCAGCATAATACTGTGTTGTAGGGTGTTGCCATGGATACTCCACAACACCTCTTCCATTGCTTGTTTTTCAGAGGGGGAGCATTTCTTGCCTTTGGAGGATCAGTTTGGAAGCTTGAGAGATTATTTGTAGATCTTGGCATCAGGCCAACACATATTCTTTCCCCTACTGTGCAGTTTGCTCCAATAGCTGCGTTATTTTCATAGTGCATTTACTGTGGGGTTTTGCAGATTGCTTGGAGGGTGGGATCTCAAGTGTAAGGATCAACATTCCACTTTGGGAGATCCATTGGAGGAGGTTTACTTCAGATATTTTCATATTATTCAGCCTTATCTATGTATTTCTAGTTCCAGAGTTGCATAGTTTCCGAGCAACTGTGGCATTTTTGCCATTTTGTATGTTTTAGCCAATCCTTTGGAGGATTGATGTATTTTTGCTTATAAGGGTTAGAGATTTTCTCCCCTCATTTATCTGAGCTGATATTTTTATATTCATTCATTTATAATTCATATTTTTAGTAGACTTCATTATTTTCTGGAGTCCTACTTTTGGTCATTCTCTTGTCTTGTGGCACCTTAATCTTGAGGGATTTTCTATGTAAAATTGTTGTTTAACCTTGCTTGATGCATATTCCATGTTCCTAAACTCATCCTATGATTTTTAATACTGTTTTACATCTTATACCTTTAGAAAATATGCTTCCCTTGCTTCAGTAAATTTTTGCATATTCAAAGTCATGGGAAATTAGGGTTTTTTTTTACTAGTCGGGAAGGAGGAACTGTTTAACTTAGTAAAACGACTTTTTTTTTTCTGAAACTCGAAATTTATACCCCTCTTGACCTAACATAACATATTCCAGAACCTTGAACCTTAATTTTACGTATAGATTTTTATACACTCATTTTAGGGCCAAAATCCTCACTTTTCCCCACCTTTTTGCCCATAAAAGCTGAGTAAAGGTTTCTGAAGTATTTGGAGTGGTTTTATGAGTTTTTTTAAACACTTTTTATGATATCTGAAGTACACATTCCTGAAGAATGCGTTTTTTAGGCATGATTTGCTGAGAAATCCATTTTGGGATATTACACTATGCTACTGATTTCGACTACATAAGAAAATTCAATTCTAAAAATTTTTAATGGTTTATTAAGCCAAAATAGATTTGAATAAAGGATTATATTATTTTGTAGATAAGCGTTACCATTGATTTTTTTTTTTTTTGGCAGGTGATATTGAAGCTATTGATACGGATGTTGAAGTTGTCTTCGGTGGCTATGAAGCTGCATGTGATAGTCTGCTTAAGTTTCTTTTTGTGCTTCTGAGCATAGGAGGAGGAAGTCAAATTTTGACTTCCTTTGACCACGGTGTTGACCAAATTATCTTTTTGTGCCAACTTGCTATTTTTTGCTTGCAAAGTTTGGAGAGCACCTGCATTCATTAGAGAGAGATACATGGAGAAATGCAATGTTTTTTTTAAGGCCTACTAGCTGCCTCAATGAGGTTTTCCACTAGTAGGTCTACCTAGGCACCTCAAAAGAAGGTTTTCACCTAGGATATTTTATTTTTCTCTCTTTTTTTCAACCTAATGTCCACCTCATGGAGGTTTTCAATCAGTGAGCCAATCTCAAATGCCTCAAAAAAAAATTTCACCTGAGATATTACTCTTTCCGTTATTTTAATTCTTTTAATTTTTTCACTTTCTTACTCTACTTGAAAAAACAAAACCTTTTTCAAGTATAGGAATAATTCCAATGGAGCCATGTACACATCAAGATGATAGATAAAATCAGGTGCACACTTGGAATATTTTCTCTGACATGTACCTAAACATAAGAGATGAATTTCTTTGACTGGGATTGTATCAAGTACTATTGGAGAAGAGCGTGTTGCTGCAACTTAATGAATGTTTGGAACCATATGTCAATAAAGTTGTGATGCCCCCAGTTTTCTTGCTGATTTGGATAACCTTGTATGTCCTCTTCTATTATGGTAGTCAAGTCTTCCTCTTTTTGCTGATTGTTCTCTTCAACGCATGGAGGAAATGCTGGTAAACACTGGGGAACTTTATCAACATCTGATTCTGATTTTTTCTCTTCATTAAGTGAAACCCTCTATCTTTTAATCTCCTCATCTAGATCTTGTTCTTCTTGATGTTTTCCTTCAGTGACAATAAGAAAATCTCTTATTTGCAATGCCTTTCTTGAACTAAGATGTTGACCATTTAGATCAAGAGGATATGTTTGGTAGTGTTATACCTCAACATTGTAAGTGGGCTGACATACTTCATGGTGTGGGTTTGGAAATGGTGGTACAATGGGGGTGAATATATGAGATGGATGTGGTTGAGGTTGTGGTTGTGGTGGAGGTGGATGGTAGGGATAGCATGGAGTTGGGTATGGAGGATATTGAGGGAAATATTGAGGATGTTGAGGATTTTTCCAATAAGGACCTTGCCAACCATGTTGCCAAGATTGTTTTTGGGGTTGAGATGGCCAAGGTTGCCAAGGAGGGAGTGTGTCCCAATTAGTTTGAGATGTATTTAAATAAGCTTGAAATTGTGAAGTGGGTACTTGCATCAGATCAAGTTGACTAGATTGTTAGGGTCTCCTTGGAGCTACATAACATATCTTTTTTGGTTATTGCCTTACTCCATTGTCTTCCTGGTAAACTTCTTTAAAACTGGGGAATAATGAACAAAATTTAGTAGCATATGATTCTGCATGGATAAAAAAAATATCAACATCTTGTTTTTGCTCATTTTTCATTCTTAACATTTCTACTTGTTCAATTAGATTACTAAGAATTTCTGTTTTAAAGTTATCAGGTAAATTTCCAGGTTCATATTTCCTTACCAATTTTGATGCCGAATTACTTACTCTTTCCCTTCCTGTTGATATGTGTTTTCATGTTTCAAAAAATTCTTCAAATGAAAATTGATATACATCTCCTTTACACATGAGATTAAGGAGATCAATCCACTCTTCCCTAATTGTTCTAAGTAAGAGGTTTTTTAGTGTGTCAATTTCCAAATGATGCAATTTTTCCCTCTTAAAATTATACATGAACCTCTCTATTAGATCCTCAAGGTTCTCATCTTCCTCTTGGTTCATTCTAAAAATTTCTTCTCTAAGATAAAAATCTTTGTATTTTTCTAGAAATATATTTTGCATATCATTCCATGATCTTATTGAATTAGTACCTAGACTCATGAAGCATTTAAGAGCTCTACCCTTCAATTTTTCAGGAAACAATCTCAATTTTTAAGTGTGTGATAATTAACCATAAGACCTACAAAGTATCTCAAATTCAAAGATAAATGTTTCTAGATCCCGTGTCCTCATATTATGGAAGTTGGGAAGGAAATATGGAGGGATGTTCTTCATATGTACACTGATTTCCATATCTTGAATGGGAAACCCAAAAATATCTTCTTCATTTTCATCATATCCATCCATCTCTTCTACCTTCAAAAGTGTATGGTGATGTGGTTCTTACTACACCACGTGGTCAAGTGGGGGGGTTGGTATTTGAGAAGTATTTAAAAGAAAAAAAAATCCTAGTATCACTACTCTTATGAGGCATGAAATTCATATAATTTTTTATTTTTTTAAATATTTCTGAAATGGCATGAAAAGAAAGGAAAGTAGAAAATAATTCTAAAAACAAAATCAAAGCATCTACTAGACACCTCCCTGGAAACGACGCCAAAAAGTGGTGAGCCCTTGTATTGGACTAAGAGTGCTGCAACTCCAGGGGCTTCCCTACCTTACTTTATCAACCTAAGGTTCATACAAACATGGAGGTGACAATGCTATATACACAACATATGCATTTGGTTCATATCATCCTATTACACTTTATGAAAGGGTGCTATTTCTAAGGGTTCTCAGTGAATCTTGTCACACTTCAATGAAACTAAAATAAATTGCAGAAAGGAAATGACAAAAGGAAAATAAATTAAATCGCTGAAAAGAAATGATAGAAAGGGAACTAATCTAAATTTCTAAAAAGAAATGACACAAAGGAAACTAATTTAAATTGTTGAAAATAAATGACATAAAGGAAACTAATTTAAGTTCTAGAAAGGAAACTAATTTAAACAACACTTAACTTCGCCAATTGGCTAAACACTCCCTACTCTATCTATCATGCTCCTATCTATGCAACTATACATGACCTAATTATAATTTGAAGAAGTGTGCTTGTAGTTTGGAGGAAAAAGGGCTAAAGAGGCTAATGGAGGGCTTACACACATGAAACAAGGCTTAGAAGTGAAAATATGGGTTTAAACCTTACAAAATATTATTATAGTGCAGAGAAGTGCTTTGGAGCTGAATGAATTGAAAGTTACAATTGTGATGGAGGGAAAGGTCGCAAATTGGAGGGAAACATTGCAATTTTTCTATTGCAATGTGGCGAGGTAGGAAGCAATTATCACAATCGATGAAAACGAGTGGTAAGTGTTAACAGGAACGAAATAAGAAATGTGATTTGCGATTTTTGAAGTACGGCAGCAGGAGAACCGAGGAGCAAAGGTGAGGGTTGAATTTTAATTATTTTCAAGCATTTTTTCGTTAAAAAGGTAAAGGTGAGGTGAAAAGGAAAAATCACTGAGATGTTGAGGAATGAAAAAAGAAAAGGAAGGGGTCAAGCGAGATGCAAAATGTGGTATCGGGAGTTTCAAGGAGAACATCAGAGGTCAAAATTTAAATATTTTTGTGAAAAATAAGGTGCAACAGCTGATAAGAAGAGAGAAAGGAAATGAAGTCGTAACAACAAGATTCAGAAGCATAAGACAGAGATGGGGAGAAATTGGAAAATGAAGTGGAATGGTGTAATGATCTTCTCTGGAGCTTTCAATGCTCATTCCTGCAAACAAACTTGCAAATTTTTGCATGGAAAACAAACAAAAATGCATGATAAAAACAGTAAATAGAAATCAATTTTTGGGTCTATGAGAAGGTTTACCCTTCTTGAGCTGTGTTGAAAAAGATGAGAAGGGGATCTTGATCCAGAAACTTTTTGGTTTTTTTTCCTCCATTATGTTACTCACAAGAAAATTAAACCTACAACAAAAAATTGAAAACAAAAACTGAAGAGAAATGAAACTCTCAGAAGTAGAACTAACTAAATGACATAAACAAAACCAGCTTAATGGCAGAAAGGAAAGAATGGTAACAACAGAGAAGCTGAGGCACATGGGTTGGGTGCTAACCCATGAGCCTCGCTCTCTAGAACTAGATCAATAGAAATTCATATGAATACTCATTGTAGTAAAAATATAGTATTATTACATCCCAAAGGTCTTAAATAGAAAAATCCTAATAGCTTGTAGCAAAATTCCAACTAGAATTGACTGGAATTGACTAACTCTTCCTAGCTCTAGCTCAGCTCTATTTATTCTACAGGGAAGCTACCAACACCTCCCTAGAAAATAGTGATTGAGTCCACTTGAGTCCCAATAAAAAAATATTGAGTGCTCTCCTCTATGAGTTTCTTAGCTTCCTCTGGAACTTGAACTGCTGGAGAGAATCTTTTGGGTGATTGAGTCCACTTGACTCCAAGTAAACAGAGATTGAGTGAAATCCTCTTTGAATTTCTTGGCTACCTCTGGAACTAGAATTGCTGGAGGGTATCTCATGAGGATCCTTTGGCTGCCTTTGAGAGTTAAGGAGGGTGGAAAACCCCCTTGAATCTCTCCAAGATTTATCCCTAATTTCCAGATATTGTGCTCATTTATTCTCCAATATTTATCTTCCAGTGGCAGGCAGCAAGTCCCTAAATCATCTCCTTCTCCAAATCTGCATAATTTGCCAAATATTCTCACAATATTCTACAAAAATAACCAATACTAGGCACAAATATGAAATTACCTTTAAACCTTCCTAAGAAAATATTGAAGCATAAGAAAACATTATTAAGTGAAGAAGGAAAGATTTAATATATATATATATATATATATATATATATTCATGTGCATAAGGAAGGTAGATGGTCTTAAGAAAGGTTATATGGGCCTTATTTTATATCTAATTTAGAGGCCCATCACCAGGTTGTAAATATTATTTTTATACATCAAATATATAAACCTACTCATAATTTCAATTGGCGGGGGGCGGGGGGGGGGGGGAGGGGGTGGGGCGCGACAGTCTAGCTTTGATTAAGAGGATATGGTAGCGAATTTTTTACTTTATCATGACGTTATAGTATCAATTTTACTATTGTGAAATTCCTCTACAATGATCATGAGAGTGACAAGGTGGTTGATAGTTGAGTAATGTCTCCTAAAATAAGCTTTTCCTTTAGACCTTTTACCACAGATTTCAAGAAAAAGGCTAAGCTTCTTTTTGAAAATGAGCCCATATAGCTCGACTAGGATGTGGTTAATCATAATGACCTTGTAGCTAAAGGGAAAAATTTTGTCCTCACTTTTGAATATAGGCACAATAAGGCTTTGCATCCAAATATTATGGAAACCATGCTTTACATCTGAATTTAGAAGCTTGTGGAGATGATGAATGAATATCTATCTTATCATTTTAAATATCTCAGATTAGTGTCCTTCAATATATTTAGCTTTCCCATTAGCAAGATTATTAATCATAGACTCAACGTCTTCAAGAGAAAATATATCTTCCTTAATAGGAGTGTTTAATATGGCTCCCATGGTGTCTAGACAGTCATACAACTTCTTAAGATAGTTTCCTCCATTTTATAACGAGATAGAATGGTTATCTTTAGTTTTACGAACAAACAGATTCCTCCATAGTGTTATGGGTGCAACTTTAGAAATGTGGAGAAGATGCTCTTGTGTCTTATTAATATATGACCTCTTCTTCCTCTTGATGACAGCTTTTTATATACTTATATTTTGGAGCTTAATGATTTCATTAGGGGCATATCTGATTGCTTTCCTAGAAATTTTACACTCTTTGTCATACCAAGGATTGGAAGTTCTATTATTCTGCTTATACAAAGTCTCATTAGAGTACTTGATAATGGTAGTGGAAACGATAGTATTAAAATGGTAATAAATTTGAATAATATTGTTATTATAATTCAGGGAGGCTAAATCCCTTAAGAAAGGTCTACATTAGTTCTATTGAAGCGAATGTGTATTTTTCTTTCACTGGTATCCTACATGTGGGTGGTATGCATAAGAATATTGAGGGATAAAGACAAAGGTTTGTGGTTAGATTCATGCTCGTACCCATTAAGTAGCCCAAAGTTTGTAATATGGTTGAGGACATGGATGTCAAGAATCATATAATCCATGACACTGCTACCCACCCCATGGAAACATGTCAACTTACCTGAGAGAGGACACTTGTTAAAACCCTTAGAAATGATTAGGTCTTGGGAACTACAAATCTTGAGGAGCTCAGTACCAAATAAGATCTTGATTATGTCTTAATAGTGTCTCTTAAATCTATTGGATAAGTTACCATATTCATCAAGCCATAAGGGGTTGGGGTTAGAGTTGTTACTTAACATAATATCTTGGCTAGTAGTAGTTCAAGCATGAAAGTCCCAAAGCAAAAGGATATTACCTTCATTCCTTAGGTTGTAGATGTATTTTTCTAAGCAATTGAAAGGATAGTTCTTATCCAAGATTTTTTTCTCTTATAGGATCTAGAGTTAATATTGGAGAAATAAAAGATTGAAAGAAATATCCTATTGGTTTTAGTATCAAAGATATTGATCCAAATGTACTCATTGAAGGGATCAATTTTACGAAGTTAGATGTGAGAGGAAACAATGTTCCTTATATAACATGCTATACCACCAAAACACCTCCTCGATAATTTCTTATTCCAAGGTGACCAAAGACTGAAATGATCAAGGCGATCCTAGATTTTTCATGTTCCCAATTTTAAACTAAAATAATGAGATCAATTTCACTTGGGGTCCAACTTAACATAGTACCTTTACACCATGGAAAACCATGACAATTCCAGAAGAGGAACAAGACTGATGCTAGTCTTTATTTATCACTTGTGTTTGTGACTCTAACTCTAATAATAGCTTTTATATTCATAATGATTGCTCATTTCCCTTATTTTATTGCCTCATTGACCTTTTGGACTTCTTTCCTAAGTTCATCTTGGTTAACATTTATTAGAATTAAGATAACAAATTAATATAATTTAACACAATTTAGAAAGATAAAAAATATCTAAAATTTTGTTTAAAATGTTATATATTAATGAGAATTGGGAATAACTATTGCATTAAATGAATTTAAGTTAAAGCTAAGTTTAGATGCATGATTTGCATAAGGAAGTTGAAACTAGTTGATATGGTGGAAATGGAGTATGTATTAATAACCCTATATTCTAACCTTAAGATTTTGAAAAAAATACTATGATATCTCCACTATTTGTGTTGTACATTCACTAATACTAACCTAACAAAGTAAAATATATAAATCTTCAACATGTTACACTAAACCATGACGAATTATTCCTCCACTTTAATTTTTAAGTCTCTTGATTAATCATTAAGGAAGGAGGGGCATACCATTTTTAAGCTGTAAGGGATTCTTATTTGAAAAAACTTCCCTTGGTGCCAATGTGTCCATGTTTGAGCCATTGGATCAAATGTTAGATGATTGAAATGTTTTAGGCCATTAGATCCACAAGTAAATAGTTTTATATTTATTTTTATAGTGTTAGTTTTTTTTTTCTTTTTAATAAGTTAGATTGATTTTAGGTGTATTATAGAAATGTTGTAATGTCATGTTTAACATTTTGACTATGTTAAATTAAAAATAAAAATAAAAGTAAATTAAATAAAAAGTTTGACATAATGTAATGAACATTTTAACTAGGTCAAAATACAATAAAAAATAAAAATAATTAAATAAAATAATAATAAGCTATAAAAACAGCCCATGGTATTGACCCATGGTATTCACGTGGAATATATTTTATTTAAAGGGAGAAATTAAGATGGCCTAGATCAATCTTGACTCTGGATATACCAAGAGCCAAGATGGATCAAATGTCTTCATATGCAAACCTCTTTTAGAGTGAATAGAGAATTGATCCCTCTCATAAATAATATAGACCTAAACTAACTACTTAATAAAATTAATTTTAATTGTTTATAACCATTATTCTTTTAAAATTTTACTTAATAAAATGTATCTAAATTTTCATACATCCAAATATACATAGTTTTTATTGTTCTATATTATTTTGTTAAGACTATTTTATTATTCCAAAAAGACATGGTTTTTTTCTTATATATTATTTATGTTACAACTATTTTTTTATTCATGAGTAGTATTTATTAATATATAAAACAATAAATTAATAATGAAAATTTTTAAAATACGTGAAATTATTTCACAGAACATGATTTATCTTGAGTAATAATGATGAATGTTCATAATTCTCATTTCTTAAATAAGACTAAATTTACCTTTAATTACTTAATTGTAATAGTTTGTAACTACATAACAGTTTGTAAATACATACATACTCTTTCTAATTTTTTTTTGTTAATGAATATCAATTTTCTTTTATTAAAAAAAACTATATACATTTATGTAGTTACATAATTGTAGCTAAAAAATATTACATCACATTAGCTCACAAAATATATCTAATGCTATAAATATCTGAGATGATAACAATGTTTTGAATCATGATGACTAGGTGACAACCAAGAATAAGTTTTAGCCACAAGAAAAAAAATCACAACAACTCACAGAATATATCCAAGGTTGCAACCAACCCCATACATAGTGATGGACATCATGGGAATTTTAGTGAACATAGAACATCACCCTAAAAATTATATACTCTTGATCAATTTAGAATAATCTAAGATGTCTAGATTGGATGCGGGTACAATAATTGAGGATGCTTCTTAAAGGGTAAGGGAATTTAGATACTCTATCCTTCCACCAAAGCTACAAACCAAAGCTACAAAAAGTGAGAATTGTAGATTATAGTTTTACAAAATTGACACTATGTGATTGAGAATAAGTTACAAACATTAGGTATTTTAAAAGGTATTTAAAAAGTAATAAGAGGAAGGTACACAAGGGCCATGGTAGTTAATGTGATTCTTTGTACAATTTTTATTTAAAATAGTAATTTGTATTTGTATTTTTATAAATGAATATTGTTAAATGTGTTGTAATATTTGTATTTAAAATAGTAATTTATATTTGTATTTTTCAAAATGAATATTGCTAAATGTGTAATTGAGTAAAATGTATTAAATTGATATTCTAATTTTTAATATATTTCCTTAGAAAATTCAAAGTATGGTGAGTTTTGTTTTATTAAGCTTTGAGTATAGATCTGCATAGAATGAATCTATCTCAAGTCCCAAACAAGATTCTCATGTCACAAACAAGATTCTTCTTTCTCTTCTTATTCTTAAAAATAAAAATTTTAAAATAAAAAAAATAAAAATTTATAAATTAATAATAATAATAATAATAATAATAATCATAATAAAGGTTCAAAAGAGACAGGCACAAGAAAAGTAAGGGAGGTTGGAGAGTTGAAGAAGGGGGGCAAAAAAAAGAAATGGATCAAAGTCAAAAGAACAGAGATAAACTATGTTTTGGGTGAAGATATAAGCTGGGAGAAGGTCTCTCAAATGGCTAGCAGAACACTGGTAGGCAGGGCCATGGGGAGGTTTTTTGCTCTGAAAACTGTTGTTGTATGGGCTGAAGTGAACTGGAAAGCTGACCTTGGATATGTCCCTGAAGTGGTGTCCCTCTCAAAGGGGTGGTTTTCTTTCAACTTTCTACATCCTGATCATATCTAGTGGATGATGCATCGGTGCTGGGCACTAGACCATACTCTAATGCTCCTCAAACATTGGCACCCTCTTTTTGATGCAAGTAGGGAGAGGGTGGACTCTGTCCCCTTGTGGGTTCGTATACCTGGACTGCCTCTTCATTATTGGACAGAGGAACACCTCTGAGGTATTGGTAATACGCTTGGGGTTTTTCTAGAGGCTGATCTCCCCTTTTTTCAGACAAATCACAGGCGTGTTGCTCGAATACTAGTCATGATTAATATCAGAGAAGGACTTGTTGAATCTTTGAATCTTCGGTGGGGGAAATATGTCATTAAGCAGCTTCTTGACTATGAAAATGTTCCTTTCAGATGCCGTCGATGCCATGCATATGGCCATCCTGCCTCCGAATGTGGCTATTTCTCTCGACATGTAAAAATACGGTGGGCTAGTCGCTCTGAGGTGGAACCAATCTCGAAGGGGGCTAGCTCTGGCCCTTCCAATGCGCAGTCATTGCCCACTACAACCCTTTCATCCACTTCGAACCCTGCTGCCAATGGATCCAGCATTCCGGTTGATTTGGGATTCCAGGCGTTGGGTGTGGAGTCTGTTCACCTTTCTAGGAAGGAGCCGCTCACTCAGATTTCTGATGGAGGTTCCTTAACTACTGTGAAGATCCATAGTCGTCATTATGGAGCGGATTTCCAGCTGAGGGATGATGGCATGTTGAAGGCAATGTTAACATTATTGACATCTTCTCACATGGGATCTTTTCCATTCTCCCCCAACATCAACATCTCTCTTAACTTGGTATCAAATTCAGTCTCGACTGGAAAGGATGAATGTGGTTTGTTACCTATTGCTGCTCCTATTTCTTCTCAGCCAACTCTCCAAGAGAACGCTACTATTTTCGATCCAGGTGAACGATTGTTGGCTCCTTTGGAAAAATCTGCTCCTTTGGTCATTGGTTATAACCTGAGATCTAGTGCTAAAAAGGGTGCAGGTGGGTTTGGGAGGGGGAAACTGCCAGCATCTTAGGGCTGGGGTAGGATCTCCTTCTTGGCGAGAGCACAGGATAGAGCTATGATGGATGTACATGATGGGAGGTAGATTTCAATTGAGAGGGCGCTTAGAGCAAGCTAATCCATGAAGACTGGTGTGTAATGAAGATCATGTCATATAATTGTAGGGGTTTGGCAGGGCCCCAAAATAAATTTGCTTTCCAACGGATTATATTTCTGGACTGTCCAGATATAATACTACTACAAGAGACTTTAGGTGAAGGGACTGTGGTCAAGGCTAGATTGGAAGGTTGGTTGCCAGGATGGACTTTTGAGACGTTGGATGTTAGAGGGAGGTCGGGTGGTTTGTCTGTGGGCTGGAATGAAAGAATAATCAAACCATTGAACTTCAGGGGTATGGAGTCGGTCCCGGGTTTAAAATTTTTGGTGTTGGAGCTAGGTGATGCATTTAATATTTTTAATATTTATGGTTCATATCAAGATAGGATCCCTTTCTAGGACTCACTCCTAGGTAACTCTCTACTCAAGGGGGAATCGGTGATTTTGGGAGGGGATCTGAACTTTTCTTTGGGCCAGTCTGAGGTCTAGGGTCCTCATGCTCAAACTGATACTTTGTCTGGGTACTTCACACAAAAATTGGTGGAGAATCATTTGCTCGATATTGAGCCCTTAAAGATGAAGCCCACCTGGAGGAATAATATATGTGCCGAAGGAAGAGTAGCGAAGAGACTTGATAATTTCCTGGTGGCTGAGAAGATTGTGGACAGGCCTTTTCAGATTAGGAAGTGGATTGGATGTGGGGGTGCATTTGATCATTTTCCTATTTTTCTTGAATTTAAGATCGGGCCTAGGCAGCCTCCTAGCCCGTTAAAGTTTAACAAAATCTGGCTAAGGGATGATTCTTTTAAAGCCCTTGTTCTTGCTAGGTGGATCCCTTTTAGGGCAGATAGCACTCTTTCTGCGGCTTTTCAATTTGCGGAGAATTCTAAGCATATCAAGGAAGTTGTGAAGGTTTGTTCGGCTGCTAAGAGACAGAGGGAGGATTTGGATTTGAAGCTAGTAGAAGAGGATCTACGCTTGATCTATGAGGGGATTGGAGGAGGGTTTCAATCTCAAGCAGATAAAGATACCCTTGCTTCTCTTGAAAAAAGAAGGAAATCCATACTTATGGATAAGGAAGAATCTTGGAGGTTGAAAAGTAGGGCCACATGGTTGGCATGTGGGGATGATAATACAAAATTTTTTCATGCATTTTCTCGTGGTCGGAAGGCAGCTAATACTATATGGAGTTTAAGAGATGGTCAAGGCATTGAACATTCTACCTTTGAGGCTAAAGCTAAGATGGGAGTTGAGCATTTCAAGGCTCTATTTAAGGCTCCAACTCATACATCTCTTGCGGAAGTAATTAGAGTGGCTCAACTCTTCCCAAGATTTGTGGAGGAGGCAGATAACAAATCATTGATGGCTGAGGTCTCTGAGAAGGAATTAAAGGAGGTTCTTCATAACTTCCAAAAAGACAAAAGTCCTGGGCCAGATGGCTGGTTGATTGAATTTTTCTTGGCTCTATATGATGTGTTAGGGGTTGATTTGCTGAAAGTGGTGGAGGATACCAGAATTTCAGGGAGGATTCCAGCCTGTTTTAATTCCACTTTCATAGCTTTAATTCCGAAAGTGGATAATCCTCTTTCTCTGGCTGATTTTCGTCCAATCTCTCTCTGCAATTGTATTTATAAAGTGGTTGCCAAGGTGGTTGCGAGAAGACTCAAATGCATTCTGTCTACTCATATCTCGGGTGAAAAATTTGGTTTTCTGGATGGTTATCAAATAGATGAAGCAATCGAAACTGCTCAAGAGGCTCTCCACAGCATGAAGACCAAGAACCTCAAAGGGACTGTGCTGAAAATAGATCTCTCCAAAGCATATGACCGGGTAAGTTGGTTATATATTCGTATGCTCCTGACTCACCTTGGCTTTGGCATTGGTTTCATAAGATGGATCATGAGTTTTATTACAACTGTCTCTTTCTCTATTTTTCTTAATGGGGTTGCATCTCCCTTTTTTCATGCTGAAAGGGGCCTTCGCCAGGGCTGTCCCCTTTCTCTCCTTTCATTTTTATTGGTTGCTGAGGGCTTGAGTAGAGCTATTAAGGAGGCCAAGAGACAGGGTTCCCTGAAGGGCATTCAGGTTGCTCCAAATTTTTTCATCACTCATCTACTTTTTGTTGATGATGTTTTAATCTTCTGCTCTAGATCGGTGCGAGATGCTATTACTCTTGGTGAGATTTTGGACCTGTTTAGCAAGGCCACTGGAATGGAAGTGAATGTTGTGAAGTCTTCCATCACCTCTCATTTTCTGAGGGAGGAGGAGAGGTATGAGTTTGAAAGGATTTTTCCCTATAACTCTGTTGGTTTGGATGTTGGGCTAATTTATTTGGGTTTCCACTTAAAACCCAATGATTATAGGAAACATGATTGGAGCTGGTTGCTGGAAAATCTGGAAAAGCGCTTAAGAGTTTGGTGTCATAAATGGCTGTCTAGAGCCGGGCACTTGACTCTAGTTAAGTCTCTTTTGGAGGTTGTCCCGGTATATTGGCTGTCCCTCTCTTGGATCCCAAAGGGTATTTTGGAGGCAGCCAGGAGGATTTGTTTTAGATTCCTTTGGAGTGGGAAACATGAATCGTTGGTGACCCCTTGGGTTCGGTGGGAGAAAATTGCAGTCCCTAAAGGGTTGGGTGGATGGGGACTGAAAAATATTTTTCTCTTTGCACAGGCTCTTGCACCAAAGGCTGGGTGGAGGCTCATCAATGTGGACAACCTTTGGACTCAGGTGATCACACAGAAATATATTGCTCCTTCTTCTATTGTAGATTGGATAAGGAATCCAAGAAAAACCTTTGCGGGTGGTTCAGTGATTTGGAAGGCTCTAGTTAATTCTTTTCACATTCTGGAAATAAGTCTGGCTTGGGATGTGGGTAATGGCAGGAAGCTTCGGGTTGGTGAGGATCCTTGGATGGGAAGTGAACTTCAGCATCTCCTTCCCAGGCATACGGTTGAGGCCTTAAGGCAGAGGGGGATTAATTTTCTCTCCCATCTTGCTGATCCTATTCTGAGAAGGTTGGGCATTCAGTCTTGGATATTGGCCTCTTCTTTGGGACTGGATGTTCTTGATGAGAGGGCACTGGCTGATTATATCCGTGCATTAAAACATGCTCATATTTTTCTATAGGAGAGGGAGGATAAGATTATATGGGATTTTGATTCGTCGGGGATCTATTCTCCTCGGGCTGGCTACACAAAACTTAGTGTTGGGGCTATCTTGGGTGAAGAGCGGTGGTGGTGGAAGAAAATTTGGAAACTAAATTGTCCTCCTAAGACTCGCATTTTTATGTGGTGTATCCTTGAAAACAAAGTCCCCACCTGGGATGTTCTACAACATAGATGTTTTTAGGGCCCTGGCTGGTGCTGTCTGTGTAATTCAGATGAGGAATCTATAAACCACCTTTTCCTCAGCTATCCCTTCATTAAAGGGGTGTTGTTGGAATGCTCCAGGTTATTGGGTATTCTTTGTAGATGGGAGGGCTTAACTGTGTCTCATGCTTGGGATTCCTGGTGGGTGTCTTATGCTGAGCAAAATCTAAAAGCTTTGCCTCTCCTTGTCATCTCGGGTTGTTGGTTGGCTCATAACCGCTTACTTTTTGAGGGGTTGGTCAGTACACCAGAGGTCATTGGTGCCATGACTATAGGACTGCACTCTGCTTTTCCTATCCATATCCGTGCCGCCAATCAGAGGGAGGTCCTACTGTTGGACATTGATAGGAGGAACCCATGGGGTTTTTTTGATGGGGTGATGCAGCAAAATGTTTGTGGTGGAGGGGCTCTGCTGTTTCTTTCTGATTCACATTGGTTTGAGATCTATGTTGGGCTTGGGGAAGGAACAAATAACAACGCTGAACTATTGAGCCTCAGGATCCTTCTGTTGTTCGCTGTGGAGAAAGGCTGCAGAAAGATAAATTTTTATGGGGAATCATTGAATGTGATTAATTGGATAAAAGGGATTCAACAATGCAGAGTGCACCATTTACAAAATCTACTTCGCTCTATTAGGGAGATCCTCCTTTCACTTGAATCTTTCTCCTGTTAGCATATTTATCGTGAAAATAATGACAAGGCAGATTGAGCTTCAAAGAGGGGGATTTAGTAGGGCATGGGACTCTGGAGGATCAAAGAACATCTGAATGGCGATAGCTCTGAATATTTACATCCATCTTTATTTGACTGAGAGGCTACAGTGTTCCTTTGTTGGCCTGTCAACAAATTGCCAACAAATTGCCACTCATGGTGTGCATTTTTTTCTCTACAATTTATGTTGAAGATGGCTGTGAATTATCACTGGTTTTATATAGGCTTCTTTGCTCGGTGGACTCTTTGCAGTGGGCTGAAATTGTCTAACAGGTTTGACTTGTAATTGCTAACGGGCTGCTTACACTTGCTGAGCACTTTTCCAATATTTAGCTGATGGAGACTGCGAATCCACTGGTAAATTTTCGGTATTTCACACCTGAAGGGCTACAACAGAGGGCTGAACACAATTATTAATTGACAAACAATGACATTGTTTCCCTTGGGTGGTGCTTTATTACAGATTTTTATGATGCGTCATATCTGTTGGGTGCTTCCAGATGGTCCGATTGAATGACTAAGCTATGTCTGGATTCATGATGCATAGTTGAAATCTTTATTCTCGGCAGTCGTTTCTTACTGCACTGTTTATAGTAGAGCAGTGTTTCTGTTTTTTTATGATCAGCTTGTTCTCCAAAGGGACTTTATGATCAGCTTGTTTTTTATGATCAGCTTGTATAAGCCAGCTTCTGGTTCTGCATAGGACTGTTTTCACTCTGTAACTGTTTTTTTCCTACGAACTCCTGGGTTTGTCTCTTTTGAACACACATCTATGTGTTTCACAATGTAATTTTGTACTCACCTGCAGTAATAAAATTATGCTTTTTTCTCGAGAAAAAAAAAATACACAAGCATTTAAATATAATAAAATTATACAAATAAATAATAAAAACCTTTAAATATTTACAAATTCTCTAAATAATATATTCATATCTAATTTAAATATCAATGTAAATATAAAATAATATATATATATATATATATCTAAACAACATATTTATAATAAAAATATATAATTAAATAAAAAATCAAAATAAAAAAAAATTTTAAAAATAAAATAAATTATTATCCTGGCAGCGTCCTATTTCGGGTTTTCTCAAGCTGAATTTCGATGGAACCTCCAGGGGAAAACCTGGCCCGACTGGATATGGTGGTGTCATTCGCAATGGTAAAGGCGAAATTCTCCACATTTTCAGCTTGTCCCTGGGGGAAGCCACAAACAATGAAGTAGAATTTGCTGCCTTGGAACAAGGCCTACAGATCCTTATTCGTATGGGCAATAGAGCAGCAGTGGTGGAAGGTGATTCCCTTCTGGCTATCTCTATGGCTAGGAAGATTAAAAATGGCACTTGATCAGAGAGGGTTTCGAAACATTGGCGATTAGCCATGGTTACCAGTCTCATAGCCAAACATTTCACTATTCTCAAAGGTGTCATCCTTCAGGCTATCCAGCGAAATGATAACGCTTTGGCGAATGCCCTGGCTAATCATGCGGTCGACCACCCGCATGACATCATCGACACTTGTTGGCACGATGTTACCTGTCCTGGCCTCCGTGGTGAATGCATGCTTATCTCGAGACAAGACCTTTCAGGTACGTCTAGGATGGTGAATAACCTTCAGAGTACTGACCATCAATGATTCATGTGGGTTCTACAGATCAGCATTTCAATGTTATTTATTATTCGGAGTTGGCAGCTCAGCCATTTGTACCTTGTCAAGCTTCGGAAAAGATGGAATTATCAGAGTAATTTTGAGAATCAGAATAAGTGTAAGGGAAGATCAGACACGTGGCCCTGGCTCTTGAGGTTTGTGCTTGGTTTCCTGTTTGGCATGCACTCTCATAATTGGCCGATCGGAGCTCAGCTTAGGGGAATCCAGGATGGCGGCCAGTGGGATAGGGCGGCTTCCGCTGGCCATTATATCGCGCTCTAGGCCTCTCCTCTATATATTAATTCTATTCCTAACAGGTTCCCTCAGCATAGTTCACGGTTCAACTTTGTTTTTAGGCTATGATGTGTTGTTTCTGTTACTAGTTTCACTCTCTTTTCCTCTAGTTTGGTGTTTTCCGCCATGTTTGAGTGAGTCCTTCGTAGCTCAAAGGCTGCAAAGAATCTCAAGCGGGCTCGGGACAACTTTGAGAAACCTGTCCCTGACAAAGGAAAAACTATTATCCATGATCTCGAAAAGAAGGCCAGTCATGCCAGAACTAGTTTAAACAGTAAGGACATCGAGGAGGAGATGGACTGGATCAAATATCCTGGTACCTCGACCACGCATGCCACACAATTTCTAAGAACACAGGAAATGGTGTGGCATATGAAAAGTCTGCTTGCCAAAGCCCTCAGCAGTCAAGGCGCGGTGGTAAAAGAGACCTTCCATGCTCATTCTTTGGCCTCGGCAAAGAATTCAGCCTATCTAGACAAGCTAGAAGTCTCCTTCAATTCGCTCAATGAGGAGATGAAGATGCTCACTAGGCGCCTTGAAGGTTTCATTCGGCTCTTTGAGCTGTACCTGCTTTATGTTTCAATTGTTTCGATAGAAATCCCGACTGACAACTCCAGGACCACCATTATTTGCCACCATCGTCCTTGGAATGTGCCTTAGAGTGAAGATGAAGCGGGTCCTAGTGCAGTGGGTCTAAGTGCAGCGGGTCAGAGTGCGGCAAGTCCAAGTGCAGTGAGTCCTAGTACAGCGGGGCTGAGTGCGTCTGAAGGACTGGGTAAAGTTTAAATGGACCTTTCGTCTCCTACTAGATTGTTTCCTTTTGCTAGTTTGTGTACTTCCCTATTTACTTGTTATTTCTTGATCGATTTGAAGTTGCTATATGATGGCATCCCTGTGTGGAGGGCCAGTTCTTACTTTACAGTCTTATGGCAAGTCAGTTTTGTTTGGCGGAGCTATTAGCTTCTGTAATGTCTACTGTCTATCTCCTAACCACAGTTTCTGTGTCTGTGCCTTCGGGCTGTTTGGGCTGGTCTGCTTTCCTACCTTCAGGTAATGGTAGCCCTTTTTGTAACTTTTTGTATACTATTGTGATCTAATATATCAGCTTACTTACAAAAAAAAGAGATACACACACTTACGCCAAATGCCAACCATGTACTTTTAAATATTTTAAAATTTAATAAAATAAATATTTTATTAAAATTTTATAAAATATTATTAATCCATTATTAAAATATTGTATTTTAAAATGTTTCAATGTTAAAGTTATGTTTTATAATATTGTGCTTTAAATAAAATAATAGATGATTATTATGATTTAATTATTTTTTAAACATTTTTTGAAATCATTCTTTCTAATATTTAATGATATAATTTTAAAATGGTGTTTAATTATATTTTAAACTTTGGTTAAATAAATATATATATATTTTTAAATATTTATTGAAATGATTCTTTTTTATATTTAATGATATAATTTTAAAATGTTGGTTTAATTATATTTCAAACTTTAGTAAAATAAATATTCAATGTTTTTAAAATTTATTATAAGTTATTATGATTATGTTTTAATAATTAAAAGTTTCTTATAAATATAATAATATATTACTTTTTTTTTTTCCATTGAATATATAGACTTTGTTTTTTATTTTATAATTGTAAAACATGTGATAAAATGAAAAGGTAGGATACTAATATAAGCGATCTAGACTTCATTTTAACACAGGATATCATCAATATTGATCAAATTTCTTCAAATAGAATTTTTTTTTAAGAATAAAAAGAGATTTACTCTCTCTTTTGATATTTTAATATTGTGTAGTTGATATAGGCTAGTTTAATTTCACATTTTAAATAGACTATGTTCCACATGAATAATTTTATTTTTAGTATTAGTTTATTTTTATTTTTCTATTTTTACTTCCATTTTTTATTTTGACTTGGTTAAAATGTTTACATTGCACTAATGTTTTCATTTTATTTATTTATTTTAACCTTACAAAATTTCCACCATAATAAATTAGAGAGAAAGACTTAGCACAAATATATATTTATTTCATTTTTTAAAATAATATTTAACCAATTAATTTGAAATAAATTTTAATTATATTTTATATATTTTAAAGTTTAATAAAATAAACCATAATTAAATTTTTAACATTTTTTTAATTACATTTTATATATTTTAATAAAATAAATAACAATATAATTTATTTATTTGTATTATTATGATTTAATAATTAAATGTGAATCATAAATATAATAATATATACATATTTTCTAAATATTTTTATCATAAAACATAATAATAATTTTTTTTTTAATTTTAAATAATATTTAACAAATTAATTTTAAATTTTTTTAAATTAAATTTTATATATTTTAAATTTTAATAAAATAAATAATAATTAAATTTTATTTTATATTATTATTATTTAATAATTAAATGTGAATGATAAATATAATAATATATATATTTTAATATAATTAGTTATTTTTATGTTTCTATTTTTACTTCCATTTTTAATTTTATTTTGACTCGGTTAAAATGTTTACATTACACTAATGTCTTAATTTAATTTAATTTAATTAATTTATTTATTTAGACTTTACAACATTTTTACCATAATAAATTAGAGAACAAGTGTTGGCACAAATATATATTTATTTTATTTTTAATTTTTAATAATATTTAACAAATTATTTTTAAATAGTTTTTAATTAATGTGTAAGAATTCTTTCGGTGAAAATCACATGTATGGAGTTTTATGTCGACAAGGAAGTCAACCAAATAGTGTATCCTATCATCGTGATAAGATGAAATCTAATGAAGAAACCTATTTAAATAAAGGGAGCAATTTAAAATAATTTTTAACATAGAGCCTTAAATTATAAGTAAAATAAATAAATAAATAAATAAAAAATAAAAATTTTAATAAAAAAATAAAAAATAAAAATAAAATAAAATTAAAAATAAATAAATAAATAAATGTGTAAGAAATTATTTCGGTGAAAATCACATGTAGGGAGTTTTTGCCGACGCATTTCGAACCAACGAGTGTGGCTCATCATCAGGACAAGATGAGAATTCTGAACCAAAAACCAGATTAAATAGACAAGAAAGCTCCAACTAGCCGTTAGAGACATAACGACTAGTTTGACTAAATAAAAAAATTAAATTAAAATTTTATCAAATCAAACTATATTTCATTAAGTTTGATTTCAATAAGATTTTATTATTAAGGTATTAATTTTATATTAATGATTACTAATAAAAAAAAAATAATGTTAAAATAATTTTATTTTTTTATTTAAAAATTTTGATAATATATATATATATAAATAAATAAATAAATAAAATAAAAATAAAAATAAAATAAAATAAAATAAAATAAATAGAAAAGTAAAAATAAAAATATAAAAATATTTAAATAAAAATAAAAATAAAAATATAAAATAAAAATAAAGATATAAAAGAAAAATAAATTTTAATTTTAATAAAATAAACCAAAATAAATAGCATAAATAATAATAAAATACAATAATAAAAAGGAAAATAATAGATAAATTATTAAATAATTTAATTTCAAAGCTAAATATTTTCAAACAAGAATAAGGGAATGACTTAAATTAAAAAAAATAAAAGTAAAAAATAAAAATAAAATAAAATAAAATAAAATAAAAATAAAAATAAATAAATAAATAAATATAATAATAATTTTTTATATAAATATATACAAAAAGGGAGCCAGAGGGAGTAGAAAAGGAAAAAAAAAGCAATTAAGAGTGAAGGGCGCGAATCCAATATCTACCTACATTCCACCCATCATCTCTATTAAGGTTGACTGGCCTCTTTTCGATGTCCAACGCTTCCCTCAATTTGCGATGGTGGAAATGGTCAATCTTTGCAATAACCTCAGCGTTCTCAATACAGATGTGATGATTCGTTTTATCGGCATGCTCCGCTAAGGCAAAGGACCGAGATCTACAATGTCTGAGGTCAGCGATATGTTCCTGAATCCTTTGATTAATGGATCGACCAGTTTCGCCAATGTATGGCGTCCCACAATGTATGGCGTCACACCCTAAAGATAGTAAGGGTGTGTACTTGATTCCGTGTTCTTGTGGGATGCCATACATTGGTGAAACTGGTCGATCCATTAATCAAAGGATTCAGGAACATATCGCTGACCTCAGACATTGTAGATCTCGGTCCTCCACCTTAGCAGAGCATGCCGATAAAACAAATCATCACATTTTTATTGAGAACGCTGAGGATATTGCAAAGATTGACCATTTCCACCATCGCAAATTGAGGGAAGCGTTGGAGATCGAAAAGAGGCCAGTCAACCTTAATAGGGATGATGGGTGGAGTGTTAGTAGATGTTGGATTCCCGCCCTTCACTCTTAATTGCCTTTTTTTTCCCTTTCTACTCCTTCTGGCTCCCTTTTTATATATATTTATATAGAAAATTATTATTATATTTATTTAATTATTTATTTTTTAAGTCGTTCCCTTATTCTTGTTTGAAAATATTTAGCTTTGAAATTAAATTATTTAATAATTTATCTATTATTTTCCTTTTTATTATTGTATTTTATTATTATTTATGCTATTTATTTTGGTTTATTTTATTTTATTAAAATTTATTTTTCTTTTATATCTTTATTTTTATTTTATATTTTTTTATTATTTTTATTTAAATATTTTTATATTTATATTTTTACTTTTCTATTTTTATTTCATTTTATTTATTTTTATTTATTTTTATTTTTATTATATATATATATATATATATATATACATATATATATAATCAAAATTTTAAAATTTTAAAATAAAATTATTTTAACATTATTTTTATTTTTATTAGTAATCATTAATATAAAATTAATACCTTAATAATAAAATCTTATTGAAATCAAACTTAATGAAATATAGTTTGATTTGATAAAATTTTAATTTAATTTATTGATTTAGTCAAACTAGCCGTTATGTCTCTAACGGCTAGTTGGAGCTTTCTTGTCTATTTAATATGGTTTTTGGTTCAGATTTCTCATCTTGTCTTGATGATGAGCCACACTCGTTGGTTCGAAATGCGTTGGCAAAAACTCCCTACATGTGATTTTCATTATATATATATATATATATATATCAAAATTTTAAAATAAAAAATATTTTTTTTTTTAAATTTTAAAATAAAATTATTTTAGCATTATTTTAATTTTTATTAGTAATCATTAATATAAAATTAATATCTTAATAATAAAATCTTATTGAAATCAAACTTAATGAAATATAGTTTGATTTGATAAAATTTTAATTTAATTTATTGATTTAGTCAAACTAGCCATTATGTCACTAACGACTAGTTGGAGCTTTCTTGTCTATTTAATCCGATTTTTAGTTTAGATTTCTCATCTTGTCCTCATGATGAGCTACACTCGTTGGTTCGAAATGTGTCGGAAAAAACTCCCTACATGTGATTTTCACTGAAAGAATTTCTTACACATTGATTTATTTATTTATTTTTAATTTTTGATTTTTTATTAATTTATTTATTTTACTTGTTCTATGTTAAAAATTATTTTAAATTATTTTAAAAATTATTGATTATTTATAATAAATTATATTCAAATATAATTAAATATAAAAATTATTTTAAATTATTTTTTAAAATTATTGATTATTAATATTAAATTATATTCAAATATAATTAAATAAAAATAATTTTAAATTATTTTTAAAAATTATTGATTATTAATATTAAATTATATTCAAATAGAATATTTGAGAACTATAAATAAATATTATTGAAATTTGACAAAATCTTTTATTCAAGTCAAACTAGCCGCTTTTCTAACGGCTAGGTGGAGCTGTCCCTTTCTATTTAAATAGGTTTCTTCATCAAATTTCTCATCTTGTCCTGATGATGAACCACACTGGATGGTTCGAAACGCGTCGGCAAAAACTCCCTACATGTGATTTTCACCGAAAGAATTTCTTACACATTTTATGGATCACAGAAGCAAAATTCCTAAGTTTTTAATTAAATTTTGTATATTTTAAAGTTTAATAAAATAAATAATAATGAAATTTTATTTATTTTTTAATTACATTTTATATATTTTTAATTTTAATAAAATAAATAACATTTATTTTATTGTTATGATTTAATAATTAAATGTGAATGATAAATATAATAATATATATATATATATATATATATTTTATAAATATTTTATGATAAATCATAATAATAATTAAAAATTAAATTATATTAGGTTAGTTTTATAATTAATATAGTTGAAAAAATGTTATATATATCTATATCTATATATAAAGTTGGTATATTTATAGGTTTCTAAAATAATGGAAATATCATTTAAATATTATTAAAAAATCATTTTAAAGTTTCGAAGTTAATGTTATGTTTTAAATAAATTTAAAACTATTGTATAGATAGCTCTTATTGGTTTGGAGATGTGAAATCTCTACTAACAGGGTCAACCAGGTGAAGGTGAGAGCTTATATGACCCCAAAAATAGTCTATCATTAGTGTGGGACTAATCACTGACGTGCACCATCACAATCCATTGCCAATGAGGCACAATCACTCACATGCACACATGCACACAACTGACAGACAAAGGGTGCACACAAACATTACAAACATTGATTCACAAAGTGACATGTTCACACACATCACACTTATTATAAATTTTAGAATTAACATTATTTTATGCATGTGATGAAGATTGCATATATAGATTATCATGTTAACAATTACATTTGTTTTATAAGTTAATTAGTATGTTATGAACATTGAGAAGTACTTATTTTCTTTATTATTTTGAAAACAATGATTAACATTAAAAAAAACCAAATAATATTTTTTCCACATATTATTAAGTATAGTGTTATTTTTATTTATTTATTTATTTTATTTATTATATAAATTATTAAAATTAATGAAAATTTTAAATAAAGTCAATTAAATTTATTGTAATGAATTGATTTTAATATTAAATAATTAAGGTATATGTTTTATTACATATTGATGCCATTATAAATATTATGTTATGAGTTTTTCCTTTTAAAGGTTTTGAACCTTGAGTCTTATGGTTTGCATTATACTTTATAGAGTGACAATCATTAATTGAGTGGTACAATGAAGGATAATATTAAGTAATTTTTAATGTTATTGTAATATCTATACTATTTTTCATTTTAAAGTGATATATTAATATGATTAATAGTTAAAAATTTGATAGAAAAATAAAAATAAAAATAAAAGGAATAAAAAATTGATTAAAATAAAAATAAATAAAGAAAATAAAAATTTATAAATTAATAATAATAATAAAGATAATAGAATTTTTAAAAATATTTAGACTAATGTATTTATGAGTTAATATTGGAAATAATATATTTATATATAGAGATAATGATACTATATTTATAATCAGATAAATAGATAGTTAAAAAAAAAGTATATTCATGCATATCACACTTATGTATCTACAACTAAATAATACATAGAGAAATATAGGTAATAATAGATTCGTACACACATGAAGAACACATAGAGTACATGTAAACAAGACACATACAAATGTGGCAAAGAATTTCATACACACATGAAGAATACATTCATACACATACAAAGAATACAAGTAAACAAGACACGTACAAATGTAGTAAAGAATTTCATACACACATGAATAATACATTCATAGACATACAAAGAATACAAATAAACAAGACACATACAAATGTAGCAAAGAACAGATTCAAACAAACATGAAGAATACATTCATACACATACAAATAATACAAGTAAACAAGACACATACTAATGTAGAAAAAAAACCAATTCATACCCATACAAAGAATAAAATTAAACAAGACACATGCAAATGTAAACAAGAATTTCATAGACATGAAGAATACATTCATACACATACAAAGAATACAAGTAAACAGGACACATACAAATGTAGAAAAGAACACTTTCATACACACATAAAGAATACATTCATACCCTCAAAAGCATACAAAATAAGACATTCAGAAACAAAGAATAACAAACATTATAGAGAAGTACATAGAAGAAATAAAATCACTCTCAATAATACATTCACACACATCATATGAAAGTAGATATTCTATTTATTAATCCATACCAAAATAAAATGCTCTACAAAGAAATTTTAACTATAAAAATGAAACTAATAAAAATAATATATATATATATATATATAGATATATAAAATAAAACCAATACACAAGCATTTAAACATAATAAACTTATACAAATAAATAATAAAAAACCTTTAAATATTTACAAATTCTCTAAATAATATATTCATATCTAATTAAAATATCAATGTAAATATAAAATAATATTTATTTAATATAAGCATGCATATATATATATATATATAACATATTTATAATAAAAATATATATATATAACATATTTATAATAAAAATATATAGTTCAATAAAAAAAAAAACAAAAAAAAATAAATAAATAGGTTATAATTGTTATATAATATATGTGAATAAGAGTCATTTTGACTTTTATGTCCACATTGGGAAGACGCATAAAATATTGTAAAAATGTTAAGTGATTTATGTGAATAAGAGTGATTTTACAATTTGTGTGTATGTGGGTAAGATCTTTAAAACATTGAAAAAATGTTAAGTGATTTAAGTGAATAAAAGTAATTTTTCCATTTGTGTGTGTGTTGGCAAGATGTTTAAAACATGTTTCTAAATTATTATTATAATAAAATGATATATATTAGTTTTTGCATATTGGAGTTACTATAAACTAAGGATAGTGAAAACCATGAACACAAGGAACACAACACAAAGGAGGGTTACAATTTAACCATCCTAAGAGCCTTTTGGAGGGGTTGAATTCCCCTTCAAAACAAAAGAAAGAGCCTACTCCTTTTGTTAATGATAGTTTGTGTTCATGTACATTTTTTGATGGGCCCATCTAAACAAAAAATATATATAACTTTTTCTAATTACAACATTACAAAAAATAAAAATAGATAATGTCTTCGCCGAGCAACTTCAGTATTGATAAATTTTGCAACATACAACATGAAATGATATTGTTAGTATATAATATAATATACAAACACTTCCTAACAACTTGTAAGATAATCAAATATAAATTTCATAAAGAAAATGCATATTATATAAACCCATAATGTATGACAAATATTATATAAACCCAAAATGCATGAAAAATATTAAGAAAAAGATATAAATATAATATAATATAATTTGCAAATTTTATATAATAACACCTAAATTTAACAATTGCATATTAAAAAACACATATAACTAATGAATAACTAATCATAACAAAATATAAGGTAACAAAATGCATAATAAAATATAAGGTAACAAAATACATGTTTATTTTAGAAATTCTAAATAGATTAGAGTGATTCCTGATAAATATATTTCTGTGAATAAAACTAAATGTTACATTGTAAACTTAAAAAAAACAAACCGTGAAAGCGAAAACACCTTGTGATCTAATTAATAAAACTACCTGATTAATAATAGTGAGCAAAAAGGAATCTTTGTGCTACATTGGAAACTTCAACAAAATAAATAAACGCTGAAAGCTAAAACACCTCGTGATATAATTAAAAGATAAAACTACGTAATTAATAATGGAGAGGAAAATGAATCTTTGATTATATAAGAGTTTCCACGTGAAACTGGTTGTAGGAGATGGCTTATGATTTTTTTATCTCATCATCATGACATTCTGATTGCCCGTGTTGTGTTTTGGGATTGCGCATGCATGCGCAGGAGTGAAGGGTTCATCTTATAACCAGTTATGACTTCTTCTTGACAACTAACCAATGTTCACTTCCTGCTGGCTTCTAAACACATTAATGAACAGGGGATTTTTTTAATCGATGAACAGGGGATGAGTATTGATAAACAGGTGTTGCACCACGCAATAATTGCTAGAATTGATTAAACAGAATATATATACCACGTTATACTTGGTAGAATTGTATAAACAGAGAATATATATATATATATATATATATATATATATATATATATATATATCAAAGAGGCCTGATGTGAAAGTGTAAGGATAATAACAAAGATGCATGACATGAAAGTGTAAGGAACGTGAAAGTGGAAGGATGACAAGTAGGCATGCGAAAGATGGACATTGAAGCAGAATTTGGTTTAATAAAGAAACAAGTAACAAAGATACATTTCAAGTCCTCAACTCTTACAACTACACTACTGGTCAAGATACATATGAAGTCCACGGCAAACTCTATTTCCGTCGAGGCATTGGTTTCGAGTATATTTGGGTATTCTAGGTTTCCGATGTGGCTTCGTATTGTATTGAGCACAGAGCCATGTTCTTTATGGGGCGGAAAACTATGACGATTTTTTCAAAATCTAATTAAATTAAATAATATTCCAATTAAATCTAATGTTCTTTGAACGGAGTACAATTCCGGCTATGCAGCTATCTAGCTAGCTTCTTTCCTCCTAAGCCCTACCACTGGAATCTCTACATCTCAAGTTTCTTCCAGATATCTCTTTTGAATTGCACAATCAACAAAAAGGGTCGGGCCTTTCTCACCATTTTTTAAATCTAACTCTCTTGGGTGTTTCTATATATGCAGGTTTTTGGGGGTGCTTATCAAGTGACTCAACCACCTTCTCATAGGATCATAAGCATAAGATCTCGGTCCCGAGCATCTAACTATTTGGGGATAGTCGGATCTTGCAGCTCTAGAGCATGTGACTATTTGGGGATAGTCAGATCACATCTCGCTCTGGGGATAGTGAGATCAGATCTCACTCTCCAGCATCTGACTCTTTGGAGGTTGCACGAACAGGCCGAGTTTAGGGCTACTCTATGTGTGAAGAATAGGCCGGGTTTAGGGCTACATAACATATTGTTTCTCTGTCGTAAGGTTAATTACTAATAAAGAGAGCAGCCATGAAGTGAGAAAAGGTTAATGACTAATAAACAGAGAAGCCATGAAATGACAAGAGAAGGAGCTCAATTTGGAGTTTGAAGAGGCCAATGTTGTAACAAATAGTGCAACAATGAAATGAGAAGAGGAAGAGTGCAATTGGGCGTTTCGAGAGAATTCTGTAATAAAGAGCGCAACCATGAAATGAGAAAAGGAGGAGTTCAATTGGGCATTTGGAGGTACCAATGTTGTCAATAGCCTGCGACATGACTTGCTACATGACAAAATACCTAATGCCTCAACATTTATGTGAACACACACGGACAAAAAGTACTAAAACAAACTTAGAGGGACTAAACATATAAGACATATATTATTACACTGCAACAAGAAATAGAGGAGAACAAGGCTATCAAAAATGAATACTAACATTTCTTCATCGGAATCTTTCGTTTGCTGTCGAAACTCTAAAAACTAGTGGTTGCAAAAGCCCTGGAAAATCCACATTGTCTGCTGCAAATGTTGGAATATTGAAAATTCCAAACAAACAGTGGAGAGAATAAAATCCCCTCTACAACACATAGAAGTTTAAAACAAAAATTTTGCTTGCAGACAGAGATGGCATGGAAATGCTTTCTTTTCATTAACAAAACTTAAAAAAAAACTATTACAAAATTCTTCCTCAACACAGAGGGATATCAGAAATAGTGACTGCTACACACACAGTTCACAAGAAAACTTTCTGTTCTTCAAACAATGCTCTCTGTTTGTGTAAAAACACGCTGCTGTGTATTTCCTTTTTGCGCTGCTGTGCGAAAACAATGCAATACAATGTAATTACAATACAAAGGCTCGTAGGTCTTTTTCATTTTTATATGCCACACATATATTTTAACATTTCATAAAAACTATATAAAAAACTTAAATCAAAGAAATAAAATCAAATACAAGGGAAATCTTTGCAAAACTTTAAAAATCAAATACACGACATGCGAGTGGGGACCACATCGCAGTCGGCGGATCGGCGATGTCAAACAATAACATGCGATTGCGATTGAGGACCCGGATACGATGGCACATTTAACTCCACTGTATAAGCTGGATCAGGTCTGCCACTTCAATCGCAACATATTACAAAAGGCGTGCGATCAATCGGAAATTTCCGATTGCGATCAAACAACGGATGCGATGGACCATCAAACTCTACTTCATAAACCTCATCAGGTCCGGAAATTCAGTTGGTGTGATCGGGGCATGTAATAGAAAAGTTTCGATTGCGATTGGATAACCGGATGCGATTGGCACATAGAATTGTAATATATAACCGGATCGGGTCCGGCCTTCGATCGAACCACAAAACAAAATCGCTCCGATTGAACCTTGCGATTGAACTCCTGTGATTCCATTAAGTCTTCGCCACGTGGTCAAGTGGACCCACGGGCCTCCGCTGCTGTGGGGGGGCTATTTATAATATAGTCATTTGGTTGTATTGTGTACAACCGTTCCTCTGTTGAACTCTGCCATATCAACAAGACACTCGGTCCTTGCATCATTTATATGTTGTGATTTGCGATTGCGATCGCATCGCATAACTCCTCATCAACAAGACACTTAATAAAAACTTTGACTGTTTTATTCACTTTGGTTTTTGAAGGCTTTAAACGCTCGAAATGACTGTTTTATTCACTTTGGTTGTTGAAGGCTTTAAACGCTCGAAATGACTGTTTTTAATTACTCTACTCCTCCGTAGAACAGATCTACGAGGATCTTCATTCTTCTGCAAAAATGACTTCGCCCATATCAAAATTAATTTCATCTGCTACCTGTGGCTACGGCCCATCACAAACTTAATTCTTCTCCTTACGGTTCTCCATCAGTCTTCTTAAATACAGAGTGTTGTGCACTCAAATCTTTACTGCTGCCTCTGTGTACTCGTTTTCTTCCTGCCCAAAGGCACGGTAAGTGACTTTAATATTTCAACAACAAAGGCACTGAAAATGCTGCTGGAGCTCCTGTATTTAAAATTCCAACTCATCAGAAAAGGAAACGTAAGAAAGGACCAGGAATGATTTTAAAAATAACCAAAGTAAATATCTCCATGAATACCAACTCACTTTGAAATCACTATTTGTTGATCAAGATAGCCCTTCCACTATCTGTGCATATTCTCCTCTCCTCACCCAAGTCTTTCTCTCTCAGTTAACACAAATCCAAACACACAAAACAAACATTTACACAAAACACTTACAACAACATAGCACACATTACAAACATACCACAACACAACACATGACATTGATGCATACAAGACTACACAAAACATTTATCAAGCGCTCCATAAGATAGGCAAATTTACATCAGAGTGCTTGAGAGAGAAAGAACACCCATGCTTAAACCTGTAGATAGAGAAAATAATTTTTCAGGCTACACAAATGTCTGTGTAAAATGAATTGAACACACAAATTAAGGGAACATAAAATCGCTCAAACTCTTACCAACTCCTACTCCCTTTATATTGTTTTCAGAGTGCAAAACTTTCGATCACCTCCTCTTCATTTCTGAATTTTCTCCTCTCATCTTCATTTCTGAATTTTCTCCTCTCATTCTTCATTCATCGCATTCATGGATCCCTCTGATTCTCCATTCATCAGTATACAATGACTTGGGAACTAGTGAGTTTTATGCTTTCTTTTTTGGACCGTTGCGGTCAAAATTAACTTTAACTTTGACCAATCTTTTAATTACCATTAGTTAAACCAGTGTTTTAATTACAATTTATTAAACCATGACTTGGGAATTTTTGAGTTTTACGATTTTCGTATACAATGACTTGGGAACTAGTGAGTTTTATGCTTGCTTTTTTGGACCGTTGCCACCAAAATTAACTTTAACCAATCTTTTAATTACCATTAGTTAAAATAGTCTTTTAATTACCATTTATTAAACCATGACTTGGGAATTTTTGAGTTTTATGATTGTCTATTTTGGACCGTTGTGTTCAAAATTAGGGTTAACAAATCTTTTAAAGACGATTCGTTAAACCAGCCTTTTAATTACCATTCATTAAACTATCTTTTAACTCACTACTACTATTATATAATTTATGATATTTTTTAAAACTGTGCTTTTTAAAACTTGTGCAAACACAGTTCAATCCTAATGATCCTCATCCATAACTTTCCATTTTTATCAATAAATGCAAGGCTGTAGTTTTTTTTTACCTGCGTTTTAAAGTTTTTTCCCTGTGCATAACAGTATTGGTTGAAAGTTACAGTTTTTGTTCGTGTGCAGAACATTATTAGGTTAAAGTTATCGATTGCAATGTATTTAATATTTAACGTTAATGGTACAAAGCCTCAATGGAATATATGTATATATAGATAGATATAATAATGTTAATAGTGTAAAGATTAGTGGTGTTATTGAGTGGAATATATATAGTTTAAATAGTGATAATTGCAAAACTTAAATTTATTTAAAATTTATGTAATATTATCATATATTAATTTTGGAAATAGTTATTTTTATTTTTTATATATATGAAATAATGAGAACCAAATATTACAATTAGTAGCAAAAAAATATTTTTAATATTATTTTTATTAGATATTTCAAATTTAGTAGTAGAGGGAGACTTTCTCTTGAGGCATGACTAGGGAATCAAAACTCTTCTTCTCCTTATGTATTTTCAAATGGATAACAATTGTTTATACATACCATTGGCAACTTAGTGAAATTGTCTAACTAAAATAGATACTTGTAAGAGTTAGTACCAAGCTAACAAATATATGCATTGATATATTTTTAGATCCTTTCTTTGTAATCTATTATTGATGTAATTTTTATATTAAAAGTTATGTTTGTAATTAATTTCTGAATAATGTCACTTTGAAGGTAAATAATAAGTTTTTCTTCTTTTCCTCCAATATTACATTAAGCAAGAGTTGAATATCTTTCAAAGAAAAACATGACTATATCTTGAACGAATATATTTTTTGGAGAGCACATTGAGAACATTACTAATACATTCCTAAAAGTGAAAGTCTTATATGACTCTATTTCAAACAACGTAAGCTTCCAAAGAATTTCTTGCACTAATAACATGAGCATGGATATCTAACTTACACTGAGATGATATAGATTTTAATTAATTTAACAAACTATATTTTAAATTTTTTTTTTCTTCAACATACATATTTATACCGCTATATTAATAACATAAGAAATTCAACTTAACTATAATTTTTCTGATGGATTTAGAAGAGTGTGTATGTTTATGAGGTTGAGTGCCTTATAGGAAAAATATAACAATATTGTTCTTTATGTTGTTCTCCTTCATCTTACAATTGTACTTGTAGGAACACACTCACACCATAATCGAACATAGAAATTCTCCAAACCATTATTTCCTATATTCAAAGTTGAAATGATATTCATTTCATCAAGTAATTACAACCCACCCTTTCATGTGTTTCTTGCTAGCTTGCTTGATTACATTGTAAACCATTCAATGTACGTCTTCATGTGAGTTGTCACAATCAATTAAAATAATTTGTAGTGGATGACTTCCACTTCATAATTGGCCATCCATCCATTCTTGGTAACTATATGATCTCGCTTCATGAATTTGTTTGTGATGGTTTACAACTACATATCCATTTTCACTAGTGTTCATCTTGGCCCATGCATTAGCTTACAATTGTTTTCGAGCTATTCAAACTTATAAATGCCACATTGAAACTAGATTTATTTGAAAAAAACAGTTTGTTTCCAATCAAATAAGTTCATTCACTTTACAAAAATGCAAGGGAACATCAACTACCCTTATATTTCTAGAGACATGGCAATCCCCATCACACATAGAGTTTAATGCACAAAATTAGAAGTCCATTCACAACCACTTAATATAGAGATTTTTTAGAAACCAACACAAAAGAAGGATTCACTATACATACTTAAGTGGGTGTTTCTTATATTGGATCAAAAACCTACATTTCCATATTATATATTCCTGCAATGGATCTCTTGAGAGACAATTGGTTATGTGTTGTGGCACATTATGGATGCATGTGCATTGCAGAAATGACATGATGACAAGTATAGTGCAATCGTGCATCACTAGAAGTATGTTGGATAATTATTTGCAACTAAGTATGTTTCTCTGTTTTTGTACCACATTTACTATATAGAATTTGTGTGGCTCAAATGAATTCTATGCAATATAGATATCCAAGTTAAAATTTCTCTCTTAACCCAAATGGTGGACTTTGAATCTACTAAAAAATAACAATAAATACATAGTGGAAATCAAGTTCAATCATTGTTATACATTAAAGGAATTGTGGGTCATTTTGAAGAAAAGTGAACAATTTAAGAATACAAGATCCTAGTTTCAAGTGGCATGGGAAAGAAAAATAGTTACAAGCTTAAGAAATATATGTAAGAACAGTGGTTCACAACGGTCATTCTAATTAGTAAACATTTTATTAAATAATTAGGGTTGAATTGAAATTTGTAATGGAGCATGTGTCTTATTGATTAAATAATAAAACAATGATATGGGAAATGAGCATGCTAGACACGTTGCTTGAACATTTCTTAGCGATATGTAAACTATGTGATGGAGGGTCATGAGCATCTCAAATATTGGAAGAAGTAAATTTAACTCGCCAAAATTATGAGGGTGTAGGGGCCTAGGTAGATGCACCTGATTCTCAAAACAAACAAACAAAAATTTTTACACACTTTACATAACATAAGAAAAAATATATTTGGAGTGAAAAAATAATGTGTTAATGGCAGAGTGGGGCTTCTTTATTGTATTGGATAGGGTTCGGCCCTTGTTGACCAATTCTCATCTCCCTCTCTCAGATATTTTCATATGATGGACATCACTTATGCTATATTATCATCTCCCTGCTCTTAATCTGTCAAAGAACCTGGTATACTAATAGATTTTCTAGCTTCCATGGAAACCAAAAACTTTAAATCCTTAGGGAATTCATCCTTTATTTTGATCATTGCCTCATCCATTCATTCCGTGGTGGATGGATTTAAGATCACGACCCTAGCTAAGGGGATGAGCTCACCCTTCTCCATGGAGACACGCCCATTTTTTTCCTCTACTATAGGAATTATTGTTGTAAAGTGTGCTTCTCCATCCTCTGCATTGATGGAAATTTTCTTGAATACACCCTTTGGTTTAGAACATGCTAAAAATAGTTTTATTCCTTCCTCAATCCCTAGAGGGATCATGTAAATTTATGTTTCACCCATATTTTCATCATGTTACGAAAGTTACAAATGAGATTTTTTCTCAACTACATCAGTTCGTGAAGTCCCTTCATTTTGAGGTTCCTTTGATGGCTCAAGAATTCAAGGATAAAAATTTCTTCTCATAGTGTGGCTTGATATGCATATTTAATTATTTAATGCCATATTTAGTAGATCTTCACTCCTAGATTTTTTAGCACTAGAAATTGTTAATTTCAGATGAGCCAAATATTTATCCATTAACTAGATCGTTTTTTTTATCAATCATTGATAAAGCTAAAGATTAGGAGTTGATATCTAGTTATGGTATGTGGTTCTAGAGAAATGCAACGTTGTCTATGTAAGCCCGGTTCCCCTCTTTCGACCCCTTTTCACATTCAATTCCTACTGGTTTAGTTTTGGGTAAGGCTTCCTAATATCCCTTTGGATATGTGGAATCTTTCATCATTGAAATCTATACAAAATGCTTTAGGTATATTTTTGTTAGTGTAGTGATTAGATAAATAGTACTTGAAACTTGTATATGCTTACATTTGTGTGCAAATGTACTTCACTAAATATTTATTTTCTAAATCAAAATAACAAGCCTAAATTTTCTATGGGTGCAAAATATAGACTATGAAAATATTTCTTCCCCTTGTAGAGCTTATTATAAAACAAGCCATTCTTTCCAAAAATTTCCCAAACCTAAAAAGATCAAAGCTAGGTAAAATAGTTTCAAACCAAGATAGTGGGAAGTTTCCAAGTCATAACATTAAATGATATTTAAATATGAACTCCCCCTAGATCACAAAAACTATTAAAATCAACAAGAGACATTATAATCCAATAAAGACTCCCACCAAGTTAATGAAAACTCAACAGCAAGCCATGTTGCAGTGGAATGTATAAATGATGCCTATGAAAATCCGGAGAAGTTTGGTTACCCAAATGATTTTGTTGAAAAAAATTCTAAAAAAAAAACTTGTGATAATATTCAAAAAGTGGCCAGGGACAAGTTAGATATTTTTTGGTGATTTCTCTTCCTCTTTAGAAAATAAGACTAAAAAAAATCCTTCTTAGGAAGACGAGGAAAAAGAGAAAGAATTGTATAAGACTCTTAAAGGTGAAAACAATATTCTAGATAATAACTACAAGAATGATCCTCTACATATAGTAGATAACACAGGTTAGATCCAAGTGAGGAAAAAGGACATATATACTTCACCAAGGGAAACAAGAATTTAGATGGAGCTAAACAAAAAAGAGAAGCTAGTCAAAGTTATAAAGATCAATAATTAAGAATGGATGCAAATGTGTTTGGATATTAGGGGTATTTGGAAAATCTTTAGCTGGAATGGTAACAATTTATTATTATTATTTTTTTATTGAGATGTAAATTAAGGATTTGGGTTGATAATGCATGTTCAATCTCAAATCCTCAAGGAATTTTGGAAGCACTTTTTTTAGAAGAATTGTAACGATTATTTGTTCGATCCGAGTTATTTTAATATAATCCAAAATACCATTTCTATTAAAAAGAAGAAGAAACAATAATAATATGAGAATGAGCTAGGGAGGGTTAAAGGGGCTGGGATGGGATATACATTGCTTTTGTCACCCTTGGCATGAAAGGCACTACCAAACCTTTTAATTGTTCAACTAATTTCCATCACCATAAGATTTAATATTTTTACTTAGTTACTTTGTTTTCGTATTAAATTTACTAATATCTTTTTTTCTTATTTTTTTCATTTTCTTTATTTACCAATATGTGTCTTCCCATAATTATAACATTTTTTTTACAAAAGCTCATTTTCTCAATTTGTTTCTTGTAGATGGGGTGGACACATTAAGAAAAAATTTACATATATTTAGTACATAACTAAGAGAGTATAGTTAACATAAAGAATACACCTTATGAGCCCAGTCTAAGGAGTAGGTTCATAAATACATTGATTCCCTCCATTATATCATACATTGTGTGAAATTTGAAACTTTTCCCTTCTTTTTTTCCTATTTTTTTTTTCCTTTTGTTTGATAGCTTGTTCACAAATTGGCATGAAAAACTAGTGGCTTGAGAAACTTCAACCCAAGGGAATATAAACTATAAAAAAATTAACCAAAAAAAGCACCTATTCTTGGCCACACCAACCCATACTTATGGAATAATTTTCCCTGTGTGTTAACAAACCGTGACCTTTTTACCATGGAGTGCCTTAATAAAACACCTTATCACTAATCATACTAAATGCAAGTTATGTTTTCTCACCTATTCTTCTTTAAACCATATGATTACGAGTACATATATGAATCCTAACCTATCACATCAAATGTACAACCCTCAAACTCACATTGTAATTTCTACTAAAATGGGGTTGACAATGACCACCCTCGACATTACATTGTAGTTTTAGAAGATGCAATGAAAAAATCCAATATACAACATATTATATATGTTCTGATATTAATGCAGTTTTAAATCTGCTACAAAATATATGTGAATGGATTTGCATGATATTAACACACATTTACTTAAAATCCAAATTTAGATTGAAAAATTAAATAGACCCACTTATCATAGTGAGTGGCTTATGATCCCTAGGAATTTAATGTTTTGTAAAAGTGACTTTTTTTAGTTGTTTCATCAGCTAAATTTACTTCCTCCTCACCATGATTTAACCTATATACTGGTAAAAAGGGTGTAAAGAAATTGTGTAAGAGAGCATAAAGATAAATATTTATAAATATGAAATTTAATATTTGTTCAATATTCAATTCCACAAACTAGCACACCATGGGTAGTGTTAGGTTGCATTTGAATATGGCTTACCTTTGAAAGTGCATGTCGTCATATAATTAGTGATATTCATCCAAGAAAGAAATCCATGGAACTTTTATCTTCATGATTTATAGGTAATTTTCTTAGAGGATTTTACATTTGAATTGATTTTTCCCAAGAAAAACATAAATGTATTCCACTCACATTTTCCAAAAGGCAATTGTGTCTTGCATGTATATGTATTCTAATTTTATCATTTTAATTATGTTTTGCTTATTTTACATTTGAAAGCATTATCCCATGACCAAAAATTAAGTTAAAAATTAGGAAGACCTATGTTAGATAATCTCAAGTCACAGAGTGTAGGTAACACTCTCTAAGGTGATCCAACATAACAATGTTGCTAAGTAATCTTTCAACTTCTATACGGACTAGATTCAAGGTTAAAAATTATCATTTGTAACTTGTATTAGAATATTTATTTATATTTTAAAGTGTTTATTGGCATTACATTCTCATGGAAATTGAAGTTAATTTTTTCTTTTATATCCATTGAATCTTATTATTTATTATACATTTTCTATTGTTTTTTTTTTACATTATAGAAAGGCCTACACAAAAAAAATTATCATTGCTTATTTTATATCACAATATGCTTCACAAGAAAAGGCTCAAGTTATGCGTTTGAATTAATGATCTCATTTCATTTTTATATAGAATCATTCGAAGTATAATGTTATGGATTAAAATTTATCTCTATGGATAACATATAAATCTATCTCTTTAATTTATCTATAATAATTATTTGTACTCAAAAACCTCATAAAGCCTCCCCTAATTTATGTTAATGACACAATATTAACATCGATAGTCATTTTTTATATGCATAATATAGGAGGAAAAATGAAAAAATCAACTCAAAATATGAAAGAAAAGTGCATAGATGAATTAATTAATGGAAGATAACAAAGAATGTTCAAGTAAAGAGTATATTAATTTAATAAATCCATGTAGAATAAGAACGATTTAGAACCCTTTGAGTAGAAGTGGATGTATTAGATTTTTTTCCAGCATAATGTGTAACACGATATTGCAATAAATGGAACCTGTTAGGTCACTTTAGCTTTAGTGTATCATGATTTCTCATTTTCACAAGTCTGGTCCACTGATCATGCTATCAATTTTGAAATTGCACTCTCTCATATCATAGATGTATTTATTAGGATTATAGAATAAAATATAGGTGGTAGTGGGATCTTTTACCATCCTATCCAATCTTAGAACCTATAGATACATAAAAAAGAGTGAAGATGTACACTATAAATACTTACCTGTCCATATATACTTTATGAAACTATGTGTTAGGAATTAAGATATCTATCCAATGTTCAAGTTATCTTGAGAGGAAAAACAAAGTTAATATGATAAATACAAATCATCACAATAGATTTTGGTTTAAACAAAATCTCCAAAATGAAGAGACCTATGAAAGTATCTTTCTTCCATTTTCAAAAATTTCAAACAAATCTAGAAGAAGAAATTTTGGCGACAAAATAATACGAAGGTTTTGCATATCATTGATATCTATCCTTCAAACAAAATTTAATATTTTACTTTCAACAATGTTCAACATTATATGGTTATATGACTTTGTATTTATTAATTTTTTCCATATTGGTATGTATTCTTCTGATTATTATCGTTTTCATTATTTACCATCATTATAATTGTTATTTATGTATGTGGAAACATACATTATTAATTTTACTATTCCTCTTAAATTTTACTTTAAAAGGAGGTATTTTCCTATTCTCAACTATTCAATACCATATATTTAAATAATGATATTATTGAAGATTTAATATCATAAACAACCCTTTCAAGATTTACTAGCATTCAATATTTTATTCACATTTTATATTTTATCAAATGTACCACTAAATTAATGAATTAACATACAATTGGATTTATCTCAGGTGGATGAAGGAATGATTATCATCCTTCCTGCCAAGGTTTTATTCCCACATGTGACATTTTGAGCTCATAGAGAGTATATTTATCTAATGGATTTCATCCTTATTGTGGACTAAAATTGTGGCCATAGTAATCTAGGGTTTTAACTATGTATCATATTTTAAATGAGGGAAGTTTTCCAAGGGTTTCCCTGAGATTTGTAACATTGAAAAAAATACAATATGTCAAGGAAACCTTATGTTCCAATAAGTTTTTCCTTTATAAAAAAGTGGTCATACTAGTGTAAGTGTGGATGAAGGTCATATATATCTAAATGTATGCAAGGGGAAACCATTTGTACTACTATATATTCAAACATACACGAAACGTTTATGCCACTATAGATTCAACATACACTAAACATAGTATAATTCTAACATGGTAATATTTCCACTGGTTGCAAGAAAATTACTAGTTACTTGATTAATTAATAAATATTTCCATATGCAAAAATACTAGAACAAATTTTTATTACTTATAGTTGTCTTACATGATCAGATCTTGTTACATTGAGCATTGTGATATCTAAAATAGAATAAAATGGAAACATTAATAATGTTAGTAATGGACTTCAAAAACAAAAAAAGAATCTCATATGTTTTTCTTTCCTCCCCTCCTTATGAGAAATATATTTATATTCCATATTAGGAACATATTGATTTTGTTCATATAGGGACTAATCATACTCAACAATAAGGCTCAAATCCATTACAACAAACCTCAATTGTGGCTTGCAAGAACTGAACCTAGGTGGGGAGAACAACCATTATTTCTCCCAACCACCTAAGATAAACCCAAATGAAAAAACAAATTTATTAAGGAATTTTGGAAATTTTTTTTAGAAGAATTGTAAAAATTATAGATTGGACCCAAGTTATTTTAATATAATCCAAAATACTTGTTTCTATTAAAACAAAATGAAAATTAAACTATACGAGATTGATATAGGGCGAGGTAAAGGGGATGGGAGGGAATATAAATTTCTTTTGTCGCCCTTGGCATGAAAGGTGCTACCAGACCTTTTAATTGTTCAACTAATTTCCATCACCATAATATTTTTTCTTAGTTACTTTGTCTTCATATTAAATTTACTAATATGTGTTCTCCTTATTTTTTTTCACTTCCATTATTTACCAATGTGTGTCTCCCCATAATGATAACATTATTTTACAAAAGTTCATTTTATAAAAATTTTCTCTTAAGAAGTCATTGGTTGTGGTCGTTAAACTAGTGGTTCTATGACTAGTTCCAATAATAGTTAAGCAAGTTGGGGTTCATTGGGTAATGGATATGGGACAACTCACAACGTATTTTTTTTTCCTTGGAGAAAAAAGGAGGACTTAGTGGCTTTAAATTTTTATATGTATAAGTATTTCGAGTTAGGTTCCTATAAGCATTAAGAACCCTACGATGAAATTTTTTCATCTTATAATTAATTCCCCACTAAATAAATTGGATTTCCACTTGTAAGATCTCTATATAATATTAGTGGTACTAGTGCTCCTGTAGAGGCTCTAAAATTGGTAACTCTCTATATTGATATCAATATGGAGATTGGTATAAGTTGTTGGGGTTAGGTGATTATGAAAAGATGAAATTTCACCATCTTTTAATGAAATCCCCACTAGGTCAATCAACTCTCCACTGATAGAATATCTATATAATATAGGTGGTGCACCCCTAAGGCTATGGAATTGGTAAATCCTAGAGAAATAAATCGATCTTGATCTCGTTCTGAAGCATCTGACTCTCTAAGGACCTAGAATGTCATAAGAATTAGGATCTCTCTCTCACGAATTTGATTCTTTGGGGGCTCATAGATTACTCAAGGCTGCATAATATGGATCTCAATAAACAAGCGGATAGGGATATTCTATAGATAACTGTGTTAGAGACTAAGAATAAGGGAATAAAAATGCCAAGGTTTGATTTGTTTAAACCCTAGAAGATAAATAGACCAGGACATTTACAGAAAAAGTATGTTTTCGTCTTTCTAAAATAAATGACTAAACTCTACTGATATTTACCCTGTCCTTCAAGGTGAACATAGCCATCAACAAAGAATACTAACCTTGCTTCTTAGGCATATTTCCTTTGCATTTGGAAGTCTAGAAACTGCTGGTTGAAAATGAATTGGAAACTCCCCATTCAGTGCTACAAAAGCACTGGAAACATTGCTTTGTATCCTACACATAAAATTCCAACCCATCATAAAAGGAAATAAAAAAAGGTCTTGGATTGAATTTAAAAATAATTGAATAAAATTTTGACATGAATACCAAATCACTCTAAAAGTGCATTCTTTGTTGATCAAGTTGGCCATTGAACTACGAGCGCATATTCTCGTTAACTATGAATTTCTCTCTCAATTAACATAAATAAAAAAACAAATAACACAGAAATTTATGCACACACAACAAATTTATACAAAAAAACACATTGTAAGCATACAAAAACACTATAGAGTACATTAATGCATACAACACTAAAAAGTTCAATACATTTATGGAGCACGCCATAAGACAAACAACTTTTCATGAAATTTCTTGAGAGAGAAATAAAGATCTAACATAGTCCATGCTTAACCCATAGATTGAATATAGAAACAAATTTTGTGAGATTACAGAAACGTCCTCGGGGAATGAATTAAACGCACACAAAAATTAAGGGAACAAAAAGTACTCAATCACCTACTACGTTTCCCTACTTAACCCATTGAATAAAAAAAGAAACCAAATCCGTCAAAATTCCCTATGGAATGTATTTCCCTGTGACATAATTATAGGTTAATTAATTATGTCATATCATCTAAATTTTTTATTTTTTAAAAATAAGTTTTTGGATGACCATTGTATCGAGAAAATAACAAGTAGATTTCTTAAACTTTTATTGTATTGAGTATTAAGAAAAGGGTTGTTTTTTTACATCAAAACAATGATTTGATTTAGCATATGTGAAGGCACAAACTATAAGATAATATGATCAACTATATATCTAGTTTGAATCCTTAGTTGATCATAAGTATGAAAGTCTAACAGAAAATGTTTACAACTTAACAAAATATATTTAACATTATGAAGATTACTAACAATTAATTGATATAGAGGGAATTATACATACAGATATTCTAATAAATCAATCTCTAAAATAGATTATAACTTTACAGGATTTAAGATAGACTGAGATACAATTTTCTCTTACCTACTTATATCCATAAAACTTAAATATATGCAGAAACAGAATGAAATGAATACTGGAAAAACTTAGAAGGATAAAAATTGTTTGAAAAAAATCCAGAACCCTTTTATTCATCATCAATGATCAAAAGTTAATGCAATTATACTTTACAAGTGATCATCCAAGAGTGAAAACCTTAATAACTCGAATGGAGTGTCATTTATACTATATTTTTTCTACTACAAGCAACTAAACATATTACAAAAATAGTATCAAAATATAGGAATACAAAAAATGTTGAGTTGAGATGTCACTATCTTCAAGGAAGTGGTTGATGATGTGGCCCCAAAATGTGTTTCTTTTCTAGCATGCTGTTGGAGATGAAATTTACTCGATATTTTCAGATAAGTGATCCAATATTTCTTAACTTGGTATATCCAGATTAATCAACCTTCTAAAAACTTCATCTACTTAAGTATATCTCTCAAAAGTAGGCTTATTAATAAATATATGTTTGATTTCATGTCTGATTTAAAAATCAAACTCTAAGGCCTCGAGAAATGACTTTCCTTTCATATGACCTTTAATCCCTACAAATTTGGCTTTTTCAATTGAAATTGTCTAAAGCTTCTTGAAATGCTCCTCCAAGATGATTAACCTTTCATTTGGCACTATTAATCCTAGAAATCCTCTTTGATTTATTAGGTTGAACTTAATGTGAAATATTTGGACAACACTATCCAAAGTTTGACACTTGGTTGTTCTAATTCTATTCTTCTCTTTGAATTTAGCACCTTAATCATATTTGAAGCTTTGTATGGTTTTTTCTTAAGTGCTTCCTTTTCCTACTCAATCAATGCTTTCCACTTAGTGATTAGTTCATCATGTTCAAAATTAATATATATGGAGGGTCATACTTCATTCATAGCCTAACTTATTTAAGTACCGATGCTTTCCTTGGCTTGGGCCAAGGTGTCTAATATCAATAACACGTTCTCTAACTTCTGAAATTTCTATGCTAACCTGTGAGATTTATGCATTTGTTCCATGTAAAGAGTATCATTTTTTATCTTCTAAGCTTCTAGATTCTTGAATTTCTACAGAAGCTTTTCATTCTCCTGCTTTTGAAGAGATAAATCCTACATAAGTTTTCTTGTGTCACCTTCTATTGATGTGGATTTTGTTTCTGTTAATGAAGAACTTAGCTCTATGCCTGCAACTACAATTGGTACGACTAAAACTGGAATCATGGCGAACTAAGTTGATTGTTCCTTCTCCTTCAGTAGACCTTCAATTTGTTCCTCCATCTTCTTGATTTGAATGTTCTACTCAATGATAAGTTTTGTCATTTCCTCTAGATTTTGTTCACTTTCCTCCTCCTTAGTTTGGGGATCTTCTGTAGAAGGAAATTTGAGTTGCTTTCAAAGAGGTGCAATGTATGAATTCTTCTTATTAAGAATTTCTTCTACATATTTGACATCCTTAGGGTCATACCCAATTTTTATTACTATATCTTCTAATGATTTTAGCTTGTTAGACTTAGAAAAAGAGGAATGTTTCTCAATTTTCAATTGTGACTATACCTTTGACAGAGTTTTTCTCAATTTGGACAATGTCATGGTAGTGTTAATCATTGAAGAGAAAAAAATTTCTCCTGACTGTCTGTGGATGTCCATTATGCCAATGGGATGAATATGATTTGCATCAAAATAGAATATGGTCTTCTTGTAATCAGAAGGGCCTTTGGGAAAAGGGACATAGTCCTATAAAAATTCCATCTGCATCCTTCTGTTTTCACTGTCAAAAGATATCAATAACCTATGATGTGATGTAGAGGTCTGTTTCCAAAACTGAATATAGACATTGGATTTTAGAGATTCATTCTTATGTTTAATCTCTAAGAATTTAGAGAAAATATTTTGATCACCATGTTCACTGGTTCCTATTGATTGAATAATATCCATGCGATCTTGTGAAGATGAAGAGGAGGATGGGGTGTTAGGAAAATTTCCATATCCTTCTATAGAAACTTCTGTATCACCCAAATCAATGATATCCGACTCTTTCCAAATTTCCTCAGTGGAAATGGTGAAATTCGTCTTTTTCTTCTTCTACTGGATAATGAATTATTTGGCAATGTTTTTTGAAGATGATGGTTCCGCTCTATGCCTTTTCTATTGTTTTTCTTGAGAAATTGGTGTTTGTAGCATGGAGGTAGAAAGAATTTGTGCCTTTGCTTCTTGTAGTGTGTTTTCTTCATACTGATTTTGGTTCTTGAATTCTCAATCTCTGAGCTAGGAGTATGATTGTAAGTTGTTGTCTTTAGTTCCAGCCTCAAATTAGAAATAATGTTGAATTGATCATATGACCAAGTGAAACTTGGTTGAAAATCCATCCTCTTGAGGATTTCATCTGCTCCAATTCATGTTGTCCTAGTGTTGCATATGAAAGAGCCCACCCTAGTCTTGATCTTAAACTGGAATTTTATTTTACCTGAAACAAAATGCAGTTCATCCATGTTAATCATTTTCCTAATATATTTGAGAGATAAAAGTCTCATTGGAACTTATTTGGGCAGTTTGTAAGGTGCCAATTCACAACCATATACTCTAATATTTGTATAATTATGGTAAAGATACTTATATTTTATTTTAACTTGATCACTTAGATGAAGTATCGTTTTGATGTCTGGCCCAATCCTAGGCTCATTTTGACTACTTAAAAGCTAGGAAACTGAATGAATTAAGGAGTTAATGAAATCTGCAAATAAAAATTCAGTTGAAATGACTCTAACCAATTGATTCCAATGAATGACTAATTGATTAACACCCTGATCATCATGTTTATGAAACTTAATTGGTAAGGAATCCCCCTACTGAAATAGAAACATAAAAACTAGTACAAAATTGTACTTGAACATGCCTGGTGTAGTCAAGTTCATCATATGTGCATGCATATTAACAACTAGGAGCTTTCTGTAATTGTAGATGAAGTTTGGCTAACTCTCTTTGGAGAAAATGGAAAAGCAACCCAGAATTGACTCTTCTATTGTTCTAACATTTTGATAGTGTAAAAAATAGGAAATTAAGGAAATAATGTGCTTGGTTGCTTCATGAAACAGTGTGGATGGGTAAGGAGGGTTGTTTTTCAGAATGTTCAACATCACTTGGAACAAATGTTTTGAAAATATGAGCTCTTTGAGGAAAAGTTAGTTTTTTGTATAAGTCCATGTGAGAAGCTTGGGAAAAATGACCAAGGGAATCACTCTATGGGATCGACAACATCTGGTTTATGGTCTCTTATGTAATAGAAATAAAAATTTCTTCATTTTGAGCTACTAATTATTTTTTAAGGGGGTGATACCTAGCTTGACAGCAGGTGACTAGATCAGGGATCTCATGGGTTTGAGGAAAGGTGAATAGAAGCAATAAAGTATCCTAGAGCTTGAATCCATATTTTTTATTTAAATAGTTCTGTTTAACCAAATATGCAATTCATAGATCTCGAATTCACATTTTGTTTCTGTAATCTTGAAAAATTGGTCAGCTAATGGGACATGGTCAAGATTTATGGTGGTAGACACATTTGAAGTTTTTTCAGTGACTGGTTTTTGACCCTTTCCTTTGGGAGCCATTTCTTTCTACAGTGTAAAAGAGAAGAGGTATTTCTCTACTAAAATGATAGTATATGAAGGTAGTCTCTGTAAGTAACTGATAGGCCTCTGAATAACATTTTTGACAATGGTGATACATAGCGGAGTGCTAAACTGAAACTATATCTCTACAAACTTACGGTTAGACAGAATGAAAAACGAATCAAAGGGTGGTGCAAGGAATGGGATATGTTTATTTATACATTCTTTGATTACCATTATATGGAATTACTATTAGAGAACAAGACATGGAGGTTTAATGGAAAATGGTAATGTAGCAGATCATAGTAATAGTGGCTGATAATGCTTAAGGAGCAGTTGTGACGACATGTTTGAACGAAACGGTAAGGGAGTGGACGTAACATAACATCTACAGGTAGCAGGAGGTGAGTGGGCATTGGGATATGGACGTTGGCGGGAAGTCAAATAGACGTTGGCAAGAAGTCAAACAACTGTTGGAAGGAAAGGCTAATTATGGAGTGGGTAGGTGACGGTAAGCGGTACTGAGTGGGTGGGGGGTGTGAAATGATGAAGGAGTGAAACATTTGAAAGGGGCCCAACGAAAGGAAACTAATTTTCGGACCCCCTTGCTGTTAATTCGAAAAGAAAAAAAATGGGTGCGAAATGACTTCCCCTTCATTGATATGGGCGGGGAAGAGATCCACTATTGAGATTCGGTCCAATGATAACGAAAAATGAAAAAAAATAAAATCGCATTACAAATGTAGAATAAAATTAACATGTGCTTTATTACAACAATAATTGACCCATTAATGAAGCGATTAATGCTAATAAAACATATTTTAATCCTGATCTTATTTTAGGCGCATTTAAAACAAGCTTCCATTAATTTTCCTAAGTCTAATGTTCAACCAAGATTAAAAAGTTTGGTGAACTTTTGTTTCCTAATATAAAATTCATAAGTTTAAATAAGTTTTATCATGTTTAAGTAGTATGATCAAAAACAAATTATTTTGGGTTGTGTCATCCTAACAAATTGCACACAACTTATTTATTTTTTTAATTTTAAACAAAACAATTTTATTTCTTTTATTGCTTCTATCCATGCCTAGCATTTTCAAATATTTTTTCCTTAATTTTTTAAAGCATCTAATCCTATCATTTTTTTAAATTATTATTTTATTTTGACATGAGTCCTAAATTTTTTTTAATTTTCATCTATTCATATCCAAACCTAAAATTTTCAAATATTTCCATTTTATTCTACAATATCTAACTTCTCAAAGAAAGAAATGCTACAACATCGGCTCCAACTAGGGATTGCTTCTACCTATAGGATGCAGAGAACTAGAAGATGTAAGTGCCTTCTCCTTGGGATAATGGAGTCTTTTTTGAGAAAACAAACATACTTGAAATCAAACAAGCTGGTAGATATACAATTATGAATGTGTGAATGACTCTTCTGCATCTTCAGTACTGAATGTAGTGCTTCAAATATCTTCCATTGACTAGAAATGAAGAAACATGTCCTTCCAAGTTCTACATGATGAAAGTATTATTACCGTTGGATTCTACAATAATAAAAGGTCCAAACTAGAGGATGTCAAAATTCCATGTTTTCCTCTTTCTTTCCTCATAATATCCCATCTTAACACCAAACCTCTTTCTCTAGATTTTCTATTAAAGAAAATTTTCATTTTTTTCTCGTATTTCCTAATCTTGTATTGGATTTCATCCCTATTTTCATTAATTTCAATAATATGATTGATTCTCCTAGAAAAATCATGACTTTATTCATTAAATTATTGCAAAAATTTCAAAACAGGGAAATCTAGATTTGTAGGAAAAATTGCTTCTTTACTATAAACGAATTGAAATGAAGATCTTTTTGGAGATATCCTATTTGCCCAAACTGCATAAATGAGATGATTGTCCCAATTCTTTTTATGATCCTCTAATGTATTCTTGATAACTTTGACCAAACTCTTGTTTGATGACTCTGCTAGACCATTTCCCTGTGGATAGTAAGGAGTATAATGAGCAACAAAATTTGATATTTTTTACAAAATTCAATCATTTTCACACTATTAGATGTTGTTGCATTCTCTGTTACTATCTACCGAGGACATCCAAACCTAGACATAATGTTTTCTTCAATAAAATTGATGACTACAGTGGTTGTGGCATTTCTAACTAGAATGGCCTCTACCCATTTGGTGAAGTAATATGTTTAAATTAGTATCCATATATGCTATTTGATTGACGCTGGATGAACTTACCCTATGAAATCCAATCCCCACTCTAAGAAAGGTGTTGAAACTAATACTAGAACCAAAGGAAGGGATGAAAGCTTTTTCCTTCCAGCAAACATTTGACGTTGACAACTCCTAACATTTTCTCCTACTTCTAAGAACATAGTAGGCAAATAGAATTATGCTCTCATTATTTTATATGTCGTATATCTACAAGAATAGTATCCCCCACATATACCTGCATGAAACTTTTCAATAATCCCTTATGTTTCACTTTCTGTCAAGCAAAGAAAAATGTTATTGAGTGGATCCTTCCTGTATAAATTTACATTGATGATACAATAATTTATGGATTTTAAATTTAGTGTCTTACAATAAATTTTTGAAAATTGAGGACACTCAATGTTTATAAGAAGATGTACAATATCATAATACCATTATGACAACATGAATTTCTCATCAATATAAACAAGAACTGATTGAATTGAAGATGAAGATTCTTGTGTATTCTTCCCTTCTGAGTCTTTGCAAGATTCTTGTGGATTATCCCCTTGTGATTTTGGAGACGGTTCTTATGGATTCTTCTGTGTTGAAATTTCAAAAACAAAATTTATCCCCAAAAATTTACAATTGGATTTAGCTAAAACATTAGCCAAACCTTGACCTTTTACCAAATTTGTAGTTTTAATAATAATACCAAATTCAAGTATTTGGGTAATTAATATTCCTCTTCTCCCATTAGTGTCTGGTTGAGTTAAGAAAATTTTCACAACATTGTTGGGAACATAAGAAGTAATGGTTAAGTGAAGGACATAAATTTTAAAATAATTTAACACTTGGCCTAAGGAATAAGCCTCTTTTTCAATGATGTCATACTTAAATTCTGTGTCTCTCATGACTTTACTGAAAAATGGTATAGGTTAATCATATCCATCTTAATTCTTTTTTGAAAGGATAATAACTAAAGTGGTTTAAGAGGAAAATGAAAATATGGAAAAGGGTTCAAAATAATTAGGGCTGGCTAAAGTTTGGGCTTCAAAAATGAACTTTTTAATTTGGTCAAAAGCATATCTAGCTAGTATTTTCCACTTAAATTCATGACTCTTCTTCAACATATCAGTTATATCATTAAAAATTTCAGCATAGCTAGAAATGAATCTCCTCAGGCAGTTAATATTTCCAAGAAAAGCTTGGATCTCCTTATTGTTCCTTGGAAATTAAAGTGCTTGAATAGCTGAAACCCTTTTAGGGTCAATTAGCACCCATTCCTTATAAATGACGTGTCCGAGAAATTTCCCTTCTCTGGTAGCAAGCAAATACTTCTTGTGATTGAGTGATATCTCAAATTTTCTAGACCTGTCAAAAAATTTCATCAAGTATTTTAAATTTTTATGCAGTAAGGTCATCAAGATATATAACAACAATTTTTATTTATTTATTTATTTATTTTTATTTTTATCTTACCCACAAAATATAAATCTGTAGCTCTCTAGAATGTTTCTCCAACATTTGTTAATCCAAAGGGCATTTTGGCATACATAAATGTACCCCAAGGAGTAGTGAAAGCAACCTTCTCCCTATCCTCTAGACTCACCATTATCTGGTTATATCCAAAATCCCATCAAGCATCGAAAGTATATTTGGACCTAAAATTTTTTGAAGAAACAGATCCATTTTGGGTAATGGGTACATGTCTTTTAAGGATGACTTGTTTAATTTCCTGAAATCTACACAGTTTCTGATTTCCCCATTCTTATTTCTAACAGGAACTAAATTAGCTACCCACTCTGTGTATCTTATTTGAATTATGATTTGAGCATCAAGTAAATTCTTAGGTTATTTCTCTATGGCAGGGATCAAGATTGGATTGATTCTCCATAATTTTTCTTTATAGTGTTTTCCTTCAGGTTTTAAAGGAATTTTATGATCACTGAGAGTTGTATATTATGTTTTTAATTCAGCATAAGACCAAGAAAAAAAACCTTGTAATATTTAAGAATATTCCAATATTCAGTTTTTACTTCCTGAGGTTGAGATGCAGAGATTTTAATGTTCTTGATTTCTTCAGGTGTTCTAATATTATATTCTTTAATATTCTCTTTAGGTGAAATTGATAGTGGATACTTGGGAACATAATTTTGGTCATAAGATTTCTAGAGGTACTAGACCTTTGGGAATAAATTTGTTAGACACCTAAATTATATTGTGGTCAACCATTTTCGAATTTAGTAGCCCACTCAATATTCTTTCGAATGAAAAAGATCTGAACTGATTTGGATTCTTCAAGGTAAAGTTATTCCCAATCTCCCACAATAACCTAATTATGCACTGGTTCAGTAGAGCGAACTTGTACGGCGTGCCAAATGTCACTATTTTTCTCCTTAGGATCTGAAATTGATATAAAGAAAACTACAGTCTGTGTACTTATGGAAACTTTTTACAGAATTCCTATTCGATGCTCAGAGAGAGTGAGAGTTATGATGATTTTCCCATGGTCACCTCTTTAAGATGAAATTCAGGAGCTTGAACAAGCCTTAACTTACACAGATCATATCTCCGAAAATATTACTAACCAAGATTTGAAATATTTATACAACGTTCCTCAAGATTTCAACTTCTCTCTCTAAACATTTCAGCTTCTGAACCTATGTAGAACAAAAGATATAGTGAACATTCCATGATGACCTGTTTAAGTGAAATTCAAGAGCTTGGAATAAACCTAACTTCCATAGATCATATCTCTAAAATTTTTGCGAACCAAGATCTAAAATTTTTACACGACATTCCTTAGGATTTCGGCTTGGTTCTATAAAAATTTAAAATTCTGAAACTTTGTAGAAGAAAAATTATAGTGAAAACCCCACGATAATCTATTTGGAGCAGCGAAACCCTAGAATCCAAATCTCTAATACCAAATGTTATGAAACCAGCTCCAAAAATATAAGAAAAGAGAGATCAACGCCTTAGAACTAGGCCACTACAAGGGAGAAACCTTCAATACATTATATAAATGAACAATTCTTTAATGATACAAATGAAAAAACCTCCTTTCTATATATAGAAGTCCATGGGGCCACAATGTAATCCTAGCCGACCTAACAATAATAATGTAAGGGCATAATAATAACAGTATGGGGGTTACAAGGGTACAACAATAACAATAAGGGGGTTACACTAATAACAATAAGGGACTATACTATTAATATAGGGACCTGACAAATCCATTACAGAAATATACTCTGTATCAGCTCAAAATATCACATGTGGGAATCAAACCTGCGTGGGAAGGATGATAATCATTCCTCCATCCACTTGAGATATATCCAATTGTATGTTAATGCATTAATTTGGTTGTAAATTCGATAAAATATCAAATTTGAATAAAATGTTGAATTCCAGTAAATCTTGAAAGGGTTGTTTATGATATTATATCTTCGATAATATCATTATTTAAATATATGATATTGAATAGTTGTGCATAGGCAAATACCTAATTTTAAAGTGAAAGTTAGGAGGAATAATAAAATTAATAATGGATGTTTACATATACATAAATAACGATTATAATGATGGTAAAGAATGAAAATGATAATAATCAGAAGAATACATACCAAGTTGGAAAAAATTAATAAATAGAAACTCATATAGCCATATAATGTTGAACATTGTTGAAAGTAAAATATTAAATTTGGTATGAAGGATAGATATCAACGATATGCAACACCTTCGTATTATTTTTGGCGCCAAACTTTCTTCTTCTAAATTGATTTAGAATTTTTGAAAATGTAAGGAATATACTTTCATAATTCTCCTCATTTTGGTGATTCAGTTTAAACCAAAATTTGTTGTGGTTATTTTTTTATTCTCATATTAACTTTTTTTTTCCTCTCAAGATAACTAGAACATTGGATATATGTCTTAATTTATAACACATAGTTTCATAAAGTATATATGGATAGGGAAGTATTTATAGTGTAAATCTTCGCTCTTTTTTATGTATCTATAGGTTCCAAGATTGGATAGGATGATAAAAGATCCCACCACCACCTATATTTTATTCTATCATCCTAATAAATACATATATGATATGATAGAGTACAATTTTAAAATTGATAGCATGATTAGTGGATGAGACTTGTGAAAGTTAGAATCACGATACACTAAAGCCAAAGTGACTTAATAGGTTCCATTTATTGCAATATTATGTTACACATTATGATAGAAAGAAATATAATACATCCACTTCTACCCAAAGGGTTCTAAATCATTCTTATTCTACATGGATTTATTATATTAATATACTCTTTACCTGAACATTATTTGTTATCTTCCATTAATTAATTAATCTATGCACTTTTCTTTCATATTTTGAGTCCATGTTTTTATTGTTCCTCCTATATTACACATATGAAAAATGACTATTGATGCTAATATTGTGTCATTAAAATACATTAGGGGAGGGTTTATGAGGGTTTCATGTACAAATGATAATCATTAATAAAGTAAAGAGATAGATTTATATGTTATCCATAGAGATAAATTTTAATCCATAAATATATACTTCAAATGATACTATATAAAAATGAAATGATATCATTAATTCAAAGGCATAACTTGAGCCTTTTCTTGTGAAGCATATTGTGATATAAAATAAGATATGAATTTTTTTTCTACATATGCCTTTCTATAATGTAAAAAAATTAGAAAATGTATAATAAATAATAAGATTCAATGCATATAAAGGAAAAAATTAACTGAAATCTCCATGAGAATATAATGTCAATAAACACTTGAAAATATAAGAAAATATTCTAATACAAGTTGCAAATGATAATTTTTACCCTTGAATCTAGTTCGTAGAGAAGTTGGAAGATTACTTAGTAACATTGTCATGTTGGATCATCTTACAGAGTGTTATGTACACTCTATGACTTGAGATTATCTAACATAGGTCTTGCTGAATTTTTACTTAATAGTTGGTCATGGGATAATTCTTTCAAATATAAATGAAGAGAGACATAATTAAAGTGATAAAATGGAAATACATATACATGCAAGACACAATTTCATTTTGGAAAATGTGAGTGGAATACATTTATGTTTTTCTTGGGAAAAATAAATTCAAATGTAAAATCCTCCGAAAAAATTACCTATAAATCATGAATATAAAAGTTCCATGGATTTGTTTCTTGGATGAATATCACTAATTATATGACTACATGCACTTTCAAAGATAAGCCTTATTTAAATGCAACCTGACACTACCCATGGTGTGCTAATTTTGGAATTGAATATTGAACACATATTAAATTTCATATTTATAACTATTTCTCTTTATTTTCTCTTACAACATTTCTTTACACTCCTAGGCCAGAGATTGAGAAATTCATGAACCAAAACGAGTGTGAAGAAATCACATTGCAAGAAGTAGAGGTGCAGTTTCTTTCTACCCCCACTCTGCAAACTCCAATTTGTCAAGACAAATGATAGAAAAGGCCTAGAGAGGAACCATCATCTTCTACAAACATTGCCAAATAAATCATTATCCAGTAGAAGAATAAAAAGACAGATTTCACCATTTCCACTGAGGAAAGTAAAAAAGAGCCAGATATCATTGATTTGGATGATATAAAAGTTTCTATAGCAGCAGATGGAAATGTTCCTAATACCCCATCCTCCTTTTCAATCTGACAAGATCCCATGGATATTATTCAACTAGTAGGAACCAGTGAACATGGTGATCAAACTATTTTCTCTAAATTATTAGAGATTAAAGATAAGAACTCAGCTCTAAAGGATAATGTCTATAGTAATTTTTGGAAACATACCTCTACATCACAGTGTAGGTTGTTGATGGCTTTTGATAGTGAAAATGGAAGGATTTAGATGGATTTTCTATAAGCTCATGTCCCTTTTCCCAAAGCCCCTTATGATTACAAGAAGACCATATTCTATTTTGATGCAAATCAGATTCATCCCATTGACCAAATGGACATGCACAGAAAATTAGGAGAAATTATTTTCTCTACCATGACTAACACTGCCATGGCATTGTCCACATTGAGAACAACTATGTCAAATGTATAGTCACAATTGAAAATTGAGAAACATTCCTCTTTTGCTAAATATAATAAGCCAAAATCATTAGAAGATATAGTAAAAAAGATTGGGTATAACCCTAAGGATGTAAAATATGTAGAATAAATTATTAATAAGAAGAATGCATACATTGAAAATCTTCGAAAGAAACTCAAACTTCCTTCTACAAAATATCTACGAACCAAGGAGATAGAGGAAATTGAACAAAATAGAGAGGAAATGATAAAACTTATCATTGAGTAGAACATTCAAATCAATAAGATGGAGGAATAAATTGAAGGTCTACTGAAGGAGAAGGAACAATCAAATCAGTTGGCCATGATTCCAGTTTTAGTTTTACTTATTGCAGTTGTAGGCATAGAGCTAAGTTCTTCATTAACATCAACAAAATCCACATCAGCAGCAGGTGACCCAGGAAAAATTATGCGAGATTTATCTCTACAAAAGTAGGAGAATGAAAATATTTTGGAGAAATTAAATAATCTAGAAGCTTAGAAGATAAATAATGATACTCTTTACATGGAACAAATGCATAAATCTCACAGGATAACAAAGAAATTTCAAAAGGTAGAGAGTGTGTTATTGATGTTAGAAACCTTGGCCCAAGCCAAGGAAAGCATTTGTACTAAAATAAGTCAGGCTATGAATGAAGTATGACCCTCCATATATATTATTTTGGAATAGGAAGAAATAATCACTAAGTGCAAAGTAGTCATTAAGCAGGGAAAGGAATCACTTAAGAAAAAACCAGCCAAAGCTTTAAATATGATTAAGGTGTTGAATTCAAAGAGAAGAGGAGAATTAGAAAATATTAATATCATAGGTAGAGAAAAAACCATTTTGGAAATCAAGAAATTTCTGCATAAGAAGAATTTGTTGAATGTGTTGGAAACCAAGTGTCAAACTTCGGATAGTGTTTTCCAAATATTTAACATCAAATTATACCTAATAAATCAAAGAGGATTTCTAGGATTAGTAGTGCCAAAAGAAAGGTTAATCAGCTTGGAGGAGTATTGCAAGAAACTTTAGACAATTTCATTTGACAAAGATAAATTTGCAGGGATTAGAGGTCATATGACAGGAAAGGAATTTATAGAGGCCTTAGAGTTTCATTTAATAATCAGACATGAAATCAAACATATATTTATTAATAAGCCTACTTTTGAGAGATATACTTAAGTAGATGAATTTTTTATAAGTTTAATTAATCTGGATACACCAAGTCAAGAAAAATGGGATCACTTATATGAAACTATCGATTAAATATCATCTCCAACAGCATGCCAGCAAAGAAACACATTTTGGGGCCACATCATCAACCACTTCCTTGAAGACAGTGACATCTCAAATAAATAGTTTTTGTATTCCTATATTTTGATACTATTTTTGTAATATGTTTAGAAGCTTCTAATGGAAATAATTTAGTATAAATTAAAAATTCAAACTAGATATATAGCTGATCATATCCTCTTTTAGTTTCTACCTCCACATATGCTAAATCACATCACTGTTTTGAAGTAAAGAAACAACCCTTTTCTTAATACTCAATACAATCAAAGTTTAAAACATCTACTTGTTATTTGCTCAATACATTGGTCATCCAAAAACTTATTTAAAAAAATAAAATAAAAAAAATTAGATGATCTGACATAATTAATTAAACAATAATTATCTCAAAGGGAAATACATTCCATAGGGAATTTTGACAGATTTGGTTTCTTTGTTTATTCAACGGGTTAAGTAGCGAAGCGTAGTAGGTGATTGAGTACTTTTAGTTCCCTTAATTTTTGTGTGCGTTTAATTCATTCCTCGGGGACATTTCTGTAACCTCAAAAAAATTGTTTCTATATTCAATCTATGGGTTAAGAATGGACTATGTTAGATCTTTCTTTCTCTCTCAAGAAATTTGATGAAAATTTGTTTGTCTTATGGGGTGCCCCATAAATGTATTGTACTTTGTAGTATTGTATGTATTGATGTACTCTATAGTGTTTTTGTATGCTTACAATGTGCTTTTTTGTGTAAATTTGTTGTGTGTGCATAAATTTTTGCGTTATATGTTTTTGGATTTGTGTTATCTGAGAGAGATATTCATGGTTAAGGAGAATATCCACTCGTAATTGAGTCACCAACTTGATCAAAAAATAATTCACTTTTAGAGTGATTTGGTATTCATGTCAAAATCTTATTCAATTATTTTTAAATTCAATCTAGGCCCTTGTTTTGTTTCCTTTTATGATGGGTTGGAATTTTATATGTAGGATGCAAAGAAAGGTTTCTAGTTCTTTTGTAATAGTGAATGGGGAGTTTCCAATTCTTTTAAAGCAACAGTTTCTAGACTGCCAAATGCAAAGTAACTATGCCTAAGAATCAAGGTTAGTATTCTTTGTTGATTGCTATGTTCTTCTTGAAGGAAAGGGTAAATATTGGTAGAGTTTAGTCATTTATCTTAGAAAGAGGAAAATATATTTTTTCTGTAAATGGTGTGGCCTACTTATCTTCTAGGGTTTAAAAAAATCAAACACTGGCCTATCTATACCATTTTTCTTAGTCCTTAACATATTTATATATAGAATATCCCTATCCACTTGTTTATTGAGATCCATATTGTGCAGCCTTGAGTAATCTATGAGCTCCCAGAGAGTCAAATTCGTGAGAGAGAGATCTTAATTCTTATGATAGTCTAAGTCCTTAGACAGTCTGATGCTCCAGAATGAGATCAACATCGATTGGTTTCTCCAGGATTTATCAATTCCATAGCTTTAGGGGAGCACCACCTATATTATATAGATATTCTATCGGTGGAGAGTTGATTGACCTAGTGGGGAGTTCATTAAAAGATGGTGAAATTTCATCCTTTCATAATCACCTAACCCCAACTTGGGAACATAATTTTGGTCATAAGATTTCTAGAGGTACTAGACCTTTGGGAATAAAGTTGTTAGACACCTAAATTATATTGTGGTCAACCATTTTTGAATTTAGTAGCCCACTCAATATTCTTTCGAATGACAAAGATCTGACCTAATTTGGATTCTTCAAGGTAAAGTTATTCCCAATCTCCCACAATAACCTAATTATGGACTGGTTCAATAGAGTGAACTTGTACGGCGTGCCACATGTCACTATTTTCTCCTTAGGATATTAAATTGATACAAAGAAAACTACAGTCTCTGTACTTATGGAAACTTTTTACATAATTCCTATCCGATGCTCAGAGAGAGAGAGTTATGACGATTTTCCCATGGTCACCTCTTTAAGATGAAATTCAGGAGCCTGAACAAGCCTTAACTTACAAAGATCATATCTCCGAAAATATTGCTAACCAAGATCTGAAATATTTATACGATGTTCTTAGATATTTCGACTTCTATCTCTAAACATTTCAGCTTCTGAACCTCCGTAGAACAAAAGCTACAACGAACATTCCACAATGACCTGTTTAAGTGAAATTCAAGAGCCTGAAATAAACCTAAATTCCATAGATCATATCTCTGAATATTTTGTGAACAAAGATCTAAAATTTTTACAAGACATTCCTTAGGATTTCGACTTTGATCTGTAACAGTTTAAAATTCTGAAACTTTGTAGAAGAAAACTTATAGCGAAAACCCCACGATTACTTTTTTGGAGCAATGAAACCCTAGAATCCAAATTTCTAATACCAAATGTTATGAAACCAGCTCCAAAAATATATGAAAATAGAGATCAACACCTTAGAACTAAGCCACTTCAAGGGAGAAACCTTCAATACATTATATAAATGAACAATTCTTTAATGATACAAATGAAAAAACCTCCTTTCTATATATAGGAGTCCATGGGGCCACAATGTAATCCTAGCCGACCTAACAATAATAATGTAAGGGCACAATAATAACAATATGGGGGTTACAAGGGTACAAAAATAACAATAAGGGGGTTACACTAACAACAATAAGGGACTATAATAGTAATATAGGGACCTAACAAATCCATTACAGAAATATACTCTGTATCAACTCAAAATGTCACATTTGGGAATCAAACCTGCGTGGGAAGGATGATAATCATTCCTCCATCCACCTGAGATATATCCAATTGTATGTTAATGCATTAATTTGGTTGTAAATTCGATAAAATATCAAATGTGAATAAAATGTTGAATTCCAGTCAAGCTTGAAAGGATTATTTATGATATTATATCTTCGATAATATCGTTATTTAAATATATGATATTGAATAGTTGTGCATAGGAAAATACCTACTTTTAAAGTGAAAGTTAAGAGGAATAATAAAATTAATAATAGATGTTTACACATACATAAATAACGATTATAATGATAGTAAATAATGAAAATGATAATAATCAGAAGAATACATACCAAGATGGAAAAAATCAATAAATAGAAACTCATATAGCCATATAATGTTGAACATTGTTGAAAGTAAAATATTAAATTTGGTTTGAAGGATAGATATCAATGATATGCAACACATTCATATTATTTTGTCGCCAAACTTTATTCTTCTAAATTGATTTAAAATTTTTGAAAATGTAAGGAATTGACTTTAGTAATTCTCCTCATTTTGGAGATTCAGTTTAAACCAAAATTTGTTGTGGTTATTTTTTTATTCTCATATTAATTTTTTTTTTCCTCTTAAGATAACTAGAAATATGATGGAAAGAAATATAATACATCCACTTCTACTCAAAGGGTTCTAAATCATTCTTATTATACATGGATTTATTATATTAATATACTCTTTACTTGAACATTATTTGTTATCTTCCATTAATTAATTCATCTATGCACTTTTCTTTCATATTTTGAGTTCATGTTTTTATTGTTCCTCCTATATTACGCATATAAAAAATGACTATTGATGTTAATATTGTGTCATTAACATACATTAGGGGAGGATTTATGAGGTTTGAGTACAAATGATTATCATTAATAAAGTAAAGAGATATATTTATATGTTATCCATAGAGATAAATTTTAATCCATAAATATATACTTCAAATGATACTATATAAAAATGAAATGATATCATTAATTCAAAGGCATAACTTGAGCCTATTCTTGTGAAGCATATTGTGATATAAAATAGGATATGATTTTTTTTCTACATATTCCTTTCTATAATGTAAAAAAAATAGAAAATGTATAATAAATAATAAGATTCAATGCATATAAAGGAAAAAATTAACTTAAATCTCCATGAGAATATAATGTCAATAAACACTTGAAAATATAAGCAAATATTCTAATACAAGTTACAAATGATAATTTTTACCCTTGAATCTAGTTCGTAGAGAAGTTGGAATATTACTTAGTAACATTGTCATGTTGGATCATCTTAGAGAGTGTCATTTACACTCTGTGACTTGAGATTATCTAACATAGGTCTTGCTGAATTTTTACTTAATAGTTGGTCGTGGGATAATTATTTCAAATATAAATGAAGAGAAACATAATTAAAGTGATAAAATTGAAATACATATACATGCAAGACACATTCTCATTTTGGAAAATGTGAGTGGAATACATTTATGTTTTTCTTGGGAAAAATAAATTCAAATGTAAAATCCTTCAAAAAAATTACCTATAAATCATGAATATAGAAGTTCCATGGATTTGTTTCTTGGATGAATATCACTAATTATATGACTACATGCACTTTCAAAGATAAGCCTTATTTAAATGCAACCTGGCACTACCATGGTGTGCTAATTTTGGAATTGAATATTGAACAAATATTAAATTTCATTTTTATAACTATTTCTCTTTATGCTCTCTTTAACATTTCTTTACACTCACAGGCAGAGAGATTGAGAAATTCGCGGAGCAAAACCGTGTGGAAAACACACGCAGGAAACGAAGAGGCGTTGTTTCTTTCTACCCCCACTGCGAAACTACAATTTCTCAAGACAAACAGCGAAAAAGGACTGAGGAGGAACCATCATGGCATCTACAAAACATTTACCAAGTAAATCATTATCAATAGAAGAAGCAAGGCAGATTTTCACCATTTCCAGGGAAAGTCAAAAGAAACCCAGATATCATTGATTTGCGTGATATAAAAGTTTCCATGGTAGCGGGGATATTCCTGTCACCATCCTCCTTTTCAATCTCACAGATCCATGGATGATTGTTCAACTGGTAGGAACTCTTCAATGGTGATCAAACTATTTTCTCTAAATTATTAGAGATTAAAGATAAGAATTAAGCTCTAAAGACTAATGTCTATAGTCATTTTTGGAAACATACCTCTACATCACGACGTAGGTTGTTGATGGCTTTTGATAGTGAAAACGGAAGGATTTAGATGGATTTTCTATAGGCTCATGTCCCTTTTCCCAAAGCCCCTTCTGATTAAAAGAAGACCATATTCTATTTTGATGCAAATAAGATTCATCCCATTGACCAAATGGACATGCATAGACAATTAGGAGAAATTATTTTCTCTACCATGACTAACACTGCCATGGCATTTTCCAATTTGAGAACAACTATGTCAAATGTATAGTCACAGTTGAAAATTGAGAAACATTCCTCTTTTTCTAAATATAATAAGCTAAAATCATTAGAAGATAAAGTAATAAAGATTGGGTATGACCCTAAGGATGTCAAATATGTAGAATAAATTATTAATAAGAAGAATGAAGACATTGCAACTCTTCGAAAGAAACTCAAATTTCCTTCTACAAAATATCCCCAAACCAAGGAGATAGAGGAAATTGAATGAAATAGAGAGGAGATGATAAAACTTATCATCGAGTAGAACATTCAAATCAATAAGATGGAGGAATAAATTGAAGGTCTACTGAAGGAGAAGGAACAATCAAATCAGTTGGCCATGATTCCAGTTTTAGTTGTACCTATCATAGTTGCAGGCATAGAGCTAAGTTCTTCATTAACATCAACAAAATCCACATGACGACGAGTGACCGGGGAAAAAATTATGCGAGATTTATCTCTACAAAAGTAGGAGAATGAAAATATTCTGGAGAAATTAAATAATCTAGAAGCTTAGAAGATAAATAATGATACTCTTTACATGGAAAAAATTCATAAATCTCATAGGCTAACAAAGAATGTTTAGAAGTTAGAGAGTGTGTTATTGATGTTAGACACCTTGGCCCAAGCCAAGGAAAGCATTTGTACTGAAATAAGTCAGGCTATGAATGAAGTATGACCCCCCATATATATTATTTTGGAACAGGAAGAAATAATCACTAAGTGCAAAGTAGTCATTGAGCAGGGAAAGGAATCACTTAAGCAAAAAATAGCCAAAGCTTTAAATATGGTTAAGGTGTTTAATTCAAAGAGAAGGGGAGAATTAGAACATATTAATATCATAGGTAGAGAAAAAACCATTTTGGAAATCAAGAAATTGCTGCATAAGAACAATCTATTGAATGTGTTGGAAACCAAGTGTCAAACTTCAGATAGTGTTTTCCAAATATTTCACATCAAATTCAACCTGATAAATCAAAGAGGATTTCCAGGATTAGTAGTGCCAAAATGAAAGGTAAATCAACTTGGAGGAGTATTGCAAAAAACTTTAGACAACTTAATTTGACAAAGATAAATTTGCAGGGATTAGAGGTCATATGACAGGAAAGTCATTTCTAGAGGCCTTAGAGTTTCATTTAATAATCAGACATGAAATCAAACATATATTTATTAATAAGCCTACTTTTGAGAGATATACTTAAGTAGATGAAGTTTTTATAAGGTTAATTAATCTGGATATACCAAGTCAAGAAAGATGGGATCACTTATCTGAAACTATCGATTAAATATCATCTCCAACAACATGCCAGCAAAGCAACACATTTTGGGGCCACATCATCAACCACTTCCTTGAAGACAGTGACATCTCAAATAAATAGTTTTTGTATTCCTATATTTTGATACTATTTTTGTAATATGTTTAGATGGTTCTAATAGAAATAATTTAGTATAAAATAAAGATTCAAACTAGATATATAGCTGATCGTATCCTCTTATAGTTTCTACCTTCACATATGCTAAATCACAGCACTATTTTGAAGTAAAAAAATAACCCTTTTCTTAATACTCAATATATTGGTCATCCAAAAACTTATTTAAAAAAAAAAAAAAAAATTTAGATGATCTGACATAATTAATTAACCTATAATTATCTCAAAGGGAAATACATTCCATAGGGAATTTTGACAGATTTGGTTTCTTTGTTTATTCAATGGGTTAAGTAGTGAAGCGTAGTAGGTGATTGAGTACTTTTTGTTCCCTTAATTTTTGTGTGCATTTAATTCATTCCCTGGGGACATTTCTGTAACCTCAAAAAATTTGTTTCTATATTCAATCTATGGGTTAAGAATGGACTATGTTAGATCTTTCTTTCTCTCTTAAGAAATTTGATGAAAAGTTGTTTGTCGTATGGGGTGCTCCATAAATGTATTGTACTTTTTAGTGTTGTATGAATTAATGTACTCTATAGTGTTTTTGTATGATTACAATTTGTTTTTTTGTGTAAATGTGTTGTGTGTGCATAAATGTTTGCATTATATGTTTTTGGATTTGTGTTAACTGAGAGAGAAATTCATGGGTAAGGAGAATATGCACTCGTAGTTGAGTCACCAACTTGATCAACAAATATTTCACTTTTAGAGTGATTTGGTATTCATGTCAAAATTTTATTCAATTATTTTTAAATTCAATCCAGACCCTTATTTTGCTTCCTTTTATGATGGTTTGGAATTTTATATGTAGGATACAAAGAAATGTTTCCAGTGCTTTTGTAACAGTGAATGGGAAGTTTCCAATTCTTTTTAAAGAAACAGTTTCTAGAATTCCAAATGCAAAGTAACTATGCCTAAGAAGCAAGGTTAGTATTCTTTGTTGATGGATATGTTCTTCTTGAAGGAAAGGGTAAATATCAGTAGAGTTTAGTCATTTATCTTAGAAAGAGGAAACAATATTTTTTTTGTAAATGGTGTGGCCTATTTATCTTCTAGGGTTTAAAAAAATCAAACCCTGGCCTATCTATACCCTTTTCTTAGTCCTTAACACACACACACACAAATATATATATATATATCCCTATCCACTTGTTTATTGAGATCCATATTGTGTAGCCTTGAGTAATCTATGAGCTCCCAGAGAGTCAAATTCGTGAGAGCGAGATCTTGATTCTTATGATAGTCTAAGTCCTTAGACAGTCTGATGCTCCAGAACGAGATCAACATCGATTGGTTTCTCTAGGATTTAGCAATTCTATAGCTTTAGGGGAGCACCACCTATATTATATAGATATTCTATCTGTGGAGAGTTGATTGACCTAGTGGGGAGTTCATTAAAAGATTGTGAAATTTCATCTTTTCATAATCACCTAACCCCAACTACTTATACCAATCTCCATATTGATATCAATATAGAGAGTTACCAATTTTAGAGCCTCTAGCAGAGCACTAGTACCACTGATATTATATAGAGATATTACGAGTGGAAATCCAATTTATTTGGTGGGGAATTCATTATAAGATTAAAAAATTTCATCGTAGGGTGCTTAATGCTTATAGGAACCTAAACCAAAATGCTTATACATATAAAAATTCAAAGCCACTGAGTCCTCCTTTTTTCTCCCAGGAAAAAAAAATTGTGTAGTGAGTTGTCCCATATCCATTACCCAATGAACCGTAAGTTGCTTAACTAGTATTGGAACTAGTCATAGAACCACTAGTTTAAAGACAACAACCAATGAATTCTTAAGAAACAAGTTTGATAAAATGAAATTTTGTAAAATAATGTTATCATTATGGGGAGACACACATTGGTAAATAACGAAAGTGAAAAAAAATAGAGAGAACACATATTAGTAAATTTAATATGAAGATAAAGTAACTACGAAAAAATATTAAGTCTTATGGTGATGGAAATTAGTTGAACAATTAAAATTTCTCATAGCACCTTTCATGCCAAGGGAAAAAAAATATATGTATATCCCCTCGCACCCCCTTTACCTCTCCCTATATCAATCTCATATAATTTAATTTTCATTTTGTTTTAATAGAAATAGGTATTTTTTATTATATTAAAAGAACTTGGATCCAACCTATAATTTTTACAATTGTTCTAATTTTTTTTTCCAAAATTCTTTAAGAGATGTGTTTTTTCCATTTGGGTTTATCTTAGGTGGTTGGGAGAAATAATCGTTGTTCTCCCCACCTAGGTTCAGTTCTTTCAGGCCACATGTTGAGGTTTGTTGTAATGTATTTGAGCCTTATTTTTGAGTGTGATTAGTCCATATAGGAACAAAATATGTATGTTCCCAATATGGAATATAAATATATTTCTCATAAGGAGGGGAGGAAAGAAAAACATATGAGATTCTTTTTGGTTTTTGAAGTCCATTACTAACATTATTAATGTTTCCATTTTATTCTATTTTAGATATCACAATGCTCAATGTAACAATATCTGATCATGTAAGAAAACTATAAGTAATCAAAATTTGTTTTAGTATTTTTACATATGGAAATATCAATTAATTAATCAAGTAACTAGTAACATTATAGTATGTTTAGTGTATGTTGAATCTATAGTGGCACAAATTTTTCGTGTATTTTTGAATATATAAGAGTAAAAATGGTTGGCCCTTGCACACATTTAGATATATATGAGCTTCTCCCACACTTACACTAGTATGACCACTTTTTTATAAAGGACAAACTTATTGGCACTTAAGGTTTCCTTGATATATTTATTTTTTTCCATGTTACAAATCTCGCAGAAACCCATGGAAAATTTCCCTCATTTCAAATATGATACATAGGTAAAACCCTAGATTACTATGGCCACAAGTCTAGTTGAAAATAAGGATGAAAGCCATTAGAGAAATATACTCTCTATGAGCTAAAAATGTCAGATGTGGGAATCAAACCTTGGTGGGAAGGATGATAATCATTCCTTCATCTACCTGAGATAAATCCAATTGTATGTTAATGCATTAATTTGGTGGTACATTTGATAAAATATCAAATGTGAATAAAATATTGAATGCCAGTAATGCTTGAAAGGGTTGTTTATGATATTATATCTTCGATAATATCATTATTTAAATATATGATATTGAATAGTTGTGCATAGGCAAATACCTCCTTTTCAAGTAAAAGTTAAGAGGAATAATAAAATTAATAATGTATGTTTCCACATACATAAATAACGATTATAATGATGGTAAATAATGAAAACTATAATAATCAGAAGAATACATACCAAGATGGAAAAAATCAAGAAATACAAAGTCATATAGCCATATAATGTTGAAAATTGTTGAAAGTAAAATAGTTAATTTGGTTTGAAGGATATATCAACGATATGCAACACCTCCGTATTATTTTGTCGCAAAACTTTCTTCTTCTAAATTTGTGTAAAATTTCTGAAAATGGAACGAAGATACTTTCGTAATTCTCTTCATTTTGGAGATTTAGTTTAAACCAAAATTTGTTTTGGTTATTTGTCTTTATCATATCAATTTTTTTCCCTCTCAAGATAACTAGAACATTGGATAGATATCCTAATTTCTAACACATAGTTTCATAAAGTATATATTGACAAGGAAGTATTTTTAGTGTACATCTTCATTCTTTTTTATGTGTCTATAGGTTCTAAGATAGGATAGGATGATAAAAGATCCCACTACCACCTATATTTTATTCTATCATCCTACTAAATACATCTATGGTATGAGAGAGTGCAATTTCAAAATTCATAGCATGATTAGTGGATGAGACTTGTGAAAATGAGAAATCACGATACACTAAAGCCAAAGTGACTTAACAAGTTACATTTATCGCAATATTGTGTTACATATTATGCTGGAAAGAAATCTAATACATCCACTTCTACTCAAAGGGTTCTAAATCATTCTTATTCTACATGGATTTATTATGTTAACTTACTCTTTACTTGAACATTCTTTGTTATCTTCCATTAATTAATTCATCTATGCAGTTTTCTTTCATATTTTGAGTTCATTTTTTGATTGTTCCTCCTATATAATGCACTAAAAGATGACTATTGATGTTAATATTTTGTCATTAACATACATTAGGTGAGGCTTTATGATCTTTTTGAGTACAATTAATTATCATTAATAAAGTAAATAGATATATTTATAGTTTATCCATAGAGACAAATTTTAATCCATAACTATATACTTCAAATGGTACTTTAAAAGAATGAAATAAGATCATTAATTCAAAGGCATAAGTTGAGCCTTTTCTTGTGAAGCATATTGTGATATAAAATAGGCTATGATATTTTGTTTCTGCATAGGCCTTTCTATAATGTAAAAAAAAGTAGAAAATGTATAATAAATAATAAGATTCAATGGATATAAAGGAAAAATTAACTTAAATTTCCATGAGAATGTAATGCCAATAACCACTTAAAAAATATAAACAAATATTCTAATACAAGTTACAAATGATAATTTTTGCACTTGAATCTAGTCTATAGAGAAGTTTAAAGATTACTTAGCAACATTGTTATGTTGGATCATCTTAGAGAGTGTTACATACACTGTGTGACTTGAGATTATCTAACATAGGTCTTCCTGATTCTTTAATTAATTGTTGGTCATGGGATAATTCTTTAACATATAAAAGACGAGAAACATAATTAAAATGATAAAATTGAAATACATATACATGCAAGACACAATTGCATTTTTGAAAATGTGAGTGGAATACATTTATGTATTTCTTGGGAAAAATCAATTCAATTGTAAAATCCTCCGAAAAAATTACCTATAAATCATGAAGATAAAATTTCCATGGATTTTTTTCTTGGATGAATATCACTAATTATATGACGACATGCACTTCTAGATATAAGCCTTATTCAAATGCAACCTGACACTACCCATTGTGTGCTAATTTGGGGAATTGAATATTTTTTTTTTGGTAGTTTAGAATAATCCTAATCACCCACAGGTTTCGAACCGATGACCTTGTAGACGGAGTGCCTTAACAGTGTACCCCATCACCGAATTATCTACACCATGTGGGCTTTGTGGAATTGAATATTGAAGAAATATTAAATTTCACATTTATAACTATTTTTCTTTATGCCCCCTTACAAAATTTCCTTACACCCTTTGTACCAATATATAGATTAAATCACGGTGAGGAGGAATTAAATTTAGCTCATGAAACAACTAAAAAAAGTCACTTTTACAAAACATTAAATTCCTAGGGATCATAAGTCATTCACTATGATAGGTCGGTCTATTTAATTTTTCAATCTAAATTTGGATTTTAAGTACATGTGTGTTAATATCATGCAAATCCATTGACATATTTTTGTAGAAGATTTAAAACCACATTAATATTATAAAATATATAATATGTTGTATATTGGATCTTTTCATTGTATCTTCTAAAGCTACAATGTAATGTCGAGGGTGGTCATTGTCAACCCCATTTTAGTAGAAATTTCAATGTGAAGTTGAGGGTTGTACATTTGGTGTGATGGGTTAGGATTCATATATGTACTCGTAATCATATTATTTAAAGAAACATAGGTGAGAAAGCATAACTCACATTTGGTATGATTAGTGGTAAGGTTTTTTATTAAGGCACTCCATGGTAAAAAGGTCACGGTTTGTTACCACACAGGAAAAATTTAATCCATAAGTATGGGTTGGTGTGGCCAAAGATAGGTGCTTTTTTTGGTTGATTTTTTTATAGTATATATTCCCTTGGGTTGAAGTTTCTCAAGCCACTAGTTTGTCATGCCAATTTGTGAACAAGCTATCAAACAAAAGGAAAAAAAAAGGAAAAAAAGAAGGGAAAAGTTTCAAATTTCACACAATGTATGATATAATGGAGGGAATCAATGTATTTATGAACCTACTCCTTATATTGGGCTCATAAGTAGTATTCTTTATGTTAACTATACTCTCTTAGTTATGTACTAAATATATGTAAATTTTTTCTTAATGTGTCCACCCCATCTATAAGAAACAAATTGAGAAAATGAGCTTTTGTAAAAATATTGTTATAATTATGGGAAGACACATATTGGTAAATAAAGAAAGTGAAAAAAATAAGAAAAAAAAATATTAGTAAATTTAATACGAAGACTAAGTAACTAAGTAAAAATATTAAATCTTATGGTGATGGAAATTAGTTGAACAATTAAAAGATTTGGTAGCGCCTTTCATGCCAAGGGTGACAAAAGAAATGTATATCCCATCCGAACCCCTTTAACCCTCCATAGCTCAATCTCATATTATTTTTTTTCTTCTTCTTTTTAATAGAAATGGTATTTTGGATTATATTAAAAGAACTCAGATCGAACAAATAATCGTTACAATTCTTCTAAAAAAAGTGCTTCCAATATTCCTTGAGGATTTGAGATTGAACATGCATGATCAATCCAAATTCTTAATTTAGATCTCCATAAAACCAAAATTTTGTTACCATTCTAGCTAAATATTTTCCAAATACCACCTAATATCCAAATAAATTTGCATCCCATTCTTAATTATTAATCATTTTAACTTTGACTAGCTTCTCTTTTTCGTTTAGCTTCATCTAGCTTCTCGTTTCCCTTGGTGAAGTATATATTGTAGGTTTTAACCCTGTACATAAATTATCTACAAGGGAATCTTAAAAACATAAATAAACAATAGCGAGAGCATAAAACATAAAACATATATACACAAAGATTTCCCCCTGGATCCCAAATCAGGACGACCAGCTTAATTTTTCATTATATTCCTTTTAGTGTTACAACACATATATATACATGCCGAAGCATACATAGACCCAAATCCATTAACCCTGGATTATAATATAACTGTAGTTCCCTTGAACGGATCTACAAAATACCAGGGGCCAAAAACCATCATGCCCCAAAACCATGTGCAAACCCATGCACAAAACCATGGGCGGGTCCACCCACCGAAAAATGAGGACCAAAAAATGTTTCCTGGGGCACTGCCTCCCCCCTTGTGATCCCCCTCCTGCACCCGACGCAACGTACAGGGGGGGCTATCACACCCCTGTGACCCCCCCGTGCATGACTAGTCGTGGAAAGAATATAACACATACCCAACATTATCCCACTTGTTGTTTTCTTTCCGCAGGGGGCCACAGGAGAGCTAAGTCATTAGCCTAGCTTTGCAGCACCCATTGTTTCTCTACACTAAGAGAACTTTTGAGTGCTCACAGACTTCATCAATGCATCTGCAACATTATTCAAAGTGTCCACCTTTCCTAGCAACACCCTTTTAGCCTCAACCATATCTCTCACAAAGTGATATTGAGCATCAATGTGCTTTGTCTTTGAATGATAAGTAGGGTTCTTAGCGAAGAAAATTTCACTTTGGCTATCAAAATCTATCCTTATAGCTTGTTGCACCAACCCCATACTTGAACACAATCTCTGCAACCAAACTACTTCCTTGCTTGCATGAGTGGCTACTATGTATTCTGCCTTTGTAGTTGAAAGATCCATTATAGACTGTCTTTTACTCATCCAACTAATTGCACCTCCAAATAGGCCAAACACATACCCACTTGCAGATCTTCTTTGGTCCATATCTCCAACCCAGTCTGCATCAGCAAAATCACGAATGTCTAACACTCTTTCCAATTCTAGTCTTCCCTAGTAGCACAAGCCATAATCAATAGTGCCATGCAAATATTTGAAAATTCGCTTCACTATTGTCCAATGCTCCTTCCTTGGGTTTGACATAAACCTAGTCAATACTCCCATTGCATGTGCAATGTCTGGTCTAGTACAGACCATTGCATACATCAGGCTACCCACTGCACTTGCATAAGGAACATGGGATATATCCTCCTCTTCTTCTTGTGTCTTGGGACACTATTCAGCAAAAAAATTTACACCTACAGGAATCAGAACATTCACCAGTTTACTATCCTGTATTTTGAAACTTTGCAATATAGTCTCGACATACTACCTATGGTTTAACTAGAGCTTCCTCTTTACCCGATCTCTCTTAATTTCCATGCCCAAAATATAGTTTGCAGCACCAAGATCCTTCATGTCGAATTTGGAGAACAGTTGGGTCTTCAAATCTTGGATAATTTCTTTGTCATTTCCAATCAACAACATATCATCCACATACAAGACCAAATAAATAACATATTCAACAATTAATTTAAAATAAACACAATGATCCTCCTTGCTTCTCGTGAAGCAAATTCCCCATATATAGGTATCAAATTTCTGATACCACATCCTTGATGACTGTTTTAACCCATACAAAGGCTTCTTTAACCTGCATACTAGTTATTTCTTTTCTTTCAGCATAAATACTTCAATTTGTTTCATGTAGATCTCCTCTTATAGATCCCTGTGAAGAAACGTTGTCTTCACATCCATCTGTTCTACCTAAAAATTAAATACAGCAGCAACAGATAAAAGTAATCTAATAGAAGCAAATTTGGCAATAGGAGAAAAAATATCACCAAAATCAATTCCCGACACCTGGGAATAACCTTTTGCTACCAACCGAGCTTTGTATTTCTCCACCTTGCCTTCTACATTCATTCTCATCTTAAACACCCATTTTCTCTCGATGGTCTTCCTTCCAGCCAGCAACTCCACCAGATCCCATGCCTCTTTTTTATGCAAGGATGCCATTTCATCAGCCATGGACTCCTTCCAAAGTTTTCCATCCTCTGAATGTACTGCGTCCCTGACGGTTCTAGGATCATCATCAGTTATAGTTAAAGCAAAATTTTAACATAAAGCAGATGGACTATACCTTTCTGGTTGTTTTCTTTCCCGACTGATCTTCTCACAATTGGAGTTTGTGGCTCTTCCTCTTCTGAGTCTTCTTCTGTTGTAGATTCTGATTCATCCTCGTTTAGCTCAAACTCTATCTTATCAAGTTCCTTTGGTAGGACCTCATGTTTAACAACATATTTCACCACTCTAAACACCACATCTCGGTTGTACACAACCTTCCTTGTTTCTGGGTTCTAAAGCTTGTAATGCTTTAAACCATCCTTATACCCAATAAAGATGCACCTTTCAGATTTATTATCCAACTTGGTCCTTTTCTCCTTTGGAACATGTACATATGCATCACATCTAAATACCCCCAGATGTAAAAGAGAGGGTTTCTTACCAGTCCATACCTCATGTGGAGTCTTATCCTCCAACGCTGATGAAGGTGATCTGTTAACCAAGTAACATGCAATCTCCACTACCTCTGCCCAGAATTCTTGTCATAACTCGGTACCACTGAGCATGCTTCTTGCCTTTTACATCAGCATTCTATTCATTCTTTCTACAACTTCATTTTGCTGAGGTGTGTATGGAGTAGTCTTCTGTCGTGCTATACCACACTTCTTACAAAACTCTTCAAATTCCTTCTTGCAGAACTCCCCAGCACATTATCTGTCCTCTTCCACCTTTATCTTCTTTTGGGTCATCTTCACCCCAGAGCCTTAAAATTTCTTTCAATCGTGAAGACTTCAGATTTATTCCTCAAAATATATCCATGTATTCCTTGAGAAGTCATCTATGAATGAAACATAGTACACAATTACCTAGTGATGGGCCAAACATAGGTCCAAACACATCATTGTGCACAAGCTCTAATCTTGTTTGCCCTCTTAGCACGAAGGAAAACTCACTGGGTCTGCTTCCCATATACACAATGTTCATAGAAATAGAAATCCAGAGAGCTATTAGACATACCTTCTACCATACCATTTCCATGCAGTATCTGAAGGCCCTTCTCTCCAATATGTCCAAGCCTTTGATGCCATAGCATGGTCTTTTCTCCAGAGACCGCTAGGCTTTCTGCTCCACTTTCAGGAACCATAGAATTGTTGCACCCATCAATAATAGTGTTGCCCTATACCTTGTATAGAGTTTCAATCCAAACTCCCTGCATTAATACCAGTGTTCCCTGAACCATCTTATAGGTATATTTCTCGAACACCATTTTTACACCTGCATCATCCATCTTGCTTACAAAAATTGGATTTCTGGCCAATGCAGGAATGTGCAGAACACCAGGACATTTTCTAATCTTTCCACCTTGCAGCTTCAGCTTGTCTTTTCCACGTCTGACGATTCTGGCCTTCCTATCATCACCTAAGAAGACATCACCACCATCATATTTCTCATACTCGCAGAACCACTCCCTATGGGGAGTGAAGTGAAAGGATGAACTCGAGTCAATCAACCATGACTCATGATCTACATATGTATTTGAAGAAGAAGCCAAATACACATCCCCACCTTCATCCGAGGTGGTTTTTTCCTCTACAGAAGGAGCATCATCAGATCTCTTTCCTTTCTCAGGAGCTTTAGATCTGCAGTCCTGTTTGTAGTGCCCTTCCTTTTCGCATTTCTAGCACACCTTTACAAACTTTCCAGGAGATTTAGATCTCCCTCTAGATATAGATCTCCCACTTGAAACCTTATTCTTGTTTCTGTTCTAGGACCTTGTAGAGATAAGGAATCTCCATTCTGACCCTCCATATTTCTCTGTCTCGTTTCCTCCAACAACAAGGCTAAGACAATGTCATCAAAATTAAAGGTAGTTGTATTGCTACCTATTACAATAACCAGACAGTCCCACGAGTCTGGTAGAGAACACAACAAACTGATGCACTTATCATCATTTGATATTTTAATATCAATATATGACAACTGACTTACCATAGTATCAAAGGAATTCAGATGCTCTGTCATCGAGTCTACATCCTTCATCCTTAGGTTGTACAGCTTTTTCCGTAGGAACAATTTATTCACTAGAGACTTAGATTGGTACAAAGTCCCATGTTTGTCCCACAAATTCTTCATCGGCTCTCCCCCAGATACATTCAACAATACCGAATCTGAGACACACAACCGTATTGTGCTCTTCGCCTTCCGATCCAACTTCTTCTAGTTTTCATCTGAAATTACCATTGGTTTAGTACCTGGATCTACTGTAATCCACTGGTCTTTATCCACCAGCAGATCCTCCATCTTGAGCTTTCGCAACTCAAAATTCTGACCATTAAATTTCTTAATCTTTATCTTCCCACTGTTCACCATCTTCTTTCACTGCAAAAAACGTTCTTGCAGATCTCCCATTGAATAGGGTCTACCTCAGGCCCAAGCAAAAAACTCCTCATAAATAGAAATAAACAATAGCGAGAGCATAAAACATTAAACATATATACACATATTTTCCCTTGGATCCCAAATCGGGATGACCAGCTTGATTTTTCATTATATTCCTTTTAGTGTTAAAACACACACACACACACACACACACACATATATATACATGCTGAAGCATACATAAACCCCAATCCATTAACCCTAGATTAGAACATAATCATAGTTCCCTTGACCGGATCTACAAAATACAAGGGTCCAAAAACCATCATGCCCCAAAAGCATGTGCAAACCCATGCACAAAACCATGGGTGGGTCCACCCACCGAAAAATAAGGACCAATTTTTTTTTTCCCAGGGTGCTGCTGCGGACCTTGAACAGGGGGGGCTGCTGCCCGACCTGTGACCCCCCTGCTACGCTCGATGCAACATATAGGGGGGGCTATCACCCCCCCTGTGACCCCCCCACATGTGACTAGTCGTGGAAATAATATAACACATACCCAACATATATGTCATTTTTCCTCACTTGGATCTAACCCGTGTTATCTACTATATCTAGAGGATAATTCTTTTAGTTATTATCTAGAATATTGTTTTCACCTTTAAGAGTCTTATACAATTCTTCCTCCTTTTCCTCATCTTCCTAAGAATTTTTTTTTTTAGTCTTATTTTCTAAAGAGGAAGAGGAATCACCAAGAAATATCTAACTTGTCCTTGGCCACTTTTTGAATATTATCACAAGGTTTTTTTTTTTTTTAGAATTTTTTTCAACAAAATCATTTGGGTAACCAAAATTCTTCGTATTTTCATAGGCATCATTTATACATTCCATTGCAACATGGCTTGTTGTTGAGTTTCCATTAACTTGGTGGGAGTCTTTATTGGATTATAGTGTCTCTTGTTGATTTTAATAGTTTTTGTGATTTGGGGGGAGTTCATATTTAAATATCATTTAATGTTATGACTTGGAAACTTCCCACTATCTTGGTTTGAAACTATTTTACCTAGCTTTGATCTTTTGAGGTTTGGGACAATTTTTGAAAGAATGGCTTGTTTTGTAATAAGCTCTATAGGGGGAAGAAATATTTTCATAGTCAATATTTTTCACCCATAGATAATTTAGGCTTGTCAGTTTGATTTAGCGAATAAATCTTTAGTGAAGTACATTTGCACACAAATGTAAGCATATACAAGTTTCAAGTACTATTTATCTAATCACTACACTAACAAAAATATACCTAAAGCATTTTTTATAGATTTCAATGATGAAAGATTCCATAGATCCAAAGGGATATTAAGAAGCCTTACCCAAACTAAACCAGTAGGAGTTGAATGTGAAAAGGGGTAGAAAGAGGGGAATTGAGGTTACATAGACAACCTTGCATTTCTCTAGAATCACATACCATAAATAGAGATCAACTCCTAATATTTAGCTTTATAAATTATTAACAAAAAAACCATCTAGTCAATGGATAAATATTTGGCTCATCTGAAATTAACAATTTCTAGTGCTAAAAAATCTAGGAGTGAAGATATACTAAAGATGGCATTAAATAATTAAATATGCATATCAAGACACACTATGAGAATAAATTTGCATCCTTAAATTCTTGAGCCATCAAAGGAACCTCAAAATGAAGGGACTTCATGAACTGATGTAGTTGAGAAATAAATCTCATTTGTAACTTTCACAACATCATGAAAATATGGAAGGAACATAAATTTACATGAGCCCTCTAGGGATTGAGGAAGGAATAAAATTATTTTTAGCATGTACTAAACTAAAGGGTGTATTCAAGAAAATTTCCATCGATGCAGAGGATGGAGAAGCACACTTTACAACAATAATTCCTATAGTAGAGGAAAAAAATGGGCTTGTCTCCATGGAGAAGGGTGAGCTCATCCCCTTAGCTAGGGTTGTGATCTTAAATCCATCCACCACGGAATGAATGGATGAGGTAATGATCAAAATAAAGCATGAATTCCCCAAGGATTTCAAGTTTTTTGATTCCATGGAAGATAGAAAATCTATGAGTATACTAGGTTTTTCGATGGATAAAGAGCAGTGAGATGATAATACAACATAAGTGATGTCCACCATATGAAAATTCCAGAGAGAAAGGGATGATAATTGGTCGAAAAGGGATGAACCCTATCCAATACAATAAAGAAGCCCCACTCTTCCATTAACACATTATTTTTTCACTCCAAATATAATTTTTCTTATGTTATGTAAAGTGTGTAAATTTTTTTGTTTATTTGTTTTGAGAATCAGGTGCATCTACCTAGGCCCCTACACCCTCATAATTTTGGCGAGTTAAATTTACTTCTTCCAATGTTTGAGATGCTCACGACCCTCCATCACATAGGTTACATATCGCTAAGAAATGTTCAAGAAACGTGTCTAGCATGCTCATTTCCCATATCATTGTTTTATTATTTAATCAATAAGACACATGCTCCATTACCAATTTCAATTCAACCCTAATTATTTAAGAAAATCTTTACTAATTAGAATGACTGGTGCGAACCACTATTCTTACATATATTGCTAAAGCTTGTAACTATTTTTATTTCCCATGCCACCTGAAACTAGGATCTTGTATTCTTAAATTGTTCACTTTTCTTCAAAATGACCCACAATTCCTTTAATGTAAAACAATGATTGAACTTGAGTTCCACTATGTATTTATTGTTATTTTTCAATGGATTCAAAGGCCACCATTTGGGTTAAGAGAGAAATTTTAACTTGGATATCTCTATTACATATAATTCATTTGAGCCACACAAATTATATATAGTAAATGTGGTACAAAAACGGAGAAACATACTTAGTTGCAAATAATTATCCAACGTACTTCTAGTGATGCATGACTGCACTATACTTGTCATCATGTCATTTCTATAATGTACGTGCATCCATAATGTGCCACGACACAACCAATTGTCTCTCAAGAGATCCATTGCAGGAGTATATAATATGGAAATGTAGGTTTTTGATCCAATATAAGAAACACACACTTAAGTATGTATAGTGAATCCTTATTTTCTGTTGGTTTCTAAAAAATCTCTATATTAAGTGGCTGTGAATGGACTTCTGATTTTGTGCATTAAAATCTATTTGTGACTGGGATTTCCATGTCTCAAGAAATATAAGGGTAGTTGATGTTCCCTTGCATTTTTCTCAAGTGAATGAACTTATTTGATTGGAAAAAAATTGCTTTTTTTTCAAATAAATCTAGTTTCAAAGTGGCAATTATAAGTTTGAATAGCTCGAAAACAATTGTAAGCTAATGCATGGGCCAAGATGAAAACTAGTGAAAATGGATATGTAGTTGTAAACCATCACAAACAAATTCATGAAGCAAGATCATATAGCTGCCAAGAATGGATGGATGACCAATTATGAAGTGGAAGTCATCCACTACAAATTAGTTGAATTGATTGTGACAACTCACATGAAGAAGTACATTGAATGGTTTACAATGTAATCAAGCAAGCTGGTAAGAAACACATGAAAGGGTGGGTCATAATTACTTGATGAAATGAATATCATTTCAACTTTGAATATAAGAAAAAATGGTTTGGAGAATATCTATATTCGATTATGTTGTGAGTGTGTTCCTACATGTACAATTGTAAGATGAAGGAGAACAACATAAAGAACAAGATTGCTATATTTTTCCTATAAGGCACTCAACATTATAAACATACACACTCTTCTAAATCCATCAAAAAAATTATAGTTAAGTTGAAGTTCTTATGTTATTAATATAGTGGTATAAATATGTATGTTGAAAAATAAAATTAATTAAAAAATATAGTTTGTTAAATTAATTAAAATCTATATTATCTCAGTGTAAGTTAGATATCCACGCTCATGTTATTAGTGCAAGAGATTGCTTTGAAGCTTACATTGTTTGAAATAGAGTCATCTAAGACACTCAGTTTTAGGAATGTATTAGTAATGTTCTCAATGTGCTCTCAGAAAAATATATTCGTTCAAGACATCGTCATGTTTGAGAGATATTCAACTCTTTCTCAATGTAGTCGTGGAGGAAAAGAAGAAAAACTTATTATTTACCTTCAAAGTGACATTATTCAAAAATTAATTACAAACATGACTTTTAATATAAAAATGACATCAATAATAGATTACAAAGAAAGGATTTAAAAATATATCAATGCGAATATTTGTTAGCTTGGTACTAACTCTTACAAGTATCTAGTTTAGTTAGACAATTTTACTAAGTTTCCAATGGTATGTATAAACAATTGTTATCCATTTGAAAATACATAGGGAGAAGAAGAGTTTTGATTCCCTAGTGATGCCTGAAGAGAAAGTCTCCCTTTACTACTAAATTTGAAATATCTACTAAAAATAATATTAACAATATCTTTTTGCTACTAAAAATAATATGTGGTTCTCATTATTTCATATATATAAAAAAGAAAAATAAATATTTCCACAATTAATATATGATAATATTACATAAATTTTAAATAAATTTAAGTTTTACAATTATCACTATCTAAATTATATATATTCCACTCAATAACACCACTGGTCTTTACACCATTAACATTATTATATCTATCTATATATACATATATTTCGTTGAAGCTTTGCACCATTAACGTTAAATATTAAATACATTGCAATCAATAACTTTAAGCCAATAATGTTCTGCACAAGGACAAAACTGTAAATTTCAACCAATACTGTTATGCACAGGGAAACGCAGGTAAAAAAAAAAACTACAGCCTTGCATTTATTGATAAAAATGGAAAGTTATGGATGAGGATCATTAGGATTGAATTGTATTTGCACAAGTTTTAGAAAGCACAGTTTTAAAAAATATCATAAATTATATAATAGTAGTAGTGAGTTAAAAGATAGTTTAATGAATGGTAATTAAAAGGCTGGTTTAACGAATGGTCTTTAAAAGATTTGTTAACCCTAATTTGAACGCAACGGTCCAAAAAAGACAATCATAAAACTAAAAAATTCACAACCATAAAACTCAAAAATTCCCAAGTCATGGTTTAATGAATGGTAATTAAAAGATTGTTTTAACTAATGGTAATTAAAATATTGGTTAAAGTTAATTTTGGTGGCAACGGTCCAAAAAAGCAAGCATAAAACTCACTAGTTCCCAAGTCATTGTATACGAAAATCATAAAACCCAAAAATTCCCAAGTCATGGTTTAATAAATGGTAATTAAAAGACTGGTTTAACTAATGGTAATTAAAATATTGGTTAAAGTTAATTTTGACGACAACGGTCCAAAAAAGAAAGCATAAAACTCACTAGTTCCCAAGAATGAAGAATGAGAGGAGAAAATTCAGAAATGAAGAGGAGGTGATCGAAAGTTTTTCACTCTGAAAAAGACAGAAAGGAAGTAGGAGTTGGTAAGAGTTTGAGCAATTTTAGGTTCCCTTAATTTGTGTGTTTGTGTAGTTTTGTATGCATCAATGTCATCTGTTGTGTTGTGGTATGTTTGTAATGTGTGCTGTTTTGTTGTAAGTGTTGTGTGTAAATGTTTGTTTTGTGTGTTTGGATTTGTGTTAATTGAGAGAGAAAGACTTGGGTGAGGAGAGGATAATATGCATAGATAGTGGAAGGGCTATCTTCATCAACAAATAGTGATTTGAAAGTGAGTTGGTATTCATGAATATATTTACTTTAGTTATTTTTAAAATCATTCCTAGTCCTTTCTTACATTTTCTTTTCTGATGAGTTGGAATTTTAAATACAGGAGCTCCAGCAGCATTTTCAGTGCCTTTGCAACATAGAATGTGGATTTTCCAGCTCTTTTGCAACCACAAGTTTTTAGAGTTTCGACAGCAAGTGAAAGATTCCTAGGAAGAAATGTTAGTATTCATTTTTGATGGCCTTGTTCTCCTCTATTTCTTGTTGTAGTGTAATAATATATGTCTTCTATGTTTAGTCCCTCTAAGTTTGTTTTAGTACTTTGTGTCCGTGTGTGTTCATATAAATGTTGAGGCACTATGTATTTTGTCATGTAACAAGTCATGTCGCAGGCTATTGACAACATTGGTTCCTCCAAATGCCCGATTGAACTCCTCCTTTCCTCATTTCATGGTTGTGCTCTTTATTACAGAATTCTCTCGAAACATCCAATTGCACTCTTCCTTTTCTCATTTCATTGTTGCACTATTTGTTACAACATTGGCCTCTTTAAACTCCAAATTGAGCTACTTCTCTTTTCATTTCATGGCTGCTCTGTTTATTAGTCATCAACCTTTTCTCATTTCATGGCTCCTCTCTTTATTAGTAATTAACCTTACGACAGGGAAAAAATATGTTATGTATGCCTTTTAATTTGGTTCTTCACAAATAGAGTAGCCCTAGACCCGGCCTATTCGTGCAGCCTCCAAAGAGTCAGATGCTGGAGAGCGAGATCTGATCTCACTATCCCCAAATAGTGACATCCTCGAGAGCGATATGTGATCTGACTATCCCCAAATAGTCACATGCTCTAGAGCTGCGAGATCTGACTATCCCCAAATAGTTAGATGCTTGGGACTGAGATCTTATGCTTATGATCCTATGAGAAGGTGGTTGAGTCAATTAATAATCACCGCCAAAAACCTGCATATATAGAGACACCTTAAAGAGATAGATTTAAACAATGGTGAGAAAGGCCCGACCCTTTTTGTTGATTGTGCAATTCAAAAGAGATATCTAGAAGAAACATGAGATGTAGAGATTCCAGTGGTAGGGCTTAGGAGGAAAGAAGCTAGCTAGATAGCTGCATAGTTGGAATTGTACTCCGTTCAAAGAACATTAGATTTAATTGGAATATTATTTAATTTAATTAGATTTTGAAAAAATCATCATATTTTCCTGCACCATAAAGAACATGGCTCTGTGCTCAATACAATCCGAAGCCACATCGAAAACCTAGAATACCCAAATATACTTGAAACCAATGCCTCGACGGAAATAGAGTTTGCCGTGGACTTCATATGTATCTTGACCAATAGTGTAGGTGTAAGAGTTGAGGACTTCAAATGTATCTTTGTTACTTGTTTCTTTATTAAACTGATGGAAATTTCTGAAAATTTCTAACAAAACAGAGGAAGAAAATTTCCTCAACTCAACAAAAAGAAATGAGAGAAATCTGGACAAAGAAGATATGGAGAAAAGCTGTTTTTTTATTAACCGTAAAAATGACAATAAAAATTACAAACTTCTTCAGAACTACAGTTCTGGAATAATCAAAAACTCCATACTCTGTTTTTACAAATTCTGTTTCTACACAGAATGGTGTTTCAGCAACAGGTAGATAGTTGCTGAAACTCAGCACAGTCAGTTGCTGAAACTCAAAGATAGTTGTTGAAACTGCCTGTAGAATGCATTGCTGCTCCAAATCACAATGAATCTGTTTTTCCTCTGTTTTTCCTGCTTTGTCTTCTTCTCTGTCTTTTTCTATTTCTCAAACTCTTTAAAATAAAAAACTACCGTTTTTCATTACATTTATATGTTAAAAACATATTTGACTTTAAACAATAAAATAATACAAATATCTTTTGAAGCTTATCAGCGTATTGAATTCTGCAAGCGGTGGGAGAATCATGATGCCTTTTGGAAAAATGAAGTCAGCTGTTTGTAGGCTCAATAACTTTTGTAAATTTAATGCGCGACTTTGAGGCATCGGACAGTCTGGAATATGCATAGAAAATCTGATTTCTGTCCAGCTGTTTTATGTTGCAGTTGGAATTAAATTCCAACACTCCCCCTTAATTTCAACTGCTAGGTTTTTCTGCATACCCAGGCATTTCCTGAAATGATCAAAGCTTTTCTTTCCCAATGGTTTTTTCAAGATGTCTGTTAACTGATCCTCTGTTCTGCAGTGTTGCAAAAAAATCTCACCATTGTTAACCAATTCATGTATGAAGTGAAACTTGGTGTCTATGTGCTTTGTCCTTTTATGAAAAACAGAGTTTTTAGACAATGCTATTGCCGAGCTATTGTCACAGTAAATGGTTGTGCCCTTTTCTTTTTCATGACACAAATCTCTGAGAACTCTTCTCAGCCACACTGCTTGGCATGCTACTGCTGTTGTTGCCACATACTCTACCTCTGCTGTTGACAAAGCCACAATTGGTTGCTTCTTGGAAGCCCATGAGATGGCTCCCGATCCCATATGAAACACATATCCTGATGTGCTCTTCCTGTCATCAACACTTCTAGCCCAATCACTGTCAGTGTAACCTATCAACATGAAACTTTCAGAATAGGAGTAAAGTATACCAAACCCCTTCGTTCCATTCACATAACTTAGAATCCTCTTGGCTACCTGCCAATGAGTCTCTTTCGGTCTTTCCATAAATCTGGGGATTAAACTCACAGCGTGCATAATGTCCAGCCTAGTTGCAGTCAAGTACATGAGGTTGCCAACTATGCTCTTGTACAACTTTGGATCAAAATCCTTGCTGCTTTCTTCTTTGCTCAATTTCAACCCCATTACAGTTGGAGTCACAGCTGCCTTGTTGTTCTGCATGTTAAATCTCTTCAATACCGCTTCTACATATTTACCTTGGGAAATGAAAACACCATTTTCACTTTGGTCTACTTCAATTCCAAGAAAATATCTTAAGAAACCCAAATCAGTCATTTCAAATTCACTTTTCATGACTGCTTTAAAATCAACAATGAGAGAAGCATCATTGCTAGTAAAGATTAAATCATCTACATATAAAACAACAATAAGAATCGTATCATCATTCTCCTTTATGTAGAGTGTGGGTTCACCATCACACTTCTCAAACCCATTCTCAATCAGGTAAGCATCTATTCTGCTATACCATGCTCTTGGAGCTTGCTTCAACCCATAAAGAGCCTTCTTCAGTCTACAGACATTATGCTCTTGGCCTTCAACTTCATAGCCTTGAGGTTGTTCAACATAAACTTCTTCTTTTAACACTCCATTCAGGAATGCAGATTTAACATCCATCTGATACATCTTCCACTTGTGCTGTGCCGCAATAGACAACATTGTTCTGACTATTTCCATCCTTGCTACTAGTGCAAATGTTTCATCATAGTCTCTGCCTTGTTGCTGATTGTAGCCTTTCACAACAAGTCTTGCTTTATGCCTATCAATCTTGCCTTCAGCATTGCTTTTGGGCTTATAGACCCACTTAACTCCAATGGCATCTTTGCCTTCAGGGAGGTCCACTAACTCCCATGTTTTACTCTTCTCAATTGCACCAATTTCTTCATTCATTGCTTCAATCCATTTATCATCATTTACATCATCTTCAAAATGAATTGGGTCATCAACATGACAATATAAAGTGAATAATGAATTCAGACCGGTATTGTTACTTACCTCTCCTTGTTCATAAATCTCATTCAGATTTCTGAATCTTGGTCTTCTTGGTGTGCTTGGAGTTCCATTCAAACTTGAGGGTATTTCTGATCCCTGTGGTGTGCTTAGAGAAGCACTTCCTTGACTTCTCAAGGCTGTTCGAATTCCAGCTTGTGGTGTGGTTTGTTGTACTTGCTGTGGTGGAGGAGGACCCACCAAGGAAGGATTATTTACTACTATCCCTTCCTCTTCTTCTTCGTGAGACACAATTGTCTTCACATTCACTGTCTTCTCTAAGCTTCCACCCCAAGCTTCATCTTCAATGAACTGCACATCTCTGCTTACTATCAATTTCTTGGTGGATGGATTATAGAATTTGTATGCTTTTGACGCATCATAATAGCCAATAAGGACACACTTCTCCCCCTTATTGTCAAGCTTCTTCCTTAGTTGATCTAGTACATGTGCATATGCTACACAACTGAATACTCTCATGTGAGTGACAGTTTGCTTTTTTCCACTCCATGCTTCTTCTGGTATTTTGTTCATGACAGCTTTAGTTGGGCATCTATTCAAGATGTAAACTGCGCAAGTGAAAACTTCGACCGAATACTCATGCGGCAAGTGTTTTGCCTTTAGCATACTTCTGACCATGTCCAGAATGGTCCTATTCTTCCTTTCTGCAACACCGTTTTGATGAGGTGTATACCTCACGGTAAACTAATTTTGTATGCCATTCTCTCTGCAAAAATGCAGAAAGTCCTTAGAGATGTACTCTCCACCTCTCTCTGTTCTGAGCACTTTGATGTAATGCCCACATTTCTTTTCAACAAGAGTTTTGAAGTGGCGGAATTTCTCAAACACTTCACTCTTCTGTTTCAACACATACACCCATGTCTTTCTGGTGTAATCATCAATAAAAGTTAAAACATATTTATTTCCGGCAAATGATGGTATTTGCATCGGTCCACACACATCAGAGTAAACAATTTCCAAGGGTGCTTTTTCCCTTATACTCTTTCCTGCTGGAAATTTTTCTTTGTGTTGTTTGCCCAAGATGTAGCCTTCACAAAGGCTGTCCAGTTTCTCAATCAATGGCAACCCCTTTACCATTTACTTTCTGTGCAACAGATTCAAGCCTCCGAAATTGAGATGTCCAAATCTTAAGTGCCACAACCAATTCTCATATTTCACATGTTCTTGAAAGACTTCTTGTGTTACAGCTGCAATAGTTCTTCCTTCCTTCAAATCTGCCCTGAGTTTGAGAGGAAACATTCTATTGCTGGTCATTTTCACCTGTGCAATGATCTTCTTACTTGGAGGTATGTCTCTGATTGTACACATATCATCTTTGAAGAACACATTGTAATCTTTGTTAATGAGCTGTCCAATGCTCAAAAGATGACATTTCAGACCAGGTACATAGTATACCTTTGGCACAATCATCTGTTCTCCATTTCTTGCTCGGATACTGACTCTGCCTTTACCCTTGACAGATATCTTACTATCAGTTCCTGTTGTTACCTCAGATTTCACATTTTCATCCAGATTGGCAAACATTGCTATATTTCCAGTCATGTGATTACTACAACCTGAGTCTAAGAACCAAAAATATTCTTGTTTTTCTTGTGCAATGTTACATGTTAACAGCACAATCTTTGGATTCTTATCTTCTTCATTTTCAAAATTACCATTCTGCCTACTATTCATGTCATTTTTTTTTTCCTACATTCATTGGCATAGTGCCCATATTTCTTACAATAATGACATTGGACTTGGGATTTGTCATACCTTTGTCCATGAGCTTGTTGTTTGCTTGAACCTTCATCTTGATTCTAATTGCAACTCCTTCCGCTTGTGCTTGTAGGATTATTTCTACCTCTTTTTTGGCTTCTTCCACAACCTATGTTATTTTCTTTGCCTCGATCTTTTCCTTGGCCGAAAGACATCTGAGTCTTGAATGCTTGCTCAAAAGAGGAATCTGTTCCTCTACTCAGTTTGTGTTCATGAGACATAAGAGAAGCACTGAGTTCATCTACTATGAACTGTGAGAGATCCTTTGTTTCTTATATTGCTACCACAACAGCTTCAAACCTTGAGGGTAAACTTTTCAAGATCTTCTCAACAATCCTTCTTTCTTCAAGAATTTCACCATGAGATCTAATCTCGGTTATCAACCCAATAACCTGAGTGAAGAATGAATCTACTGTATCAGATTCCTTGATGCTGAGTGTTTCAAAGTCTCTCCTCAACATCTGCAACTTTGCAGTCTTCACCTTCTCCATGCCTTGATAGGAAGTTTTGAGAATATCCCATGCCTCTTTGGATTTTTTTGCTACTGCAATCCGTGGGAAAAAAATTTGATGTACTGATTGAAAGAGGAAAAAGAGGGCTTTGGCATCCTTTTTCCTGTCACTCTTCAATTGGTCTCTTTCTGCTACTGTTAAAGCAGCCAATGCTGTTGCTACTGCAGGTTCAACATAGCCAGTTTCAACCAGCTCCCATATTCCTTGAGAAGCAAATAATGCTCTCATAGTTATGGACCAGTAACTGTGATTTTTCCCATTAAAATGTGGCAGTTGGGAATTTTTCAAACCAGTTCCAACATCTACCATATTAACTGTAAAAATAAAGAAAAGATACTGACTGTATAATAAAACAAGCAAGAACTTTCTCTGTTGGAGAAATCTGCTCAAATAATCTTCTTACAGCTCCTGCAGTGGAAAAAAAAACCTCTGTTTTTGTCTCATTGAGTGCCTAGACCAGCTCTGATACCATGATGGAAATTTCTGAAAATTTTGAACAAAACAGAGGAAGCAAAGTTCCTCAACTCAACAAAAATAAATGAGAGAAATCTGGACAAAGAAGATATGGAGAAAAGCTCTATTTTTATTAACCATAATAATGACAATAAAAATTACAAACTTCTTCAAAACTACAGTTCTGGAATAATAAAAAACTCCATACTCTATTTTTACAAATTCTATTTCTACACAGATTAGTGTTTCAGCAACATGCAAACATTTGCTAAAAATCAGCACAGTCAGTTGCTGAAACTCAAAGACAGTTGCTGAAACTGCCTGTAGAATGCATTGCTGCTCCAAAACATAGCGACTCTGTTTTTCCTCTGTTTTTCCTGCTCTGTCTTCTTCTCTGTCTTTTTCTATTTCTCAAACTCTCTAACATCAAAAATAACTGCCGTTCATTACATTTATATGTTAAAAACATATTTGACTTTAAACAATAAAATAATACAAACATCTTTTGAAGCTTATCAGTGTATTGAATGCTGCAAGTGGTGGGAGAATCATGATGCCTTTTGGAAAAATGAAGTCGGCTATTTGCAGGCTCAATAAATTCTGTAAATTTAATGCATGGCTTTGAGGCATTGGACAGTCTGGAATATGCACAGAAAATCTGATTTCGTCTAGTCACGTTATTTTTCAACTTGGAATTCAATTCCAACATTATCTTAGTGAACACTTCGTGGTCTTAGTTTTCATCCCACTATCCAACGTTTTCTCCGAGATGTTTAAAACAATTGCTTGTCTCCTGCATGGTTTCCTCAAGAGAGATAATCCTACTATGATCACAATTCCTTTTAGCTTCCCTTCACCATTGTACATGACTACACATTTTTCTCTTTTTGCAGTCTTCATATTGTGGGATTCACTTGAGAAGAGAGTGAAAACTATATCCTCTTGCTGTTCCTTGTACCAACGCATAGGTACTTGCATCCACAACTCCTGTTTCTGAACCAAAATATCTAATTTTTGCAATAATATTAGCACCTCTAGCTTCCTCATAACATATTATGTGTAGAAAATTCCAAACCAATCTTCGGAAATTGGATTGAGAAACGAATCCTCAAACATCATGGAATCAAGATGGCACTCTCCTCCTCTCACTCTCTAAAGACCAAACTCCCTTCCTAAAGGTGCTCACTCATGGATTTATTCTCTTCAAGGTCTCTTTCTTATTGGAATTTGAGGCGCAATATTTCCTCCTTCCTTGTTATAACAAAATATTGATTATGTCCATCATCTCTCACATGGATACTAGGTTCCATGGTCAATCGAGATAGCTGCTTACAAGTCATTCCTCCTCTTCTGTCTTTAGGGAATAATTTTATTTCTCCCTTCTTGCTTCTCTTAGAAGCTATCTCATCCCGCCTTGAAGAATGTTCACAATTTGTTGCATTAATGAGGATTTATTGGAGAAAATCGGTGCTCTCATTATCCCTGTAGACTAGTTTCCTATTCTTCGCCCCTACTAAACCCACATTCACATAAAATTATCCAATATTAAAAACAAAATACCATATAACCTCACCTAGTGCGCTTATCATCAGTTCCTTTGTTTGATTTTCCTATTGATTTGTCATGGGACCTTCACTTGATATCTCATCGCCATCATCGGTTCACAACTCCCTCTATTTTTCTAAACATTTTACACAACCAATGAGACCCTCAGAGTGTCTCTTTTCATCCTCTTCTCCGAGGATGTATCATTCCTCTAGTTCATAAGTATGAACTTCTCCAATCTCAGCTCCCACTTCTCTAATAACCTCCGTTCTCAATGAAGCATTAAATTGGTGCTTCATCTTCTCCCTTGGCCTCTTAGGGCTATTCCTCTTGAAACACTTTCTTATCACCTGAAATCTATGCTTCTAGTCTTCCCTCTCCCTCTCTTGTAGTATAATACTTATCTCTTTTTGTCTTACTCTCAATCCAACTATATCTTAGTAAATTTTTTTTTTTTTTTGACTTTATTCTTTTAAATCTTTTTACTTCGGCATCTTTCTTATGGCTTCCTTCCTTGGAATGTTTCCCCTTATTCTTGTGCCTTTTCATTGAAACCTTCATCCATCAATGGTCATATTCTTGAGCTTCTCCATGCTTCACTCTAAGCTAAAACTCAATCCTATAACAATTCTCTACTCACTCATTACTTAAACACATCACCTCCATCTAGTTATTAGTATTATTTTGGTTCCCTCCTATAAAGCCTCTTCAAAACCCATTTCTCCTCCTAGTTTGTTGCAGCTTGCTAACTTCTTGAGAAATAGTCTAGTTATCTCCTCTTGAGTACCTCCTTTTTCCCATTCACCCATCAAATGCAACTGGTTTTCTTCTTATCCTATATCCTTTCTTGAAACAAATGTTCTATGCCACTTCCGTTGAGGACTCCTCTAGTTATTTATAACTCTTTCTTGTTGTAGCTATGCAATTAGCATTTTATGATACTTACAATTACCAGCATACTCTATAAAATTAAATAAAATCAATGAAAACTTACCTGTTACCGTTCCCACACTTACAAAAAATATTAGTATAGCCTCTATCTCTAGACTTTATTTGGATTTCTTCTTCTTCTTCTAGGTCTACTCCCCAATGAAATTTCTTATTTTTTTTTTCTAACCCTTCTGTCTCATATCCTCTCCTTTGTATGTGTCCTTTCTCTCTTTGAGAAAATTCCCTTTCTACTCTTTAACGTGTTTCCTTTGTATTCACTTGCTAAGTTCTTCCTTCTTAGAGGTTTTCCCTCTCTGGGGCCATGAACCTTCCTCAAGTCCCTCTAAGCTCTATTATTTCCTCCACAAAAAACATTCTTCAACTTACGTTCCTATTCTTAAGAAATCTTATTGATATCCTTTTTATTTGGATTATGTTAGGATCCAACCCTAACCCCTTTATTTATGTAATAAGCCCATGATGGCCTAGTCTGAGTCATAGTTAGTTCATTGAGTCAATAAAATCTGTAAGGACTTATCCGTATTAATAATAATTGTAAGTGGTCAACCAAAATTCTAGAAAAGGGATGACAATTAGTTATAAACGGGCCTTAGTTAATAAATAAGGTGGTTAACCCATGATTATGTCAAGGATCACTAGTATCTAGGTTTTTAGATTTCATTAAGCTATAAATAGCATTATATAGAAGGAAGAAGTATTGTGTCATATTGTAATTGAGCTCTGCTCTCTTGGAGGTTTCCCCCTCGAAGAGGCAAGTGAACATTGTATCTTATTTCTGCATAATGAAATATCTCTGTCACTTGTCTATTTTTGGGTGATTTATATTTGTCTCAACATTTTTGTTTTTCATTTGTTTTGTTCTGGCTCTTCTAATAGGTCAAATGCATAAAAAGTGGTATCGTAGTGCTTTCCAGTGCCAACAAGACCTTCAGTTTTCGTAGAATTGTTTTTACGCTACAGACATTTTAAAATGCCTTTAAACCACGTGATCTATCATTGAGCACATAAACTTGTGGATTTGGGGAGGCATGCACATAGAAACTACAAGAGGTGGTAACATTTGTTTGACTCCCTTGTAACCCTTGTGGATACCCCTTCGAGTATATAGATCATTAGACATAACCACGCACAATGTGCACTTCCACATACCCTCGGGTATATAGGAAGCCCCTCAGAAACCCTGAAACCTAACCATAGTTCAAACATCAATCATCCTTTTCCTATAGTACAATGAGAACATTACTCAAGGAGAATACTCACATGTACAACAGGGTAGTCAGGTAATATGACTAATGGTACAGTTGATCCTCCTTAGTTGGTGCCCTGAAATATTTGTTTGAGAACTATTGTTGGACCCTGCATATATTGGGATCTGTAACACCTAATAATCATAGTGACCATATTTCCGCCATATATCTGAAGCTTGCTCCTATTTTCTATATTTCTCAGAACTACTAGTTTCGATCTAACAACGTTGATTAGGTTAAAAGTATAGTAAGGGTCATGGCTACCATAGCCCAGATCTGATTCTTTCGGAACATCTCGCGGTAACCAGACATTCAGGTCCCACTATTCTAGTCCAGGCCTGATTTTCATAGGAAATTTGGTAGTATCAAGCTTTCGGGTATTTTTCCATTACAGTATTGAGCAACAGGGAGTAAAACTCTGTTCAGATTATTAAAATAAATAAATAAATGTATGGATCTATTTCAGGACGCTTTTTGGAGACCTAGCCCAGTGGGACGATTCACATATAAACCAAAATTTTTTCAGGTGGTCCCAAACATGGGCTATTACATGTACGTAACCCTCTCAAGTAATGGCAGTTGAAAAGGTGAACGACACAATTAACAGCCTGGAGACCAAAATTACTACACTTTATAACCAAATCCAAGAATCAATGTCTCTAATGACATCACGTAGCAAGGACGAAAAACTTGTGGAGGCATACAAAGAAGGTGAATCTATCCATTACCTTCAATTCCATGGAGGGTCCTACTTTTGACGTCAACAGGTGCCGAAGCTAGAAATGTAAAAATTTGATCGCTCTAACCCAGCAGTATGACTGGCTTAAATGAAACAATATTTCCTCCTTAATAATATCCATGACGATGAAATGAAAATAAGAGTGGCAGAACTTTACTTGGACCAAGAAATATGGAAATGGTGGCAACAACATAAGAAATGTTACCCATTGAAGATAACTTGGAACATATTATCAAAAGCCATTTGTGACCATTTTGATCGAGATTCTCATTTCTCGAGACGGCTCACTAAGCTCCGAAAAACTAGTACAGTCAAGGACTACAACCCTACTTTTGAAAAATTGGTGATCAGAACTAAAGGCTTAACATATGACTTTTATTTGGAATGTTTTATTAGTGGGGTGAAGGAAGAAATTAAAGACAATATCTGAATGCACCACCCTTCTACTTGGTTGGATGCATGCCACAAAGCCTTAGAGGTGGAAGTTTCCTTACGAGGCCAGTATAATCACTCAAGTTTTGTAGCAAAGGCACATCCAACCCAAGCCATGGGCCCTACCTAAACACTAAAGTTTCAGAAGGTGTCTCCGGAAGAAATGGCTGAACGAGGGAAACAAGGAATCTGCTACTATTGTGACGATAACTACACCCCATGCGATACATGCAAAGAACCAAAATTCTTCGAAATTGATGCCACTGAAAAGAGTATAGTAGAGAAAGCCCCCAAATCTGCCATGGATGAGGAATAAGCAGGTGACACTCAAGTAGAACTAGACCAGGATCTTTTTTCTTTGCAAGATGGGCCAATTATATGACTACATATCATGCTTGAGATATCTTCACACCAAAATCTTAAAATCCGTGGCTTCATTAAAAATTGTCTAGTAGTGATTTTGAATGATACCGAAAGTACTCACAATTTGTGCATAATAATATAGTGGAAGAAACCAATTATTCTATAAGGGTCATCTCTAATTTCCAGATATTGATTGCTCACAGGGGGACAATGAAATGTGAGGGCCACTGTGAAAACATTAAGCATCAAATGGGGAATTATCACCTTCAATATGACATGTTTTCCATTGAAATGTGCAGTTGCAACATTATCCTAGGTACAAAATGGCTTTGCACACTAGTTCCTATCACAATGAATTTCCAAGAGCTATATATGAGCTTTAAGGAGGGAGGCCAAACTCATACAATGTGGGGACTCTAAGTGGGTGCTCCTACTATCACCAACTCCCATAGAAAGGAGAAGCTCTTAAAAAAGGGGCCATCATGGGGTAGTAGCTCAATTTAATTCCATCTAAGCGATTGAATCCACCTCGCCCTAAATTTATCAAAATATGCAACAAGTCTTAGATCACTATCAGTGGGTATTTGAAAAGCCATAGGAACTTACCCCTTCTCAGGGTGAGCAGGATCATGGAATCCCTTTCATCCCGGGAGCTCAACCACCAAATGTTCTTGCATATCACTATAATTTTTCCCAAAGGAATCAGATTGAAAAATTCATCAAGGATCTTCTAGAAGTAGGGGTTATCCGTCCTAGGAAGAGACCTTATTCATCTCCCTGTGGTCATGGTTTTAAAAAAGGATGAATAATGGCACATGTGTCCTAACTTTAGGGCCCTTAAAAAGATCACTATCAAGGAAAAAATTCCTATTCTCATGGTGGATGATTTTCTTGATGAAATCCATGGTGTTAAATTATTTACCAAGCTCTACGTACCCTTAGGCTATCATCAAATATGCACGAACGAAGTTGACGTCCCCAAAACAACTTTCCTAACTCGTGAAAGCCATTATGAATTATTGGTCATGCCATTTGGTCTTTGTAATGCTCCATCCACTTTTCAAAGCCTTGTGAACCACCTTAGGAAACCTTATCTCAGAAAATTTATCCTCATATTTTTCGATGATATCCTCATCTAGACAACTTCAACATGTTGACCAAATACTACAATTTCTCCAAGACCATAAATTGTTTGTCAAACTCTCTAAATGATCCTTTGGAATGGAATAAGTTGAGTATTTGGGGCACATTGTGGGACACAATGGTGTAAGGGTTAATCCAAAGAAGATTCAGATAATGCAAGGTTGGCCCGAACCCAAAACCTTGAACAATTTAAGGGAACTCTTGGGTCTGATAGGTTACTATCACAACCTTGGGAGCAACTATGGACACATTGAAAGTCCCCTAACTAATATTCTAAAGAAAAAATCATTCTTATGGACTGACAGCGTGCAACAGGATTTTGTGGCTCTCAAACAAACCATGTTCTCCACACCAGTTTTCACTCGACCTGACTTCACCAATTATTTTTTGATTGAATGTGATGCTTACAATATGGGCATTGGTGCAGTATTAATATAGGAAAGCAGACCATTGGCCTTCACTAGTCAAAAAATGAGTGGAAAACATATGGGAAAATCCACATATGAGAAAGAAATTATGACCATATTACATGCAGTAGACAATTGACACCCATACTTATTAAGGAGATGATTCCAAATTCGTGTTCACCATCATAGTCTAAAATTTTTTCTAGAGAAACATCTATGCTCACCACAACAAAATAAATGGCTGGAAAAATTTTTGGGATATGATTATGAAATAATTTAAAAAAAGGGATGTGACAATGTACTAGTTGATGCCTTATCATGAAAATTTGAGGATGATGACAACCTTTTATCACTTTCTCTACCCCGATAAAATTGGATTGAAGATGCTCGCTAGGAATGGTTCTCCGAGCTTTCCCTGGCCCACCCCATTAATAAGTTGGGAGAAGATCCCAATGCCTCAAATATGACTCTTGGTACAATGAGGTTCTTTGTTACAAGTATCGGATAGTGCTCTCCCCAACCTCAGCTCTCAAACCCTACATCTTGGTTGAATTTCACTTCTCTCCAATGGTCAAACATTCATAATTTGAAAAAAATTATGTCTGTGACTCCCGATCCTTATTTTGGACTGGCAAAAAAAATGACATCCTTACTTTCGTCTTTGAATGTGATTTTGCTAGTGCAACGAAGGGGAAACCATAAAGAAACTAGGAACCTTACAACATTTACCACTCCCTGCTTTAGTATGAACATACATCTCCATGGATTTTATTACTGGTCGCCTAAAGTCCATAAAAAAATCAATTATCATGGTGGTTATTGATAGCTTTCAAAATATTCCCCTTTTTGTGCTCTACCCCACCTATTTACCCCAACATTTGTGGTGAAAATTTTCATGAACCACATATTCAAACTACATGGCATGCTGACTTCTATTGTGTCAGACCACGACCCCACCTTCACGAGAAAATTTTTATAGGAACTTTTCAAGCTCCAAGGCATGAAACTCCAACTCAATACAACTTATCATCCTCAAAACGATTTTCAGATAAAGGCAGTCAACAAATTCTTGGAGGCCTATCTACATTGTTTCACTTCTCACAAGCAACATCAATGGGTCCAATAGTTACTTTTGGCTTGAGGGGTCCTGACCCAGGTTCAGAGTTGAGGTTGACCAACAAAACCCTCTTAGTACTGGCCCTTTCGGCATGAACTGCTTGAGTAAGTCAAACTCAAACCAAAAGAAGTATGAGGGGGTGTTGGAACAACGTTTCCACACCCTGAGAGAGAATTAAATTATGTTGTTTCCCTTAGATATAATACAATCATAAATAGACCTCTGCAACAAAAGCCCTAACCAGGAAAACCTTAACAGACAGATTAAGGTCAATCATGCAAAATATCTTGCACGTAGGTTAGAAAAGTGCCCATAAGTCATGTAATAACTCTGAATAAATTATATTAGATACCAATAGCACCAGATCCATTCAATAAACATTCATCTAAAACCAGAAGCAGCTGTGCAATTGATCTAAACTCAGATAACACAGGAATCATAAATAACATGCAAAGCCGATCATAAAGTAAATAACATATGCATTTCAGACATATATATAATCAAAAATAGTTCTTCATTCGTTCATAGTTTAGATCTCACGCAAAACCTTCAGTTCACTCGTGCACACAACTAGCGGGGTCCACACACAGTAGGACTAATGTCTCCACACACACAACTAGAAGGAGCCTTCTACCCAGACAAGTTTGCTAAAGTCTCAAAATACAGTCAGATCTATCATCAACTATTCACTTCTCTCCTCTATCAACTCGATCTAGATTCTTATTTATACGTTTAGCCCACGTTCATCTAAGGTCCACAAACCTTGGTTTGTGGCCCCTAGTTCTACCCTTTTGACCCATTACAACTCATGAGGGCATTTGACCTGCCCCAAATCTCCTTGACTTGTGCTGCGCAGGACTAAAATTGCAAAATATTTACAAAAATATATCCAACATGTCTCCAACTTCAGTCCTAGTGGACCCCACCCCAACAGGCCCCCGACACAATATTTTGACTTGTTCTGAGTCACAACAGCACTGGGTTCTTCATATTATTTCCAGAGCTCTTCGATGGAAGTATCAAAGGGCACCAAGATGCCCACACTCTAACCTCCTGCACTCTACACAGTCTTTACTAGCTTTTGTGATGTCTGCCCTTTGGTGGCCAGGTTGGGGCTCTACAAGGTCTAATTCAGGGTCTTAAATACATCATCTAGATCTTGATATGACTTCATTGCCTCATCCGCCCACGACTTCATATGGTCAATGACAATTTGGTTCTTTTGGCGGATCTCCTCGACCTCATCTCATAGCACCTGTCTGGTCTCAAGGCGGGTCATGCACTAGGTAGGAATGAACGTAGGTAAGGCCTCCTATAGATCGTTGAACACCTCCTCCTTGGAGTGAAAATTCTAATTAATCTTCTTCATGAGTGGATATGTTTGAACATATGTCCTGAGTCCCATGGTTGTTTCTAGTAGCTCCAAGCCCTTATTGAAATTGGCTGAAATGCTCACAGATGCGTCTTTGACTATAGAGACCCATTGTGCGTGCACCTATGGGGGAGTCTGAGGCTGCATCTTAGCCTATAATGAAATAATTTTTTGTTAAAATTATCCCTTTACCATCTGTATTTCAGATCTAGAGGCGTTGAGTGTGATAACTAAGCTTACAATATTAAATTGCAGCATGACAGATGTTGGGATGACTACTTCAGGAAGCTCACCACACCATATGTCTATTAGGTTCACCAATTCTGCATGTTGAGCCACAGTTTCCTACTCCATATTTGTGCCTGGAGCATTTCTGTTATTTTTGTGGCTGATTTCTAATTGGATTTGCTTAATTTTTTCCATTGCATCTCGGCAGAAATAAATATTTGGAGAGCGTGTAGCATTCCACTTCGCAGCTTTGCTAGATCAATGTCGACCTCAGGGAAATTTTTCACCTATAAGCACAACTTGAACTATTCCATTGTCACGGCTGTGACTCGAAAGGGGAAAACCATAATATCAGTTTTTGTGGTGATTAAGGTTGTCATCATGCTCACTTGTATCGGCCTCCCTTGAGCCATGCTCAATTGAAAAATTTTCATCTTTAGTTGTAGAACTTGCAATCCCAATTGCAAGACCTCCACTATGGCCTTGTATTTCTCTTCCATAGCATTCCATCTATCCTCAGACACCAAAGCATTTCTTTCCATGATTTTATCGAGGTCCTCTTATTTCAGAGTGACCTCTTCATCCCCTACAGCCTTGAACCCCTTTCTCTTTTTGTGCAGCCCTTTTCAAGCTTTTGCACCTCCCTTAGTGCCACGCGGAGATTCAACACCATCACCATCTAACCCATCTAAACCTCCATGGTCCACATCAGCCTTACCTCCCAGATCATGGTTTATATCCTTCTCTCTGTCAGGCTCCTTCTCTGCTTCTACCTCAGAGTCCTTTCTGTCATTCTTCTCAGTGTCTGTTTCAAACTATTTCTCAAGGCACAACTTGGTTCCTTCTCAATTTCCTTCGCAACTGTCTCTTTTCTGGATGTAAAGGGCGTAATGGGCTGGGTGGATTTGAGACCGACTTTCCATGGTTTCACCCAAGTTTCCACAACCTAGTTAACTTCTACTTCTATTACCATGAACATCAAGTTATACCATGAAGCATCCTTGCACACCCTGATTTGTGAATTATGCATTGTTACTTGGAACTTGACGACACTCTTGTATTTATCATATATTACTGGTGAGAGTCTAGGTTGTGAATGGATGGAAGTAGCCATTGAGCCTTCAAAGAGTACCCAGAATATCTTATTTTCCTTGACACGCTTGCGATCAGGGGAATCCCACAGATTGGCATAGCGCACCCCTTCATATATGCTTGGCTTCACCTCGTGGAGGACTGCATCTGCCAGAGTCTCCCATTATACTATCATAATGAAAAATAGCAACCAAGAGTAGCATAAATATTTACCTTTCTCCTACGCCTCGCACAAATTATCCAAAAATTCTTCACAAAGGTATTGGTACTAGTTATAACTAACCGCTTCCTCACATTGCCCCACCAGAGAAATGACATGCACGAGGGCCTCCTTTGGTCAAAATTTTCTTATTAACCTGCAACTGAGTACTATAATTCCTAGGCACACTCCTGGGGTACTGATGGTTTGAACCAAGAATCCCCCTTTGTCCCTCTCCACCTTGTACTTATTTTTTACATCTATTGCAACCTTGACCGCATTGATTTTTCTGAAACCCATCATTGGATGAGGCCCCTTCTGTACTGTGGTGTCTATAAAAATTCTCCCTTGAATACATAGGTTGCCATCGTGGACTAAGGCTAACAGCTAGTGAACGTAGATGTTGGTGATTGGCTACCTCCTAAAATGTGGCATCCTCAGCAAATGTAGGATTTTTGCGTTCTTCAGCCCACATGCCCAAGGCATTGGTTCAACCTTCAGCACCTCTTCATAGAGTACTCTCTCCAAATAGTTCTTTGGCGCTAGTTGAGGGAACATGACCTCGTTTTCCAAATCATGGTCATCAAATTTGATATTATGGATCTTGCCAAAAATATCACCAGCAAGGGGAATGTCCTACGGGACCAATGATGTCTGAAGTTATTCTCGCACTGAATCTACGTTCTTTTGTGTGCACACAGAGGGTCTACATAGCTTGACATATGGTGGCTACTAAGAGATGAGCTTCACAAACACAACCTCCTCCACGACACTCATTGTTCTCTTTGAGGGATCACCCATGGGGGATCGATCCTTAGTGGCTTGATGTGGGGATATCACATGTCGTGGAGAGGTGCATGGCTTCTAGGAAGCCCACTTCGACATTTTCCATTTTCCCTTAACTGGCATGGACACAAATTCTTCAGCCTTAGGGATCACCTCCTGAACGTCATCCGATCCCAGCTCCATAAGGTTGGTGGCTCTCATTCTTAGGTGGAAGATAAACTCTGGATTACTTATGTCACATGGGGTTTCTCAGCCAGACATACAGGGCTCACAGAAAATTCTATAGCAGAAATCATGGATCAATTTAAGGCGCACTGTGCTCAGAAAGCAAAGGAATTGATTATGACCCACACCCTTATTTTTAAAAGAAATCCAAGGTGAAAACGGTCAGATTTTCACTAATTTCCACTTACCTTCATAAAAATGGTAAAAAATCCTCGAAAACCACGTCATTAAATGAGAAGAAACTGCTCCATCCAACGGTAAAATTACTTTTTCACCCACTTTCACTGTTTCAACGACTTTTTTTTTCACCTGCGCATTACTCCTGTGCCTCCGTCGGACCTTTCTACACATCCCCTTAATGCCGCCCATAGAGAAATGGATGCTTATGCTCCAGTTATATAGTCATTTGGTCGGCACCATGCTGTCTCTATATGGGTTCAGGCAGCTTCCATTGAAATACCCATAAAGATTCTCACTATGCAGTGTGGCTAAGTGCACAACACCTCCATCAGTTATTTCCTTTACAATGTATGCCCCCAAGCAATGTTTCCTCAAAATCCTTGGGTGGCGCACAAACTAACTGTCATATAATAAGACCAAATATTCTTCCTTAAATACCTTTTGTCTGATGTGCCTATCATGCCAAGCCTTTTCGCGCACATTTTTCATTGTTGATGGAGGTTAGCGATGAACTGATCTTCTTCTAAGGAAAGTAGTTGTGGCAAGTGTTCCTCCATAATGCTAGATTTAGCCATATTAGTGAATGTTTCAATGCGTAGGTGGGGTAAAATATACTCCATTGGCATGATTTCTTCTTACCCGTAGACCATCCTAAAAGTTGTTTTCCCAGTCAACTTCTCACATGTGGTCCTATAAGCCCATAACAAAGGACGGATGCACACGTCCCAGTCATTTCCATTGACGTTACAAATCTTGGTGAGCGCATTCTCCAGATTTTTTTTGAAAGCCTGTGCTGCATGATTTTATTTTGCGTGATAAGGGATATTTTTCTGGTGATGGATTTGAAATTATTTTGTCAAAGCTTCAATTGTTTCATTAACAAATTTCGTACCTCTATCACTCTTAAAAATATTTAGGCATCCAAATCTCGTTAGAATGCGTTAAAAAATAAAGTGCACAGTAGTATTTGTAATACAGTTCTTAACTGCCTTCGCCTCTGCCCATCTGGTTACATAATCAGTGGAAGTGATGATATAACATGCTCTTGTCTTCTTCCCTGGAGGGTTTATTGGTTCAAAAAAATATATAGCCCATTTATCAAAGCCTTGCACGACCATCTATGGTTGCAGGGGAATTTCATCTCTACACGAGGGCTTCTATATTGACAATGCATTGCATGCTTGGAAATATGCATGTGCATCGCTATGGAGTGTGGGCCACCATAACCCAGTACGCAACACATTCTACGTAATGGATTTTCCTACATAGTGGCTTCCCACCACCCCTCCATGAGCCTCAACCAAGATATCCTACCTTTCATGTTCCAACACATATCTCCTCAATACTTCATCTGCTCCCAGCTTATGAAATTAACTCACAATTAAGGTAAAATCAGCTATGCGCAAAACCAACTGCTTCTTTTGCAGCATTGAATCTTAACCAGTCACTCTTCTAGTGCTTAGGAAGTGAATAATATCAACAAAGTTCTCATAAAACCACCTTGATAGAAAAGGGTTGTACATCGAGTAACCCCTCCTCGAGACTTGTTGGTTCTTCCCCATTGTCAATCTGTGACAAATGATTAGGTCTGAAATTTAATCTTCCATGCTTCACAATAATTTGAAAGTCATACTCCTGAAAGAGTACAAACCATTTGCAGATTTCCCCCCTCAAAAATAGCTTATTGACCAGCTATTTCAAAGAAAAATGGTCGGTGACCATTTTGAAATGCCCTCCTAGCAGATAGTGCTGGAATTTTTGCAGACCATACACCATGGCCAATCCATCCCTTTCTCTTTTTGAGTAGTTTTTCTCTGCACTGGAGAGATTCGTACTAGAAAAATCAATAGGGTGATCAATGTCTCCTTCTCCTGGCTGGGCTGAAACAACCCCAAGTGCTATACCAGATGCATCATCATGCACATGAAAAAACTTATACCAGTCTAGTAATATCAATATAGGTTTAGTGACCATTTTCTCCTTCTAATATTCTTCATCCGAGAAAAGTGATAATATTATACCCTTTAATGAACTTTCGGTAATAACCAATGAGTCCTAGGTTGGAGCACAACCGTTTCTCAGTAATAAGAACTTCTAATTTGATGATAACTATGATCTTGGTTGGGTCTACCATCAATCCTTGTTGGCATACTATATGCCCTAAAAAATTCCAAAAGGCATACAAAATATACATTTGTTCAGGTTAAGTGAATGTTGGTTCTTTCTACAAGTGTCAAGCACCATATGCAGGTTATGTTTCTTGACACTATTCAAATACTATCCAATCATCGAAATATACCTCCAATAATTGATGCATAAATTCTTTGAACACATCCAAAACCACGTGCGAGAAGATCATAGGTGCATTTTTCAATCTAAATGGCATGATAGTATATTGTAAAGACCCCTACTTTGTTGTAGAGGTGGTCTTGTTGCAGTATTTTGGTGTAATTCCGATCTGATGATACCCAAAAAATCCATTAGTAAATGAATAGGCCTCTTGTCCTCCTACATTTTCCAGGATGTCATCCGAAAAGAAAGTATGGAAGGGGTCATGCATGAAGGCATCATTAAGCTTGTGCATATCTACACAAATAATTATCTTTCCTTTGGTCTTCTACTCTTGAACCACCATTGGCCTTACCCAATCAAACTTCTCTACAGGCTCAATGATGCCTACAACCACCATCTTTTATAATTACTCCTTTGATTTTTTCTTATATTCCAGATTCAATAGGTATGGTTGTTTCTTGACAGGGTGCAGATCTAGCTTCAATGTGATATTCATAACACCGAGGTCCCCTAAAATTCCCTTAAGCTCACAAAATTTTGTAGGAAACTGATCCTGATACTCTGCCAGCAGATTCGTAACCTTTCCTATTGTATCATCATCCTAGTAATCCCCAATTTGGGCCAACTTGGGTAGCTCTTCTCTCCCAATGTTGACTTCCTTCAATTTCATAGGTTTAGTTACATCTTCCATCCCTAATGAGGGCTTGAGAACTATGCACTCCCCTTCAGATTCTGGGATTTTGACATTTATTGGATCATCTTCATTATCCTCTATTGACAATTTCCTGGAGTTGACAATGTCTTGCATCTGTGCATGACAGTCTAGTGTAGCATATTACTTTCACAGTCGGGAATCATCAAAGACAAGGGCATCTATGTTTTGCATGGCTTCATCCAATTTTTCTAATCCCCCAACCGAGCCGAAGGTTGAAAGGAAATCATCAGTCATTGTAATCCAATGGTGATTTCCTCGGCACAACTCTGTTTTTAGATACCATGTGGTAGATACCAGCCCTAACGAGTGAACATGTGAACCCACTCATCCCAAGTCCTTTCCTTCCACACTTCCATCCATGGGGACAGGTGTTTGTACAGGTCTCCCTAACCATAAAATAACTCCATTGGCATGGTAGCAGAAGGTTCAAACCACAACTTCATCATCTGGCTACATTCCTCCCAATCCTTAAACACACCCTTATGGGTATCACACCAACGTGATGGGGTTGCGCGCATAGCCAATCAAGTGCCCATAACCTTTGTTCGTCTGGGAAGGCCTTTTCCAACGCTTCCTAAAATAGTTTGACACTACCTGAACCATAAAACTAGGGTATTCATTAGGGGAATTTTGAGGTCTAAAATGGGCCTCCTAAAAAAAATTTACAATCAAAAGTCACTTTATGAGAACCAATCACATTTTAGGGGATGACATCATCTCTAATGGTTGAGGTGGAATTGCTTGAGTTAAATGTACTTACTTGTCACATTCTCAATGGTTGATAAAAACTCATGCTTAACCATGATAGTGTTCTAAGTACTTTTAAAGTCCAAGTAAAGTACTCATAATAAATGTTGTTTCACCCATTTTGAATAAAAATATATTATTGTCATTTCATATTTCTTGAAAAACAATGCATATCCCTATACATTTAGTATATTATATTATATTATATTATTTTTATATAGTATATTAATTACATGTTATTATACAATTTAAATAATATAAATTTTAATTAATAGCATACAATATAATTAAGAATTTATAAATTTATATTTATCTTTTATTTTAACTTATTTAAGTACAAAGGACAAATGCACTAGTTGTTCAATGATAATGACTTTTTCTTGAAAATATCATTCTTATTTATAGTCACATCAATACAATTTTTTTTTTAATTTTATTTTGGTACAAATTTTGAATTGAATTTAACTATGGTTACATGGATTGTGGTGCAAAAAGTGAATTGCAAATTCATAAATATTATTTTATTTGTTTAGCTATTATTTTATTATTTCCTTAGGAGGCCCATTTAAGACCTCAAAATTCCCCTAATTTCTCTTACCTTTGAGGAGATGCATTGGAAGTTCCTCTTGATCTTTAGGTAGCATAGCACAAACAAATCATGCAACTGATTCTTCCAGTTCTCCATGTCACCATATCAGTCTGACAAACATGAACTATCCTTCTCGCAATTCAACATCCCATCAACTGTAGGGTTGGTCCAATCTTCGTCCTGCGCATTCAGCTTGTAAATATGGTCCACATCATCTCCTTCACGTATTGGTTCTATATATCGTTCCCCTTCTATTGGATCTAATGATAATATCACCCGTAGATCGTCATTCTCAAAGATCATGCTTCTATGCTTCTAGTTAATGACACCTCCAATATCAATAGACTAATCCAATCCTAACAGCGCATGGTACGGGTTTGCAACATCAACGATTTTTATCACTTCAAAATCTACGCATACCTTCACTCCAGCAATGTCTACCTTGACTTGTGGAAGTCTTCCAAGTGGAATGATATTTTTTTGATTATCCACACATAACTGAATCACGGACCATTCCAAATTTAGTTCTCCTATCTTCTGCCAGGTCTGTTTAGGTAGGACATTTGCATCAGATCACAGATTCCAGATGACTTGATGCATCTCATACTCTCGAATCTACACAGTCATGCGCATCTCGCAACTAGTTCCCTTCTTGTTCTTATAAATATTTTTCACGACCTTTGTCTTCATTCAAGGTACTTCTATTTCCATGCAATTGTCTATCAGGGCCTGGAGATTACTCGTCAGCTTCTAATTGCGTAGTAGCCTAATGCAGTCTTGTAGGCATGGTTTGAATTCATCATCAGCCTTCGATTCTATGATAGACTTTGATGTGGATGCTCCTGCAACAACAAAATCCTTCCTGGCTTTAATGAAAGTCTCTTTTTCTTTCTATAGGTTGAGTCCTTCCTTCTTGTCAAATTCCTTTATGATCAATGGTACTACATCAGCTTTTTCCTCATTTCCTCTAGTAGCAACACCACTACATGTAATTACATTTACACTTGGGCCATCATTGCATGGTTCAAATTTAACCATTTCTATGTTTTGCGTAGGCGTCTATTTCTTTTCCTACATTTTAGCCATTAACAGAGGGAAATATTTAATTACATGATCAAATTGCCTACTGTACTTGTAGGATTGTCACGCAGGGTTTGTGCAGTCACGCACATGGTGTGCAGTGTCTCAACAGTTATATCAAATTAATTGCCCTCTTTGCTGACCTATGCCTCCACCTCTTCCTCCTCCCCTTCCTCTTTATGGGTATCCTCCCTATCCAGAGGGAGATGCTAGTGACGAAGGGTCGTATTAAACTCCATAAAGGTTCATGTTGTCTATAATTAGGTCAAACATCCGGTAGTGGTGCTCATTGTGACCAAGTGAAGAGAAAAATGTGCACCATTGTTTCTTCAGTTTTGGCACATAGTATCCTAATCATGGGTAATGGTTTGTATCATGTCATCTAACCTCCCTACAATCAGGCACCATAGTGTGGGGGTACTAGGCCCAGCAACATCCTTGGGGCATAACAGATTTGGTCCCACAGCTTACAGGTAATTCGAAAATAGAGGGAACCGATCTTTGGTGTGGCCAACACCCTTACAACGTATGCACCAGACATCTGCACCAACTTATTTATCCTGTTCTCTACATATATTTTTAATTTATATTTTCATAGCTCAAAGTTGAGGTTAACCAACAAAACCCTCTTACTACTGGTCGTTTCGACACTAACCTACTTATGCAAGTCAAAGTCTCGACCAAAGAAATATGGTGGGGTGTTGGAACTAGGTTTCCACACCCTGACAGAGAAATAAATGGTAGCGGTTCCCTTATATCTAAAACAATCATGAAAATACCTCCATAATAGAAACCCTGACCAAGAAACCCTTAAGAGCTAGATTTAGGTCAATTATGCAGAATATCTTACACGCAGATTAAGATAGAGTCTGTAAGTCATGTAATAATTCTTAACAGGTAGTATTAGAACTCAGTAGCACTAGATCCATATAATAATTATTCATCTAAAACCATAAGAAGTTGCGCAATTGATCTAAACTTAGATAACATAGGAATAAAAAATAACATGCAAAATCGATGATAAATTAAATAACAGATGCATTTTAGACATATATATCAGCAACAACATTTCCTCATTCATTCATAGTTTAGATCTCGCTACAATACCTTCAGTTCACCTGCACACACAACAGCCCAAAGGTCTCCGCGCACACAGCCAACCTGATCCTTCTACCCAAACAAGTTTGCTAGAGTCCAAAAATATAGTCAAATTTATCATCAATTATTCACTTCTCTCCTCTATCAACTTTATCTAGACTCCTATTCATAATTTTAGCCTGTGCTCAACTAAGTTCCACAAACCATTGTTTGCAGCCCCTAATTCTACCCTTTTGACCCATTACAATTCATGAGGGGCTTTGACCTACCCCAAATCCCCTTGAATTTTGTTGTGCATGACTAAAATTACAAAATATTTGCAAAATTATATCCAAAATGTCTCCAAGTTCGATCCTAGGGTACCCAACTCAAACAACTATGTTTAGTTGAATGGTGGTATAACACTAACTATCATGAAGCCACCAAGATGCCAACTTATGAGGTTGTATATGGACAACTTCCATTGTTAGCATTGTATTACCTCCTCGGTTGTTCCAAAGTGTAGGTAGTTTTTCAACTCCTACAAAAATGTGCAACCATAATCGCTAATCTCAAAGATAATATACATCAGGCGTAGAACAAAATGAAGCAACAAGCTGATCAACATCGATCCAAATGGTCATCTCAAGTAGGTGACCAAGTATTCCTATAACTGCAACTGTATAAGAAGATCTCTCTCAAAGAAAAAGGATGTCACAAACTCACACCCAAATTCTATGGGCCTTATCAGGTGCTTGAACTTGTAAGAGTCGTTGCCTACAAACTGGCTTTACCAACCACTTCAAGAATCCACCCAGTATTTCAGATTTGGTGCCTCAAGAAAGTGGTGGAGAACAATTTCAGGGTTCAAACAAGTCTGCCAAAATTATATGAGGAAGGATCAATTTGGCTCCAAACATAACATGTCTTGTATACTCGTAAATTTCATATTCGTGGCTGCATCATCAAGGAAGTACTGATCAAGTGGAAATATACTTCTCCAAAAGATGCAACATGGGAACCGACCACCATTCTTCAACAATTTCAGCAACTTCAACCTTGAGGACAAAGCTTCTTCTGATGGGGGAGGGCATGTTAGGGTCCAACCCTGACCCCTTTATTTATGTAATAAGCCCATGAGGGTCTACTTCAAGTCATAGTTAGTTATTTTTTTTAGTTAATAAATCCCATAAGCGGCTATCAAAATTACGAATAATTTTAAGTGGTCGACCCACATTCTAGAAAAGGAACCACAATTAGCTATAAATGGGAATTAGTTAATAAATAAGGTGGTTAACCCAATATTATGTGTGTAACCACTATTATTTATATTTTTTGATGTCATTAGGCTATACATAGCCTTAGATAGAAGGAATAAGTATTATTTCCTATTGTAATTGATCTCTTCTCTGTTGAAGGTTCCCCCCTCGAAGTGGCAAGTGAACACTGTATCTTATTTCTGCATAAAGAAATATCTCTGTCACTTTTCTATTTTCTGGTGATTTCTATTTGTCTCAACTATTTTTTTCATATTTCTTATGTTCTGTTTCAGCTAATAGGTCAAGTGCATAAAATTTTACCCAATATATTTTCCATTGTAATAACACATTGATGCGATAGAGGGACAACCCTATAACTATAAAAAATTTTGAACTTCTAGGATTCTCAAAAAATGATATAGGAGAATACCCTTATTTTACCATATCCTCCTTCGAATGAAACTTTTTTTTTTTAATAAAAAGGCACAAGAACCTCCCTTTCCCTCTTTCAATTTTCCTTATCTTTGGTCTTATAAATGAATACAATTTAAATGGGACTAAGGTCCACGTAGAATGATAACCAAACTTTATAATAAAACTAGGTCAACTCGTTACATACGATATGTTTCCAATAGTTTATAGGTTGAAGGTCAGGGTGAAATCCACCACACACCAATATGGATGACTACACCAATTGGTTAGGGTTATTTTATTGGCCGAGGGTGAACTCCTTAACTAAATTTCATCCCAACTTAAATGTTTTCCCACACCGAAAAAATCTTAACTCTTGTTTTTGAAAATATCATGGTTTAAAGAGTTTTCACCTTCTCCAAGACTTTTCTTTAGAATTAAAAAGTGTTCTCCTTAGGTGCCAATGCACTTGAAGCTCACTTTTCAGAGAAATTCACAAGCCTTATTCTCTCTAGCACCTCTTGTTGGCTCTTGGAATGTCTCTCAAATAGATATATCCTTCTTCCTCTGGAGTTTCTTCTCTATGGCTTCAAACTTTTCCTTCTCCCTTATAGACATACATGTGCTACTAGGCTCTTTTACTTTACACCATGAACTAAATTTCTTTCGAGTTTTAAACTGGATTTGTGGAAACTTCTGTACTCATACAATCCCTCAAGCTTCCTATTTCAAACGATGGACTGCACATGAAACCCGAACAAACACCAGTCAAATTAAAATTGAATCAACTACCCATTTTTTGACATGCATATATACATGCATCCAACCTAAGATAAAAATAATTATTTGAGGAATAAATGGATTTTTTCATTCATGGGGGTACACTATTCTCAGTAAATACAGTTCAGACATAGAATATACTCCATTTCACATCAGGACACAAATTAATTTGAAATTTTATTTTAGAAAAATAATCATACATAGAGGGGGTGATCTCAATATAAAAATATTGAAAGGTCTTGCCCTCCTCCTAAACATTTCCTTGAACTTTCATTGGATCCCTTACTGCAATCTCTTCAACACTAACTTTTTTTGTAAATTTTGACTAGATTAGACCCAACCCTCTACCCTACCTATAAATTTCTTTTATAATTTCCCATAGGCTAGGATATAGCCTAACTATCTAAAGCTATTTGAATATCTATCCAAAACTAACTAACACCTAGCCTAGACACATGTTACATTTACAAAAGGCCCACTTTTCCATAAGACCAACTAGTCAAAACAACCAAAAAACACAAGTGTTCCCAAGTATTATTGAATTAGGACACATGGTTGTATATTGAATCTCCCTATTTATACCTTATACAAATTTAAATTTGAGGGAAAATAAAATTCCCTTTGGAAATCTCGTCAACACCCTCGGGTCTAAACAAAATACTTCCCTAGGGTTGATGCTCCTTCGTTAGTTTTTTGCATGTGGATTACATATAATGAAGAATGTTTTGGAAGACTTCATTGTGATCGGCCTAGAGGTCAGTGTTGAAGGATCACTTGGGAAACCTGTCTTGGTTTTGGACAAGGGACTAATGTAATTCCATTCATTGGTTTTTTCCCTAAAGTTAGGGCTCTCCGAAGATAAACATTTTTTATATTTTATTTATGTTTGAGTTTTGTTGCTAGCTAATTTTTAATAATATCTCATTAAATATATGTATCTACGACTAATATTTATGCATGTGTAGACTCTAAGGTAAACATAAGCTTTTCACACACTAAGTATGCTAGGAGAAATTTCTTTAGCAGGTGAACCAACAATCCTCTTCTTGTTCAATTGGTGGTGATCCTCCTAACAAGAAGGAAAACAAACAGAAATAATTGCAAGTATTCTTCAGATATGCAAAAATATTGTTACAAAACCATGCAAAAAAGGTCTACAAACACTGGAAAACATATCAAATAAATGAAGACAAGAAAACCCAATGGAATAAAATGGATTTTATTATACTAAAAAATTCAACTGTTGGAGAAGAATACAAAAATGGGTCTACAATATCCTCATCCATGGGATGGGTTATTTTAGACCGTATTCTTCCAACAACTTATCTCTCCATGCATATGGTTGTAATGATAAAATAAGGAATTTAGATATGAAATCAAGATTTGGAGTCCAAAAGGAATTAGAATATAGTGATTATGATGAAATGGTCATGTGTGTAGAGTGAGGAAAAAATTCTCTATTTATAATAAAATGCTCGGAGAGATCTAAATCTAGTCAAATAATAAAAAATAATAGACCAAATCAAGATCTAATCACTAAGAGTAATTTATTATATTTGATAGAGGAAAATATTATGGAAATGGTCAACAATATTTAATTATAGAACTAACTCAAAAAATAATCATTTTATGAGTTACTTAAGAAAAATGGTTAAAGTAATTAATAAATAAACATTATTGGTTAATTACTTTAAGGAGATATGGTCAAAGTGAAATAGAAATAATTATTAAATAATTATTTAATAATTATTTCATAGGATAAAAGTTCTATGGTTGAGGAATAGCAAATAAATAATTATTTATTTAAACATTCCTATGGATGAGTGAAAATAATTTTTTATTATTTTCACTAAATGGGTAAATATGAAAATAACATGAAATTAATTAAATGAATTTATGGGTTATCTTCAAGTGGACCAACAAAAATAATTTTGGAAAATTGGTTCTTTAAATTAAGTCCTAAGGTGAAATTGGCTTTTTAGATATGAAAACCATACTACATGGTGTATTTTGATCGTCCTACTGTAAAATGGCTAGGTGATCACTTTTTAGGTGATAAAAAAATTCCTTGCAATGTAAGAGCGTTAGGAGCACATTATATCACTAAAATACATTGTAGGGTCAATTTCACAAGACACAAAAGGGGATTCATAGATGGATAGGGAGTGGTACAATAGTGAAGGGATGAAATAAAAATGGAGGAGGTGAGACCTACTTGTTAGAGATAAGTATCCTTTATGGTGAATGCATGACCTTAATGGGGTGGAGGAGGGATACCCATATCCACTAAGATAGCTCACTACAAAAATAATGGTGTTCCCAACAATGTGGATATGAGCACCATAATACATGACACATGATGTGTTGGCATATAGAATGATGCAATGATATATATGAAGCTCATATACATTTGTGCCTAAAATACAGTGATCAGGACTAATAAAATGAATACCGAGTGTATTTCCTAGGACTGAATGAACCCAATCTTATGTCAGGTGACGAGTAGAAACAAGGAGGCCATCCCGAATAGGATGGGGCTCTAAATATTTGAATGAGGCATCTAAAGTAGGGGCTCATGCCGTGGGATATGAAATCGACTAAAACTAAGCCATTCAATATATGCAACTACATATGAGGCTCTATCATTAATTTTTGGATACCAACAATGTAAGGGGGGGGGGGGGGTATTTGAAGGGAAACCCCCTCATGAGGTTTGGAACATCTCACACACACTCAGTGAATATTCACAAAATCTACTAAAGCACTGGACCCTCATGTGTATGATTCTCGATCGTGTGATAAGGATTTGATATCGAGAACATGAGGAAAAAGGAAGTTAAAGGCATATGATGGTTCCCTTTGATTGATCTGAGGGACCGAATAATGAAGAAACTAGATCCAATTTACGTCATCCTTGTAACCACTCTCTTGCAATAAATGGGTTGAAGTCAACAGGGGAGGGCCTGCCAAATCGAAGGAAATAAGGATTCCTCCACAAAGGCATGAGGAACATTGTAATGTGAGTTAGAGATACTAATGTGAACGATCATAAGGGGAATAATGGTATTGGCTGACTTATGACTTCCCTTGTTAAGGAGTAATATAAAAGGTTGACCTAGCAAGAATTGACACAATTCTGGAGGGAATGGTGAGTTACTCAAGTGAAGGCTTTTCAAAGGCATGTTATAATAGTTGGAGGTCAAATATGAGCAAGACATAATGAGTGTGAAACATTGAGGTGGTAAAATACTATAATATGAATCAATGGGACTCTTAACAAACTCCACACGTATAAGGGTAACTCATATCTCATGCTATGAACAAGGGTGACTCAATGATGTTTCCATACAAGAAAGGACCAAATGGGACCAAGAATACTTGAGTAAAAAATGGTTACTCATAAGTGAAACTCGACACATAAGTTGAGAACTGTAAATACAATGTGGTGCCAGAGTACTAGAAACTCATATGAAGATATTCAATTTTAATAAGAGGCAATGTGAAACCTCATGGAAATAATGGCTTGCTCATTAAGTCTCATATTTCCAGAAATGAAGAGATATCCATTATAGATAACCATGAGAAATATCTGGTGAGTAAACAGTTCATCAAACTGATTAACAGTGACCCCATAATTGCCAAGGGAAAAAAAATAGGTTTTTCCTATAAAAGGGAAATTTTCTCAAGTTCAACATCATTTGCGCATTGTGATAATGGTGTATTTGGAGAGGAAAAAACAACACTAAAACTTAGATATATCATAGCAGAAAAACTGATTGGTGTATTTGTGATCTACAACTTTCAATTTGATGGCCTAACTTGTGTTAAAATAGCCTTAACTCTTCTTGGAAGTATGTTTCCTAGTGAGGAATCAAGGTATGAAACAATACGAGAATGAACTACTAGAGGAGGTCTAGAATTATCTTCAACCACCAACTCAAAGATAGGGACTATATGATAAGGATGGAATCAAATATAGTGCAATGTTTGAATATATGGTATCAATCATCTATGATATATGAATTTTATATCAATTTCTGAAGAGACAATTACGGAAAACTATCTAAGGGATGAAAGGATAATCAACCATACCTAGATAGTTGGGGTCTAGGTCATCAGTAATATGGATTGAGAGAAATGGTGGCTAGGGGGGTTATCATTTCCCCAAGGATGGGATACTTCCCCTAAACATATGATGGCCAGCAGGACCAATCAGGTAAAACAAGGTGGTAATGATGCCCCTAGCTGGTTGTGTATGTAGCATGGTATGGAAATGTGGGATGCATTTAGTGTCATGGATTCCAAATAGTGTATGGATGAAAGTACAAAATATGGTTATGCACTTTTGTGTGTTATTGTCATTTTTTGTTATGGTTGTCTTCTGATTGGAAGAAAAGGTCAATATACCGGGAGAAAGAAAATGGTGGATTGTAAATCTCATTGGGATTGCATGTGTGATTCAAATAGAAAAATTTTATGGGTTAAAATACTTGGTGTCACCATATCTAAGAGCGGCTTCAGATATAATGATATGATGTTCACCTAGATGACATTGGGGTGGAACAAAAATAATGTTTAAGGGACCCATTTATTGATGTAATATCGACGACTGAGTATGTGGATCATCCACATGGTGATCTGGAGTGATATGGGACTTTAGAATTTCTTTGGAATGGGGAAGAGAAATGGTACTAGAGTCAACACTACAAGATGCACTAGGAGGGTTGGGGAGAATTTCCTCTTTGGGACCATCAAAAGTGGATACCCCCTTACCTAACATTGGGTGGTAATGTAATGACCACAAGGTGGATGTGGTTCAAATTTATGGGTTTAGTGGAAGGGGTTAGTGAACCAATCATCATCATGAAATATATGCTTCACATACCTAATAAATTATAGGGGACACTAATGACAAGTTGATGAAAAATCCACTGATGTTGAGACAAAGTATCTTCAAATGATGGATCTAAAGAAACACATTCAGAAGCTTCTAAGGATTCAAAAGAACATGATCCCATTGATGATGATGGGTAAAAAATTTATACTAAATTTTCCATAATTATGACATCTGGAGGAGGAACCACGATACTGGATTGAGTATCCTCCTTCCCTAGTGACAAAATGGTGTCAGGTTCTATACGTAGAGCATAAAAATGGTCAGTATGATCGATATCCATTTTAGGAATAATTGCAAGGGCATTGAAAAACTAGTCAAGACACGTACAATGGTGAGAGTAATATACGTACATATTAGAGAAATTGAAATGGTAGTTTGTGCATAAGGACTAATTTTTCTTAGAGGACTTATGTAAGGTAACTTGCACCACAAGGACATTAGGGTCTTGTTGAATTATAACTTTAGAAATTGTGCTCTTCAAACGATAAACGTTAGGTAACCTTTTAGTGGCATGTACATGAACACCAAAAAAATCACCTAGAGGAGTAGGCCTAGGTGCTTTTAATGGAGTGGTTGAAAAATGGTTTTCCTTGCCGTTGCCCCCATTTTTTGGGCTTTTCCCCCTCACTAGGTTCTTTTCAAACAAGAGTAGTTTCCTCCTAAGGTTGTGGTGGAATTGAAGCTGTGGTAAGGGTGTTAGGAACTAATTTTTCGGTCGGTGATGATCCTCTAAACAAGGAAAGTAAACAAAAAATTTGCAAGTATTCTTTAGACCTACAAAAAAATTGTTAGAAAACCCTGTGGAAAATAATCCACGACAATAAAAAACATATGATACAAATTAAGACAACAAAACACAATGGAAATAAATTATTTTTATTATAATTAAAATTACACATGTTGAAGAAGAATACAAACATCTGTCTACAACATCCTCTTATTTGGGATGGGTTCTTTTAGTCCTTACACTTCCAACATTTATCTTTCACTCTATCATTACAATGGGGAAGTATGGAATGTAGATCTGGACTCAAAAGTGAGATTCCGAAAGGAATCATAGGATAGAGACGATGATGAGACAATAATGTGCATAGAGTGAGGAAAAACCTCTCTATTTATAATAAAATGTTGGCATAGATCTGGATCTATTCAAATAATAAAATATTATTAGACCAAATAAATATCTAACTATTAAGAGTATTTAAGTATATTTGAGAGAGAAAAATATTATTGAAATGGTCAAAAATATTTGTTTAGTAAACTAACTTAAAAAAAAAAATCTTGAATTAATTAAGAATAGTGGTTAAAAAAATTAATAAATAAAAAAGATTTATTAATTAATTTAAGGAGATACTATTAAAGTGAGTTAGAAATAATTACTGAATAACGATTTAATAATTATTTCATAGGAGAGAAGCTATATGATTAAGGAGTAATAAATAAATATTTATTTGTTTAATTATTTCTATGAATGAGTCAAAATAGTTTTAATTATTTTCACTAAATTCGTATATATGAAAATAACGTGAAACTAATTAAATGAATTTATGGGTTATTTTCAAGGGGATGAAGAGATAAAATTTAGGAAATGTTGTTGTCGAAATTATTTCCTATGCTGAAAGTGGGGGTTTAGATGTAAAACCCATACTACATGCTGTATTTCGATCATCCTATTGGAAAATAGTTAGGTGATAACTTTTTAGGTGATACCAAAGTAGACTATGGGTCATTGGGCATACTAAACAAAAATTGTCTCTATGCTAACTCGAATCATGCATTACAACACCATGCACCCTGAATCCAATGCTTGAAACTCATGTGCTCAGCCATGAGCCATATGTATTCTATATAAAAAACTTATGTGGATAGTGTCATTAGATACAAGCTTCTTTTAGTTGCTCAATAAAAATAATACAAATGGGATCAATATTTTCTCTGATTTTGAGGGTTTTCATATAGTTTTTTAAGTGTTAGTATACTGATGTCACAAATCTTCATGCAAGTAAAATTCATTTTCATTATTATTATTATTGTGTGTGTATGCACAATTCCCACTAATAACTCTACTTTATCTATTCCTAAGTCCTCAAATGGTAAATGGTTTCTTTGATACTTCTTCTCCAAGTGCTATATAGAAAATATTCTCAATATCTATACACATGTTCTTAAATATGTATATTATTTCATTTTTCACCTAGGGAACCTAGTGTTTCTATGTGAATGCCATTATCGCTCATATATGATTTGGTACTTTCTTTGATTATACATGGTTACGATATTATAAACTTGTATGTTTGATTATATGACTTGCTACAATGTAACTCGCACCCCTTAAACATTATGTACTAATTTTCATGGTGTTTCTATGATGTAGCAATGTGAATGGACCTAACTTACTCCTACACGTTGTATGACATAATTGGATTGCCACCCATTGCGTCCTATGAGGCCACCTACCATAATTTTATCATGATAATATCCCAGCAATAGAATTCTGCCATGTTGGCATCAATCACATTGGTGGAAGGTGATTATTGGGGCAAGGTCTAAACGGTTATGATGAGATGAGGGTATGAAACTGTTACGATCATAATACGAAAACGTATCCCTTCTTTGGTTAGAAAAGGTTTAGTTATTGTGTTCATTTTTCCTTATCACCTTCTCGATCTGGAAACCCTATCCATCGTTGGATTCCCAACCTTTGGGATTTTCTAAATCCACACAAGCCATGACAGAAATTCATACTCCAATTTTCCATCACGACGTGCTACAGGAAAAGGTTTTATTTCTGCTGATGGTGTGGTGTCACTTTCCCTTCCTCAATGGAGGTTACAAGATTGCAACTAAATGAGACAATACCCATGTTTATCCTGGTATTTAGCTTCATTACGGAATTTGTAGACCAATACTTCTATTGTCAACAGTATATTACGAATTTCATGCCTTTCCTCCTTTCTAGGATTTATCCCCAAGATTTTGAGTTAATATTGGGGATTTTTACCACCTAATCCTATGTTAGTTGTTTCTTCATTATCATTTTTTTGTTTCGTTAGCACTAGATTATATTGGGTACTGACCACGTCTTCCTTCTCTGTTCTTTTATCCAGGTAAAATACTAATGCAAGTTGTGGCTCTAACTTTAGTGCAATAATCCTTATTTTCCGGTTGATGTTAAGGAATCTGAATAATTTAATTTGAGAAATTTTTATAGGGTTGTGTCATGGATAAAATGGGGATTCTCTCCATATAACCATGTATCCCCTCAACTATAGTAATTGTCCTTCAAATTTGTGTTTTTCTTCCTTTTATTACTTCATTTAACTCTTTGAAATTTTAGTATACCTAATCACAAGAGTGCTTTGTTTTTTTTTCTTTAACTCTCGTGGTTTCCTTCTTGTCAAGGGTCGGGAATGGTCAGTAATGGAAATCGATTTCATCACATCCCAGTTTTGTAACTTTTGAAGCAACCACGGAGTAATAGCAAGTGCTCAAAACTACTATGTTTCTCTTTCAAATTTTGTGGGGAATAGCATCATGGTTGTTTCCTAGAAGAGGATTAGTCATTTGGTTTATTTATATATGTCTACAGATAAAGCATGCACTATGAAAAATTTATTAAGGAGCTCTCCGGTATTGACCAAGGTTCAAGTCACACTGAATCTGTGGACCATGCTTCTTCAAGTTTTCCTAAAATGTTACCACCACTCCTACACAATTATCGAGTTTTTTCTTTGAGTTTCTTTCAATAGTATATTTTTCTAGTGTTTATAATCATGGTATACTTCTAATGGGCTCAGTTATCCTGGGCATAGGGGGGATCACACTAATATGTGGTCAAAGAACAAGTGTGGAACCATCCACTCTTTTCTAACGCTGCTACTCTTTTGTTTTGTATTCTCATAGTGTACTATTCTTACTCATTTCCTCTTTACTCTACGTGTCAATGGAAACATTTGGTTTGTTGATGAAGCTAAGGATTAGGGTTCTCACTTACCTTCGACCATCGTGTTCTCGAGGTCGGTTCTTCTATTATTTGGAGTTATGTGCCCTAATTTTGTGCAAAAAAAAATTTATGCACTGCTGTCATTTGAGAGTCCTTCTATTTGAGAGTCCTCTGTATTATTTTTCTTCCCTTTGATACAATTCCATTTTGGTATTCTGGAGATTTTGTATACCATATTGTATTTCCTTGTATTGAGTATTATGTATTACATTGATCTATTCTATTGATAGATGTTATTTCCCAATACCCTGGTTCATAAATTAATTGAATTCCATCGCATTTAGTTCCTTTCGTTTTAAGTTCTAAATTAGCTTGGGTTTCTAGGTAAAGATAATCATTCACTAAATTGTTTTCTTCCCCATGACTCTATTATTGTTATATTACAAATTTGTTTGAGCAATTACATATACGCGTACATATTTCACTAGATATAGTGATGTATACTCTTATTGTGCATCTATATGAATAAGCGTAGCCGATGACTATAATTCTTTTTTGTGTTCAATTCAATACCATTTAAAGATTCTAATTCCATTATGTAGGAATGAAATCCACCAGTTAGTTAATGTCTTGATTGCCTTGTTTATTTTAGCAGTACTACACTTGAATTCAATAACAACAGATATATTTTATTTGCAATTTATAGCCAAGCATTCATAAATCACCCAGCATATGTTATATTTTATTTTTATCTCCCCTCATGGCTTTCCCTTTCTCGTTCCTCCGATTCCATCTCATGTAGTAAATTATTGAATGTGTATGCATTCATACAATCTATATCATTTTACACCGTACTCAAATTCCCAAGTAATTTTTTACACAACCGTATAAGGTGAACTTAACTCTATAAATAAATATCACTCCTACCAAATACATCGAATCTTATACTGCATGTTGTAACATGTCATACATTAAATATTGTCACTCTATATTATACAATCAAATATGATTTCTCAGTATGGTTTCTTTTTCGTTTCATCAAATGCGCATATCCTTTTCCGCATGTTATAATATAATAAACATGTCTTTTTCATATCATCTATACATAAAAACTTGCATATAAATTAATTAAGGAAAATTCATTCAATTATTACGATCAGTATATAATCATTGTCATATAAATTAATTTAACAAACAATCATTCAATTCCTACCGTCAATATATAATCATTTTCATTAGAAATACCCATTACAGAAGATGTAACTATGAACTTGTTGGAAAGGAACTTCAAAATTTTTCAATTTTTTCAACCCAAACTTGAATTGAGTACCTCCATTTCACCCCTGAGCTAATATGCTTTTCCGAGAATCAAAAACCCCCATTGATTCTTTCAATAAGTATATAATAATTTTGTTCCATGATCAATTTCCTTTAGCGATGTCTCACTTTTGTGGTCTTTTTATCCATATCCCTAGGCTTTTTTTCCATAAAAGCTCACTTTCCTCTCCCGTGATGCTTTACACCAATCCAAGCTCAGCATATTTTCCCAACTAAGTAGTTTAATGGATATTTTTATCCTATCCATTAAACTTATCTAGTATCTTATCAAGATTTTTCATCATGAAAGAATTATTCTAAACTCATTTAATAATCATATTTTTTTTCTTTATTTGGCAAGAATCTCATTTCCAAGTGTCTTATTCCCAAACACTTAAATTCCATTTATTTATTAATAAAAGTACTTATTTTCATAAATATTACAATGTATATTATGGATTTTATGCCATTCCTACTAACATAACTCAGTCTAACTAAAAATAAAATTACAGTAGCGGAGGGACATTACATTCTCCTCCCCTTTATTTTCACATTGTCCTTCGTGTTTCTTTTGCATTTACTTCATTCTGAAATAGTGTTGGATATTTTTTATGCATTTCATCTTTCGGCTCCAGTGTACAATTTTTGGAGGTAAAGTGTTTCCATTTCACTTTAACCCGAATGGAAAATTGATTCCAGAGCCAAATCTCTTTCTGGTTAAGAATACCGATATTTTATGCCTAAAATTCTCCCTTGTGCCTCACGTGTATCATTTTCTAGTCAATAATATGAGAATTATCATGTACATATTTTTAGCTAAATACACATGAAAAATATCATGAATGTTAATCCTTCTGGGTAATGCTAACTGATATTATACAGGTCCAATTTGTTCCAGAATCTCAAATGGTCTGCAAAAAGGTGGTGCAAATCTCGCTTAGTTTCCTGTGTGTAATGTACTTTTTCTAGGTTTCACCACCCTCAAATAGACATAATCTCAAATTTTGAATTCCATGTGCATTATTTTCTTGTATTCATAGCTCTTCTATCTTTCTTGTTAAATTTTAATGTTCTCTTGAATCCTTCACACTATTTGATCCATTTCAAGCAAAGCATCTGACCCAAGTATTAGTCTATCCTATGGTTCACTTTAGCTAAGAGGTGTATGGAATTTTCCGCCATACATGGATTTGAAAGTGATAATTTTGATGTTGGGAAAAATACTAAAAGGGGGGTGGGTGAATCATTATTCTAAAATTGGCAATAATAATTTTCTTTTATGAAATATTTAGGCAGCTTTACTGAACCAAACTCACGTATGTACGTGACTCTTACAAAAAAAACTAGTATATGCTTAGTAAACGTGTAGAACAATTATTTGTTTATTTGCTTAACTTAACCACAATATTAGATATTCATTGGGTATTTAATAAGTAGTAAGCATGTGAATTAAGAACATAATAAAGCATCACACATAAGCAACATACATACACCACTATTTAAGGTGGAAGCATAATGCGGGAAAAAAACACCACTATTGTCATCTCAGTATTAAATATTATTAATATAAAAAAATTCTTACATTCATGTAGTGGTGCAGACTCATGCCAATATGCATGTAACCACCTTCTGAAGGCTACAACCTTCACTCCTTCTCTAGCTCATACTAGAAGGGGGCTCCAACCCCCTGATCTCGTTTACCAAAAATCACTGGAAGGGAGCTTCAAACCCCTGGATCCGATCACCAGCTACTACTGACACGAAGCTTTGACTTCCTTACTAGAGGCTCCAACCCTCATCACTATCCATGGACCACTTTTCTTAAATTTTCACACTCGATCCACATACTTTAACACATCATGACTTGTAGATTAACTGAAGAAAACAATTACATAAATCAACCAAAACTATGAGATCACTGTAACCTGAACATAGAAATGAACTGAGAGTACTACATCAACACACAGAATAAACTACAACCCTCATCCCTTCATATCCCAAAAATGTATATGCACCTAAACTTAAGAAAATCCATGTGTATACACATTTTTCTGTTGATAAATATGTGTATAGATCTTAATATACCAAAAACCTGTTATTCTGAATCAGCCACATAGTTGATCAGGGTTATTATAAAAATATGTTAGCTTATAAATCCCTCATATAATTAACAACATCAATAATATTTTCAACCAATCAATCTTGTAACCAAATTCAACTTTATCATTCAAAAAAATCTACTTTAGAAATCATCATTCAACCCGGATCAACATGAAGCCATGATTGCCAGACAGGAGAGATACAACAATGCTTAGTAAATTTATCAGTATTTTATAAATAGAAACCCTTCCTTTTTGTATGCGACATTGATGAAACAAAATCACGTTTATACGTGACTTTAGCAAGGCCAGCCTGGATACAAATCTGCAATTTTTGAACTAAAATTTTGCATCTCTTGAGAACTTTAGAAACACCCAGATCATAATGTTTAAAGATAAAAAAAGAATGCATCAATACTTAGATCTTAGTCAATTTATGAGCGGATCATACAATACAAACTCATTTCAGGTCTCATGATCTTGATCGATCATTGTATTCATTGGTGCATAATTATTTCACATCTATATATCAACTATGACCCTTACTATGCAAAGATACTTCAGATTGAAATATTCATCAAAAACACTTTCACATGCAGACATTAACACTTTTATCTTCTCTTCATTATATAGCTTGAACCTTAGCTATATTGTGAGCCAAAACCACACTAGTGCCAGTGATAATCTTGGATGGGATCAAATAGCCATTACTATGCTTAATACTATGGACTAATACCATGCTAAAGGCCCTTGGTATTATTAAATTTGTGCATCAACATGTACATGACTTTGATTCTTTTTACCTGCGTATATATGCGACTTGGCCTCAATGAACCCGCGTATATTTCTTCAATTATTCACCTTTACCAAACTTCTGATTCTAACCCACAAACCTCTGTCCCATCATTTTTTTATTATATTCCATCATTCTATCACCCTTGAACTAATCTATGAACTCATCCATTTACCATATACTTGTTCTGATATAAGTGGGTTGCCATCAAGGAATAAGTATGCATCATACTGCCAACAATCTCCCCCTTTGGACTTGATGGTAACCAGTTCGTTCAGGGGGAGCATGGTCAATATAGAAAATATCAGATCTACAGAGCTCTTGTATTTAACATTGGTTTTCCCTTTTCCCTTTATTTCAAAGGGGGTGAGTATCTTGGTATTTAAATAATTCTTGTGTTTGATCACCACAACCTGTAAATACGTGTTAGACATATCAACATAAGGATTATTCAAATACCAATATACTCTCCCCCCTTGACATCAAGGGAAAAGGGAGGACCAATGTTGAATACAAAATCTCTATAGATCTGATTTATGCTATACTGACCATACTCCCCCTGAGCACATGCTGAATCTTCAAAAATATTTTCAATGAAATACTCAACTTAGTAGGACCTTTCCTATCACCAAGGAGTCATACATACATCACTCACAAAACCAAATGGGGTTACATTTTTTACTCTACCATCCAACTAAGAGTGTTTACATATTTGACACAACCACCCAACCAAGGGGGATTACATATTTAACATGACCTTAAAAGTCCATATATGACTAAATATGACAATATTTACATCATAGGTCTCAAAATACCCTTTACTTCAAATCACATATATGAATTTTATAAAAAATACCAAAATACCTAAATAGTAAGAGATCATTGAACATAACTCATCAATAATAATGCCAACAATGAATTATGCTCTGAAAGGAAAATTCTCCCCCTGAACCTATGCTACCCATCAACACCATACCAATCAAATCAGAACTATCAACATCATGTCAGAATCCATTCTTGAGTCTTCCCCACTATTTTTCTATCATAGAAAAACATACGCGTCTGTCTGCAAAGAAACAAACATATATATGTGACTGTCTAAAAATAAACTCACGTATATATGTGACTATACTTCATGAAACCCACATACAGAAAGAAACCTTCTGAAATTTCACCTACAGACCTTCTGAAATTTCACCTGCAGACTGATAATACTATATTAACATCAAAGTGAGCCAGATACAACTACTAGTTTCTTTCTGAGATATTCAAATGCTTCTCCAGGGAGAGATTTAGTAAATATATCAGCAATTTTTTCTTTGGAGTTAACATACTCCAATTTAACCTTTTTCTCAAGAACTTGTTCTCATAGAAAGTGATACTTAATAGGAATATGATTGGTTTTGGAGTTCATAACATGATTTTTCAAAATACTAATAACACTTGTATTATCACATAGGATGGATATGGGTGGAGAAAATTTAATTTAAATAGCTTATAATTTTTGCATCATCCACAGAAGTTGTGTGAAAGAAGATGTAACAGCCACATATTATGCTTATGTTGTAGATAAGTCAGTGGGACATTGTTTCTTTTTGTATCAAGTTACCAACCGAGGCCCCATATTAAATGCACCTTTGCTATTTTTTTTTCTGATCACAACATCTCCATCCCAGTCTGAATTTGTGTAAGCATGAAGAGTAATATTTTCATATTTAAGATACCATAGACGAAATTATTGGGTTTCTTGGAGATATTTCAATATTCTATTGACTTGCTGAAGATGTAATTCCTTTGGATTGGCTTGGAAATGTCCAATAATCCCAACTACATACATGATATCTAGTCTAGTACGTGTTAGATAAAGAATACTTCCAATCATAGATCTATACTCTAGTTGGTTTATTGTAGGAGAATTATCACGATAAGTCAAGATATATCCTGTAATCATTGGAGTACATATAGGTTTGCAGTATTTGATCCCATGTTTCCTCAGAATTTGCTTGACATATTTTTTTTGTGGGAGAAAGATGCCATCTTTTACTTGTTGCACTTGTAAACCAACAAATTATGTTAGTTCCAAAATTAAAGACATTTGGAAATCTTGCTGCATAAAAGAAGGAAATTTTTGACTCGTAGATTCTTCATTACTCCCAAATATGATTTCATCAACATAAACAACAATAAGTAGCAATTTATTATCCTCAATTTTTGTGTATAGGTTGTTGTTCGTGGATCCTTTTTTGAAGCCCAGTTGTTGAAGAAACTGTCAAGACGATAATACCATGCTTCTAGAGATTTGTTTATCCCATATAAATCCTTTTTGTGTTTGCATACAAGGTTTTCATCATTTCCCGAAATAAACCCTTCTATTTGTTCAATATATACTTCTTCTTCTAGATCTCCATCAAGGAAAGATGATTTTACATCCATTTGATAAACTTTGAAATTTCGAAAACTTGAAAATTCAAGAAACATTATTATGGCTTCAAGTGTGAATACTAGTGAAAATGTTTCTTCAAAATAAATACCTTCTTGTTGAGCATAACCTTCATGAATAAGTCTAGCTTTGTTTCTAATGAATTCTCCATTTCCATTCAAATTATTTTTTAATATCCATTTTGTACCAATAAAAATTTTATCATGAATCCTTAGAACCAAATCCCACGTATTATTATTTTCAATTTGATCAAGTTCCTCATCCATGGCCTTAACCCAAAATTCATCTTTACTAGCTTGATTTAAATTTTGGTTTTCAATGGTTGACAATAAAGCTAGATAAAAAGGAGATCTTACAAGGGTTCTGCTTGTTTGTATCCTAGATTCCTTTTCTCTTAGAATTTGAGTTTCTCAGTGATTCTTTTGGACATACTTGGAAGGATACCTTTCTTTATCTGATGTTTCTTATTTTGTTGCTTCATTATTTTCTTCTTCTATATCATTGTGATTTGATGTGGGAAATCATTAATCAACATCATCCTATTTTGTTTTTGTTACCTTTTTGGGAGCTGTACATGCTTCATCAATTACAACATCAATACATTCAATAATTTTCTGAAGCCTTATTGCAGCATTTGTATCCTTTACCTCTAGATCAGTAACCAAGAAGTATTCGTTCATCTACTCTAGCTTCAAACCTAGATATTTTTTCATCACTATTTTTTATGAAACATTTTCTTCCAAAAACTATAAAATTCTTTAGAATGGGAGGCTTACCATACAAGGATTATCACTATTCAAATGAACATGAGTCTTATTGAGAATATTTATTGCGGTATCTACATCTTCAACCCAAAAGGTGTCATGAGGTCTAGATTCTTGAAGCATAGCACAAGTCATTTGTTGAACTTTTCTACTCATTTTTTCTACCACACCAATTTTTTGAGGATTTTTGGATACATAAATTTTCATTTTATGCTATATTTTTCACATAAATCAAAGAATTCATCTGATATGTATTCTCCTCCTCATTATTATCTAAGGAATTTTATTTTTATATCTAATTAATTTTCAACTAAAGTTTTCAAGACCTTAAATTTTTGAAATGCTTCATATTTTTGTTTCAATAAACCGATCTCACACATTATAGAAAAAACATCAATGAATAAGATATTGTATTGTTCTCCACGAGGTGAATTTTTCCTTACAGGTCCACACAAATTAGTATGTATAAGTTCAAGAGGCTTACTCGTTGATCATTGTTTGGCATTCAATTGAGCTCTCGTTTTCTTACTAAATTGACATGAATTGCATATGATACTTTAGGGTAGGATGATGTTGGGTAGATCTCTAACAACTCTAAGCCTGCTTGGTTTGCTTATTTGAGAATATCTTAAATGTCCAAACATTTTGTGCCATAACCACCTTTCCTCTGCTTTTCCTAGGTAACATTGTTCTTGGCCACCTTTCAATAAATACAGATTGCTCGGGGTTATTATTCCTTTTACTATGTATTTCTTGTGTCAAGTTCATGAACCGCACATTCTTTTGATCAAAATACCACCTCATTTACTTGGTCAGAAATTTGGATAACACTCAACCAATTATTCTTTAATCCATCAACGTACATAACATTACCATATTTAACATTTTATTTTAGAAAAACAGATCCTTTACCCTTAATAAAAGGAGGGGAGTGATTTCCAAAAGTGAAATTCTTTTATTTATGTAATACATTATATGAAATGAGTTTGTCTTTATCACATGTCATGTGTTTTGAACAACTGCTATCAATGTACCATTTATTTTCTTTTCCTTCTGCAAATAATTCTATGCCACAACTTTCAGATTGTAGGTCCTTCTTTTTCGATACATTATAATTTGTTGACATTTAGTCCTTTTGAGATGTTGGCTGTAATTTCCTCTTGCATTCATGTTCCCCATGTCCAAAGCTATTGTAAAATTAGCATTCAATTTCATCTTTAAGAGGAGGGATATTTTAAAGGTATTCTTCTGCATTCCTCCCTCATTCCTCTTTTTTCTTTCTTCTCTATTCATGATAGTTTTGTATGCAACACATTCAAAATATTTGTGACCAAAATTATGACATGAGAAATATTGTCCATTAAGAAGAATTATTTGTGATCATAGAACCTTCTAGTGTTGTTTACATTTTTACCAATTCTTCTATTATTGTTAATCCTTGAATTAGAGTGAACATGATTTACCTGTGAAGTGTCTTTATTCTTCTTCTGAAGATTGAAAATGTGATGAATAGTTTTTGCTACATTTAGATAGCTTTCGGTTGTGGTTGAGGATTTTTCTATTTGTGATGTTTCAAAAATGTATCCAAGATCTGTCTTCATAAGAGGAGAACATTGAACCTTGATAATTTCATCTAAGGTTTTGTATCCTTTAGAAAATATAAACATTTAATTTTTTTATTTTCTCAAGCTCCTTTCTTAGACTTACTAATTCAGATTATAACTTCTTATTATGCTTCTCCTTTTGTATGAGTTGATTCTTTAGAGTATCTATGGCTACTTTTTTTTCTTCCAAGCATATTCTTAGTTGAGTAATTTCTTCAAAGAAATATTTTTCCTGTATAGCATCCAATTTTTTTTCATTAGACTCACTAGTACTTCTTTAAAATTTCATGAGAATTTTAAGATAGTGATAAAATTCTCCTTCTTCACTATGACAAGCCATCACTATCTTCATGAGTATAATAAATTTTCCTACTGTCAAACCGTTGGCTATTTTCCTTTGAAATATCCTTTCCCTTTCCGTTTTTGTCTTTATAAGGGAATTTAGCAGCATAATGACCAACTCTACCACAAGGAAAACATTTTAAAGGAATCTTACCTCTGAACCTTCTAGTGTGGAGTTGAAGTTTCTTTACTAAATTTACCTCATATTATTATGATACATACCATGATTCCTTGTGTTCCTCCTTTTGTTTTCCTTTTGTAGTATATTTAAATGCAGCTTCTCTAACTTTTGAGGGAGCTCCTTTTCTCATTTAAAAATCAGTCAATATCCCATGACATTGAACAAGAGTAAGAGTTTGAATATCTTGCTTATCTTCAATGGCAAGCACTTTTGACTTGAATTTATGAGTTAGAGATATAAATATTTCCTCTACTAAAGTTGTGCATTTTATGTCTTTACCCATATTTCTCATACAATTTACAATCTCATCTAGATGTAGAAAGAAACTAGAAATACTTTCATCATTATGCATTATGAGATTTTCATATTGAATTATTATAGTTTGGAGTTTATCACTTTTTACCTTGTTATATCCTTCATAACTTAGGATGATTTTGTCCCATATTTACTTTGATTTATTTAACTGCATAACATTGAAAAATTCTAATTCAGTCAGGCTTCCTAATAATGCATTGGTAGCTTTCGCATTGGTTTCATATGTCTTATTTTCGGTTGCATCTGTGGGAATTGCAACTAGATATCGATAACCTCCTTCAACAATTTCCCAAACATCTTCTCCAAGAGACTAAATATAAGATCTTCTTCGTGTCTTCCAGAATATTAAATTATTTTCGTTGAAGAGTGGTGGCCTAATAGATGTTTTTATTTCTTGATTGGTCATTCTAATAGATCCTCCTTCAGGTGATCAAGCTTCTTCTAAAGGATCTACTCAAATATGAATTGTTGGAAAAAATAATCAGTATCTTAAAATTCACAATAATAAGCTACTTTTCTAAAATTTGTACACGACTTTGTTGAACCCAACTTGCATATGTACAAGATTGTTATAAAATAAACTAGCATATGCTTAGTAAACTTGTATAACAGCTAATTCTTTATCTGTTTAACTTTACCATAATGTAAGAGATTCATCAGGTATTTAATAAGCAGTAAGAATATGCATTAAGAACATAATAAAGCATTAGCCATAAGTAACATACATGAACACTGGGATTTGAGGTGGAAACCCAATGTGGGAGAAAATGACCATTGTTGTCATCTCAGTCTTAAATCTTATTAATATCAAAAAATTATTACATTCATGTACTGGTGCAGACTCATGCATGTACGCGGGCACCCACCTGTTCAAGGATACAACCTTCACTTGTTCTCTAACTCCTACTAGAATGGAACTCTAACCTCCTAATCTCATTTACCAAGAACCACTAGAATGGAATTTCAACCCCCCTGATCCGATCATGAGCTACTACTAGAAAGAAGCTTTGACTTCATTATTGAAGTCTCCAACCCTCATCACCATCGGCGGACCACCTGTCATAAATTTTCACACTCGATCCATCTGCTTTAATACATCACAACTTGTAGGTTAACTTAAGCAAAAAATTACATTAATAAACCAAAATAATAATATCACTATAAACAAAAGACAAAATTCAACACATATTACTACATCAACACAAAGAATAAAGTACAACCCTCATCATTCATATTCCAAAAATGTATACATGACTTAAATTAAGGTAACCCGTTTCTATATGTGTTTTTTCGTTGAGAAATATGTGTATATATATTAATGTACCAAACACCTGTTATTCTGAATCAACTAGAAAGCTGATCAGATTTATTCTGAAAATATAATGTTAATTTACATATCCCTCCTAAAATTAGCAGCATCAATAATATATTCAACCAATCAATCTTGTAACCATATTCAACTTCATCAATCCACTAGATGTACTTCATAGATTATCATTCAACACAAATTAATAGGAATACATCATTGAAAAACAACAAAGATACAAAAGCACTAATCAGGTTGATCAGTATTTTATAAATATAAACCCTTTCTTTATGTACACTACTTTGATGAAATGAAACCGCGTGTATACGTGGATTTAACGACACCAACCTGCGTAGAGATCAATAATTTTTGACCTAAAATTATGCAGTTCTTTAGAACTTCAGAAAGAACCATGTCATAATATTCAAACATAAAAATACACATCAATACTTACATTTTAGTCAATTTATGAGGAGGTCATACAATGTAAAGTCATTTCAGGTCTCATGATCCTGACGCATCATTGTATTCATTGGTGCATAACTGTTTCAAATATATATGTCAACTATGACCCTTACCATGAAAATATACTTCAGATTTAAATTTTCATCAAAAACCCTTTCACATGCACACATTAACACTTTGATCTTTGCCTCCTTATATAGCTTGAACCTTAGCCAATAGCATGAGCCAAAACCACATTAGTGCCGGTGGTAATCTTGGACAGGATCAAATAATCATTATTGTGGTCAATATTGTGGGCTAATACCATGCTAAAGGCCATTAGTATTATTAAACTAGTGTTCCAACATGTCCCCAACTTCGCTTCTTTGTACTCGTGTATATGCGCGACTTGGCCTTGATGAGCCTGCATATATTTCTTCAAATATTCACCTTTACCAAACTTTTGATTCTATCCTGGAAACCTCTGTGCTATCATGCTATCATTCTGTCGCCCCTGAACTAAACTGTGAAATCATCCAGTTACCATATACTTTTTTAGCTACAAGTGGGTTGCCTTCGAGGACAACATATGCATCATACTAGAAACATTTTATGGATATTTAATAATTTTTTTTTTATGAAAACTCAGATAAATGAAAAAATCCTTCCCATTTTGTATGTTTGTCCATGACATACATCTTTATCATTTCTTCCAGAATTTGTTTGGTTCTCTCAGTTTTGCCATCCATTTGAGGATGGTATGTTGTGCTCGAATTTAATTGAGTTCCCATTGCCCCAAATAATTCCTTCTAAATGTTCCAATACTATCATCTTGGGTATTCCATGAAGTCGAAAAATCTCTCTCATGAAGATATTAACAATTTTTTCATGACATGAGTATATTTCACTAGTATGAAATGGGCTTCCTTACTTAAGGTATCCACCACCACCATGATGGAGTTATGTCTCCTCTTTGTCCTCCGTAACATTGTGATAGAACATAAAGAAATTATTTCCCACTTCCATTTAGGGATAGGTAGTGGATTTAGCAACCGAGAAGGCTGTAGATGTTCAACCTTTACCTACTGACACTCTAAACATTTTGATAAATATTTAGCCACATCCTTCCTCATTTCAAGCCAAAAGAGGTTTTTCCTTAATCTTGTGACCATATTTTTGTACCCAAAATGTAGGACATATGGTTTCTTATGATATTCATCAAGTATGATTTTTTTTTAAGATATAAATTAGGAAAGTACAATATTTTTCTTTAAATAAAAAAAATTTTATAATTTTATGCATAACCAAGGATATTAATCTAATATATTTTTTGCTGAATTTCGAAGTATTTTGGATCAGAGATAATGGATTTCCTAATTTTACCTATCAAATTTGTATTAACACTGGTAACATACACTTCCATTAGAGTGTAGGTATCTTTGATAAAAGTTTCTACTATCTTCTTTTATTTCCCTTTTATGTGTTTGATATCAAATTCACATTCACTAAGAAATTGCATCCACCTAGCTTCCCTGGCCTTAAGATCAGGTTGGATGTAAAGATATTTTAGGGTGACATTATCAGTTACTAATGTGAGTTTATTTCCTAAAAAATAAAACCTGCACATCTTGAGGTCATGTATGAAAAAAATTAGCTCTAAATCGTATATAACACCATTTTTTTCATGTCTTCTCAATTGTTTGGATTCGCAAGCTATCACTCAATTTTCATGCAGTAAAAATCTTCCTAACATTTGCATACAAATGTTGGTGAAACTGTAAATAATTTATTTGGATCTACAAGTTCTAATATTGGAAAAACTATGAGTAGGTGTTTCGTCTTATCAAAAATTCTATGACATTCTGAAGTCCTTTATTTTTTTATCCCTTTTCTAGTAAAGATGTGATAGGGTTTGCTAATTTCGAGAGACCATCTATAAATCTTCAATAATATCCCACACTACCCATGAGATATCGAACAGTATATACATCATTTTGTATGGGCCAATTGACCATGGCTCTGTGTCCCAAGTATTATATTCTTGTTTTGTAGAACTGACATTTTCTAGATTTGGCATATAATTATTTTTTTCTTAAAGTTTAGAGCATCAATTTTAAGTGTTCTTTATCTTATTCTTGAAATTTTATGGAATATACCAGGATTTCATCAATAAATACCAGAACAAAGGTCTATAAATATTTTTTGAATATAATTCTCATCAAGAACATAAAAATTGTTGGGTTATTAGTAAGACCAATTGGTAACAGTACAAACTCGAATTTTCCATATATGGTCCTAAAGGTTGACTTATGAATATCCTGATTTTTTTTTCTCAATTGATGGTACCCAAGTTTCCCCTTGCACTTGATCAAAAAAATCATCAATACAAGGATATATATATATATATATATATTGATATTTAGCTCGTTTAACTCTTGATAGCCGATAAAAAATAAAAATGTGCCATATTTTTTCTTGAAAAATAACACGGGTGCCCCACACAGTGACACACTAGGCCTAATATATCCTTTTTCCAATAGTTCATGTAGCTACATTTTCAGCTCTGATAATTGAGGTGGAATCATTCATTAAGATGCTCTATAGACCAAGGCCACACCAGGTACCAAATCAATCAAAATATCTATCTCCCTATAGGGAGGTAATCCTGGAATTTCCTCCAAAAACACATCATGAAACTCCTTAATTATTGGCAAGGTCTCTAATTTCGATTATTCTCCTTCTTTTTTACTTGTTTCTACATGAACCATAAATAATTGAAACCCTTTATGTGCATTTTTTTTTTCATTTGTAAAGCTGAAATTTTTGTAACCGATATAGGTTTTCGTATGCCTTGAATTGTTTGATTTTTCCCTTGTTGATTCAGACAAGTCACTATTTTTTGCTAAACAATTTATAATGGCCTCGTGACTTTCTAGCCATTCCATACCTATTAATAGATCATATGATCCCAAGGTAAGAATGTTTCGGGTCACTTTTGTGGAGTAACAATTTAGATTAAGATAAATTTCCTTACTTGGCTACTTACCCTTCTCCTGGTGTCAGTATCTAACTATACTAGTCAGGAAGTTTTACATTTTCATCTTTAAGTTTAAATTTTATACAAAATGTGGTCTAGTGTAACTTAAAATAGCCACAGGATCAATTAAAATAGAAATAGGTTGGTTGGAAATAGTACCTTCAATCCCAATCATTGTTGATTAATGTTCTATTTGTCTTTCATCTGGCACTGGAATTTTCATGGGGATATTTCAGCAAATATCATTCATGGTGGTGGAGTTATGAAGAACTTGAAAATTTTGAATAGATTTGGGGTTATGCAGATAGTCCCTTAATAAATGAGGTTCACCACACCCCCAACGTTTCAGCAGTTATTTTTCTTTACCTCATCCAATCCTTTTCCTTTTTAGGCCCACCGGTTTTTACCCAGCTTGCGATTAGGCCAGATGATTCACGTTCCCCTTGATGAAATATTTCCATTGATGGTCCTTTCCAAAGTTTTTCAGATATCATGATTTATATCATTTTGCTCCAGTTACAGGTTTATCTTTGTCCTTGTTTTGCCAAAGCTTAGAGCATTCTCCCTTATTCTGAAAATGTTGGTAACATAGACTAGCCTTCGGCACTGCTTCATCAATTTTCTTTCGGTTGTCGAACTCAATACATTCCTTGTAGATAGTAGGAAAATAATTCACAAATTGCTTTACCTTGGATTTTTCTTCCTTAATGTTGGGCGCATATTACAATTTTTTTTTTTAACTTTGCCACAAATTCATCCATGGTAAATTTTCCTAACCTTAACTCATGGAACCCCTTTGCATGGTCATCATAATAAAATTTGCTCAAATTGAAGTTCTTAAATTGTTTTATGAATTCCTCCAAATCTACTCTCTTTTCCTACAATAATTGCACACATTTTGGTACCTCCCACCAGAGAGAAATCTTGCCTTATAGTTGGTAAATGACAAATCTAGATTTAAGTTTTTATCATTTCCGTAGACTTGGAAATGTTTGGTCATATTAAGTACCCATACTTTTGTGTCTTCCTCCTTTTTCCAATAAAAACCAGGGTATTATTTGTCCTAAATTCCCCTTGTAGTTCTATTTGTTTATTTTTCTTTTTTATTATGGGATATGTTCTATGATACTCCTCCCCACTTTTATATTGATCATATTTTGTGCCCCTTTTATCTCTTTTTTAAATATTAGGCTATTATTTTCTAGTTAGACTTGTTATTCAACCCTCTAATCATTCTTTCATGTTGTTTGCTCGCCTTTAACATGTGCTCATTGTTACTCCTGAAATATGCCAGTTCCTGATGCAGGTTTCTAATCACATCCATGAATGGGGTATTTGTTGGGGTATCCATGTTTCCTAATTAAACATACAAATATTCACCTTCAGTGATGGTTGGAGCCTCCTCATCCCTTTATTCTTATTTTTATTTGTTTTATTACTTTGAAAATAAACAAAAAATCAATGCTTCCTTAGTTCCATTTTCTAGACTTATATAATTCTATTGTTTATTGTTTTTTTTCTAATTCTAGTGGTAGTTCCATAAGGTCCCAATAGTGTATTTGGGCTCTGATACCATCTATCATAAATATTCATGCAAATAATATAGATATTTTAGAAAATGGATATATATATTGAAAATATTTGATATTTTCCACTTAGAGCAGAAGTATTAAAGACACCATTTTCCATTCAAGGACATATGAATAGAACAAGTAGAGTTATTTGTGGGAATTGTTCACACACACACACACACACACACACACACACACACACACATATATATATATACTATGTCCCAATATTACTAGTATAGTCCCTTATTGTTGTTAGTGTAATCCCTTATTTTTATTGTTGTACCCCTGTACCCAAATATTGTTATTATTGTTCCCTTACATTATTATTGTTAGGTTTTCTAGGATTATATTGTGACCTCATGTACTCCTATATATAGAAGGAGGTTTTGGTCATTTGTATGATCCAATAATTGTTAATTTATGTAATGTACTAGAGTTTTCCCCATAAAAGTGGCTGATTTTTAAGGCGCTAATCTCTCTTTTCTTCTATTTTTGCAGCCAGTTTCATAACATTTGGAATCATAGATTTGGATTCTAGGGTTTTGTTGCTCCAAACAGGTCATTGAGGAATTTTCACTATAACTTTTTTTCTACAAAGGTTTCGAAGCTGAAATTTTTACAGAGAGTAGATGAAATCCTAAGGAACGTCCTACAAATATTTTAGATCTTGGTTCACCATAGTTTAGAAGGTATGATCTGCGGAAGTTAGGATTGTTTTAGTCTCCTGAATTTCACCTAAAACAGGCCATCATAGACTTTACAATATAAATTTTTTTCTACAAAGGTTCAGAAGCTGAAATTTTTACAGAGCACAGATGAAATCCTGAGGAACTTCCTGTAGAAATTTCAGATCTTGGTTGAAAATATTTCCAGAGATATGATCTATGGAAATTAAGGCTTTTTCAGGCTCCAAAATTTCATCTCAAAGGGGTGACCATACGAAAATCGTCATAACTCTATCTCTAAGTGTCAGACTGGAATTCTGTAAAAAGTTGCTACAAGTACATGGACTGTTGTTTTCTGTGCATCAATTTCAGAGCTGAAGGAGGAAACAATGACATGTGGCACGTCGTGCAAGTTCACTCTATTGAACCATTCCATAATTACGTCATTGTGGGACATTGGGCATAAATTTTTCTTGAAGAATCCAAATCAAGTCAAACCTATGGCATTTCAAAGAAGATTCAGAGTGATACTACAGGGCCAAATTTCAGATATTGAAGATCTGAAATCACTGAGATATTTTAATTTTCAATATCGATCTCCTCAAAAGTAAGAAAAAGGTGTGTATTTTTTTTTCTGAATTACATAAGTCTTGTTTGAAAAATCAATTTGAATAGATTCCAAGGGCATATTGTAGAATATATATCAATATTGGGTTCTTAAATTTTCCCTAAAAGGAATTCAACATGAAGGCTCTACTATGGCTCATGAAGATGAAGAAATGCAACATGACATATCAAAATTACAAGAGCAAGTGCACCAATTTCCGCTCTCGCAAAGAGAGACAAAAAATGAAATGGATGTTTTGAAGAAAAGCGTGGAAGTTAAGATGAATGGTTTGAATAAAGGCATGGAAGGTATGATGGATGGTTTCAAGAATGGTATGGAAGAAAAAATGGAAGCTTTGAAGGAATTTTTTTCAAGGTTGATACAAGAATTGATTCCTAATGGCGAAAAGGTAGTAGAGGAAACTCATGATGAGAACAAAATAAATGTTAATCATGATTTCATAAACTCTAATGTTGGATTAAAGAACCACCATATTCCAAATATGGATATGAGGAAGTTTGATGGCAAGGATCCCATAACATGGATACTAGAAATGGAGCAATATTTTGATCTTAATAATGTGCAAAAAACACAAAAGGTACACATTGCAACTTTACATTTAGAACAAAATACATTTGTATGGTATCGATGGATTTTCTCTCATTAGAAAATTGTCACTCGGTCAATTTTTATGGAGGAAAAGGTAGCACATTGTGAGGATACAAATAGAAACACCTTCTTTAGCAAATTAATAAATCTCAAACAAAAGGGTTTAGTGGTGGAGCACATTGAGGACTTAAAAAAATTGAATATAAGGGTAACTAATATTCCAGAGGAACAAAATATTGATGTCTTCATAGGGAATTTAAAGGATAACATCCAACATGAAGTTCGTGTTTGGGAACCTGATTCATTGGAGAGGGCATTCAGGTTAGCAAGATAAATTGAATATAAAATTATGGCGACAAGGAAGCCTACCACTCACATCTATAAATATGGAAGTGTTGCTACTCCTAGACATCCACAACCTACAAGGTTGAAACCACAACAATTGGAAGAAAAAATAGAAAAAGGGCTTTGCTACAATTGTAATGGAAAAGACACTAAAGGTCATAAGTGTGCTGGGAATAAATTATTTTTCATTGATTGTGAAGATGAGGAAGAAATGAACAAGAAACTTCAAAAGAAGAGGATATACACTAGGAACCAACCCTAGAAGAAGAAGAAATGAGTCTGACCATATCATGTAATGCATTGGTAGGAAATATCACTCCTCAAACTCTCAAGATAGAAGGACATATCAAGAAGAAAAATCTAATAGTGTTGATTGATTCAGGTAGTACCCATAATTTAATTCATTGTAAGGTAGCCAAGGAATTAAATTGTTTCCTATACCCAGCACCAAAATGTCAAGTGATGGTTGCAAATGGAGGAACTATAAATTTCTCTGGAAAATTCCATGATATCAAGCTAACCATGGGGGAATATGTATTGAATAGTCCAATTATTTCTATTCCAATGGGAGGCATTGATGTTGTACTAGGAGTACAATGGTTACAATCTTTGGGAAAGGTAGCTTTTAATTTTGAGGAACTTTTCTTCAAATTTTTTTTAGAAGGAAAGGGAATTGAACTACAGGGTATCGTGGGGAAGCCAAGAAAGATGATAAGCTATAATTTCATGACAAAGATTTTGAGGAAATAAAAATGAGGCGTAATTGCACAATTATGCTCACTAGAATTTCCAACATCAAACTCATCTATTTCTCGAGATCTCAAAAATGTATTTGAAAATCATTCCAAGGTGTTTGAAACTCCTAAAGGAATCCCACCTATTTGTGATCATAATCATTCTATTCATTTGATTCAAGGAAGTGTTCCTCCAAACATCGAGCCTTAGAAATATCCGTATGTCCAAAAGAGAAAAATTGAACATATGATTGCAGAAATGTTAGAGGCTGGTATAATTCAACCTAGTCAAAGTTCTTTCTCTACTCTAGTAGTATTGGTGCATAAGAAGGATGGATCATGGCACATGTGTCTGGATTATAGGGAGCTCAATAAAATCACTATTAAATATAAATTTCCCATTCCTATGATTGGTAAATTATTGGATGAATTACATGTAGAAATTTATTTACTGTTGGATCTTCATTCAGGATATCATCAAATTAGAATGAAGACCGAAGATATTAAGGAAACAAAATTTCAAACACATGATGGTCATTATGAATTTTTGGTCATGCCTTTTAGCCTTACCAATGCACCTTATACATTTCAAGGCTCGATGAAATTCCATTTTAAAACCCTTCCTCATAAAATTTGTGCTAATATTTTTTTGATGACATACTAATGTACAACAGGTCTTGGAAGGATCATGTTCAACATGTTCACAGGGTGCTCAAACTATTGGAAGAGAAACAATTATATGAAAAACATCCAAATGTTCCTTTGGAGTACAAGAGGTGGAAAATCTGGGTCATATTGTATCTCACGTGGGTGTTAAGGTAGACCCTAACAAAATTAAAGTCATATTGGAATGGAAAGTCCCCACAAGCATGAAGAAGTTGCGAGGATTTCTTGGGTTAACAGGGTATTATCACAAGTTTGTTAAGAATTATGGGAGAATAGCAACACCTATAACAACATTATTGTAGAAATATGCATTTTCATGGACTCCTGAAGAAACTAAGTCCTTTGAACATCTTAAAGTGGAAATGTGCCTAGCACCAGTATTAGCTACGCCAGACTTCACAAAAACCTTTATTGTGGAATGTTATGCCTCAAGAAATGGAATTGGTGTTGTTTTAATGCAAGAAGGAAGACCCATTTCTTTTGAAAGTCATCCAATCAAAAGAAATTATTTATAGACACCTATTTATGAGAAGGAAATGTTGGAAATACTACATGCACTAAAGAAATTACAACCTCACCTAATGGGAAGACACTTCAAGGTAAAAACTGATCATGGTAGTCTTAAACACTTTCTAGAACAAATAATATCTTCAGAAGAGCAGCAGAAATGGGTCACAAATATTTTGGGTTATGACTTTGAAATCATCTACAAAAAAGGGAAGCTAAATGTTGTTGTAGATACACTCTCAAGAATGGATGAAGAGGTGGAAGCATTTATTTGTGCCATTTCTATTATCCAACCATATTAGATAACCAAGGCAAGGGATGAATGGAAGGACGAAGAAGTGTGGAAAATAATTCAAAACTTACAGCAAGATCCTATTACATTTGATATATTTAGTTGGAAAAATGATTCCTTATGGTACAAAGATCACTTACATATTTGCAAGAATTCCCAATTAAAACAAAATATTCTTTTGGAATTGCACACTTCTCCTTTAGGAGGGCACTCAAGATTTTTAAAAACTTACCACAGGGTGAAGAAAGATTTTTTTGGGGATGGCCTTAAATCTGATATTCAAAGTTTGTTGCGGAATTTTAGGTTTTCCAACAAAAAAAAGTTGAGACGATTAAGACCCCGGGGTATTCTACAACCTTTACCCATTCCAAGTCAATGTTGGGAGGATACTTCAATGGATTTTATCACAGGTTTACCTAAGTCCGAAGGAAAGAGTGTGATCATGGTGGTAGTTGATAGACTTACCAAGTATGCACAATTTTGTGCATTATCTCATCCATTTAAAGCAAGTACAGTTGCTATTACATTTATGGAAAGAATTCAAAAGCTACATGGAAACCCAAAAATTATTGTAAGTGATAGAGATCCCATTTTTACTGGAAATATTTGGAAGAAATTATTTTCTTGTTTAGGTACTCAACTAGCTCATAGCTCATCTCATCATCCTCAATCTGATGGTCAAACAAAGATAGTGAATAGATGTTTGGAAGGATATCTTCGTTTCTTTATATCTGAAAAGAAAATACAATGGGTCAAGTGGTTACCTCTCGCTGAATGGTGGTATAACACTTCCTTATGTACTTCAACAAAAATGACCCCATTTATGGCACTTTATGGATATCATCCACCGTCCATCAAATATTCTTTAAGAGAAAATTATGAGGCTCAAGAAGTGGAAGATCACATCGAGCATCAAAAAGAAGTTATCCAACTCTTAAAGGATAACCTAAATTTGGCACAAAATCGAATGAAACAATAGGCAAATCAACATCGCGGCAAGAGAAGTTTTGATGTAGGAGACTGGGTATTTTTAGAGCTACAACCATCTAAACAAATGCCCCTCAAGCAATCTAAGAAGGATAATAAGTTATTGCCAAAGTGCTATGGTCCTTACAAGGTGTTGCAAGATATTGGTACTATGGCGTACAAATTGGAGCTTCCTACTTCTTAGTGAGTGCATCTAGTTTTCCATGTTCAATGCTTAAAGAAGGCTATAGGGGACAAACTTACAATTGAAACGATATTTCCAAAATTTATGAGGAAGGAAAAATCATATTGGAACCTGAAGTAGTGATGGAAACAAGAACTCGACAACTACGAAATCGATCAATTTCAAAGTATCTCATCAAATGGAAGAACTTACCCACCAAATATTCTACATGGGAGGATAAGAATTTTATGCATAAGCATTATGAGCTACTAAAGCATTGAGGACAACTCTTTTTTGAAGGAGAGGGGCATGTTATGTCCCTATATTACTAGTATAGTCCCTTATTGTTGTTAGTGTAATCCCCTTATTGTTATTTTTGTACCCTTGTAACCCCAATATTTTTATTATTATGCCCTTACATTATTATTGTTAGGTCAGCTAGGATTATATTGTGACCCCTTGGACTCCTATATATAGAAGGAGGTTTTGGTCATTTATATCATCCAATAATTTTTCATTTATGTAATTTATTGGAGGTTTCCACCTCGAAGTGGTTGATTTCTACAACGTTGATCTCTCTTTTCTTCTATTTTTGGAGTTGGTCTCATATATATATATATATATATATATATATATATATATATATATGTGTGTGTGTGTGTGTGTGTGTGTGTGTGTGCACAATTCCCACAAATAACTCTTGTTCTATTCCTATGTCCTTGAATGGAAAATGGTGTCTTTAATACTTTTGCTCCAAGTCGAAGATATCAAACATTATCAATATATATACCCATTTTCTAAAATATTTATATTATTTTATTTATCACCTAGGGCACCTAATGTTTCTATGTGAATAGCACCATCACTCATATATTATTTGGTATTCTCTTTCATTATACATTGTCACTTTTTAGTAAATTTAATGTCTTAAATTGCTTACATAAATTATCAACCAAGGTTTGTAAACTGATGAAGTGTGGTGCACTGTATGTGCTTAGTTAACCGTCTTCTTAATTCTTCGTTTGTATTCTATGTTATTTTTGGGCATTTTGTCTTTTGATGTCTAAGAATGTTTAATCTAGAACTATGACAGAAATTAAATGAATCTAATTAATTTTAATACGGAAGAAAATGAAGTGTTCCTAAGTTAATCTAATTTACATAAAAATAAATCAAAGACTGTTGGCTTGTTAAAATGTACTATGAAAAAATAATATCTAACTTGATGAATTCTATTTTAGCATTATTCCTATTCCATGGATCTAGTTCCTATGACTGAGATTGAAATTACAGTGCTATTCTAAGAGAAATTAGGAAAGTAAAATAGCTAATGTATGTTTAGTTACTTCAACATTCAATATGAATTATTACCTTCTTGAGATGTTGTGTAAGCAACTATCTATACCTTAACTTATAATTTTCTAGGAAAGTAAGTAAGGTGTGCAAAGGGAAACAACTAATGTATGCTTAGTTACTCCAACATTAAATATGAGGTATCACCTTCTTGAGATGATTTTTAAGTAAACAATTATACTTAATGAAAAAAAACAAGAAAGATATGGAAAGGAAAACCTCAGTAATTTTATGAATTAGATAGTTAATCATTCAATATAGAAACATGATTGAATCAATTTCTTGGAATGATATTTAGGAACATCAATGATACAATTAAATGAGGATCTAAGGGTAAATGTGAAAACATGTAAAGCTTAACTGTAAACAACTAATGTATATTTGATTTGCTCCATCATTCAATGTGAAGTATTACCGTCTTGAGATGATGTATAAGAAATCAATTATACCTCAATTTCTAAATTCCTAGAAAGAAAGTAAAATGTGCGGAAGAAAAGCTCAATAATCGTATAATTAGACATTCAATAATTTAGTTTAGAATCATCTTCTCGAAATTATCTATAGGAACATCTATTGATATAATTAATTGATATTTCTATTCTAACAAGGTAAATGACAAAACAATAAGGAAAATTACATAACTGTGAATTCTTATTACTTCAAACTTGATTCAATTTGAAAATAGGAAGATATATCTTCATGAAATATGTTTGGAAGAACAAGGCTAACACAATTATGATTTAACGTTATGCTATTGATTAAAACTTGAATGAAACATTAATCTACTCAGAAAACATAATTAACAAAAACAGAGTAAGGAAAATTAAACTAAAAACAATAAATGAAAAACCTCCTCCAGTGGAGGGGCCCTCTGCAACTCATTCGGCTGAAATCCTAGCTGGTCAAAGATGCACTCAAGCAATCATTGGAAATACGATCTTTGTATTATGATAGAACGAAGTCTTAATACACAGTGTATCAGCAAAAGCTTAAAATTTAACTTAAACTTAATTTCTTCTTGTTTTCAGTTCTATACAACAAGTATTTAAAGAAAATAAACATAATTGTCTATGAGATAATCTTGCTACATGTGGCTAATTCGATATATATAATTTCCATTGGACTTTTTAACTCTTGATTTTCTATGATAGAGAGAATCAAGAGTTCTTATGTTCTCAGCTAATGTACTTTGACCACACCTTTGACCATGATCTTAGGCCTTCCTTTCTATCGATCTTAACCAAGTGAATAGGAAAAAATCCATGTGGAGATGATTCTGGAAATGCCCATGTGGCTCAATTCTCCATTTTACACCTAGCACCTGTCAGACCATGAGAGTAGCTATGGAATCCACGATTAGCTGCAGAATAGGCTGCTTTCTATAGCTAAATTGAAAAAATCTATTCAAATAGCAAGAACATGAGAATATAATAGGGAAGTAATTTAAATGCATTCCTTAAGACAAAACATGGAATTTATCATTGATTTGGGTATGTGATATTATGAGAAAGTAATGGAAAAAGGTGAGAAAGGATGTCAAAGTGAAGGTAATTCTTAAGTTCAACATACCCCCACTGCATGTCCTCATGCAATTTACCAAAAATGTGAATTCTCCTCTCCTACTGCATATGTTCAGACACTTTTTCTAACACATCTAATTTCCTTCTGTTGATTTTATTTGAAGTGATTTCCATCTTGGGCCTTCTCATAAGAAGCTTGCACTTGACATTGATCACTGCCTTGTTTAGTAACTAGTTCTTTCTTTTCAATTTCCTATTCTTCTTGTACCATGGTCCTAAATGTAGAATTGTATTGTCATGAATTACATTTTCCAATTTTTTCTTCTACTTCAAGGTCTCATTCTCCTGCGTGTTGTGTCTATTCAATATCTATAGTTCATGAATATCCTATTTGAGAGCATCAACTAGAGGCTCTCGTGGATTGATAGAAGGCTATGGATTCATTGATGCACTTCTCTTCTGTAGTGACTCTACATAATCATATATTTTTGGTTGTATTGGGTATATGCCTGGAGATTTTCTGTTGGGGCTACCTTCAAAATTATGAATAGGAGAATTTTGAGGACTATGTGGAGGAGAAATATTGACAGAAGATGGTATTGGAGTTTCCTCATCCAAACTTACAAACTCTGTATCTTTTGGTAATGTTCTCTTCATCGAACCTCAGAGTCTGGAGCTCCTTCTCAATTGTGGAGGATTTAAATTTTTTTCATTTGTATCTCTACTCCTCTTCCTTATCTTTCCTCCTGTCTTGTTTTTATTTTGTTTTCTGATTTCTGCTGGCTCTTTAAAGATGAGATTTTCATCATTATTATATTATAAAGATGTAGTTTTGTCTTCAATGTTTATATCAGTCTTCTTCCTTCCGCTCTTTCTGACATTGTCTTCTTTTGGTTGTTCTGGTGCTTCTTGAAAATGGTTTCTAATAAGAAATCTCTCCCAGGTATCTCCTATGATTTTTAAATGAAACTCAACCAGTATCTTTATCAACTTATGGTGATGGATGGTGTTATCTATGAAATGTATTATTTTATGCACGTTTGTGGACATCTTTTTTAAGCTATTTAGCAGAAAAAAGGGAAGATTTATTTCACCATTTTCTAAGAGATTCGTCAGTAAAAGGATATGGTATACATACATGCAACCAAACCTTCCTTCACAGATGATAAATTTTATGTAAAATAAAGAGCATGTTCCTCCATTTACTTTTAAGAGATGAGATAGGGATACCTTTTATAAAAACAGAGACATCCATACCTGGGTTTTTGAGTATAACTTTCCATGATTCACTATGGAACTCCTTGTTTTTTAACCACCTTTCACTAAGCCTTGGAAGTTATGTGGCTTCAGCCATGAATGATTCAGTAATTGTGAACTTGATGTCTCCAATTTCTACTTCTGTGCCATCAAAATACTAAGAAAAAGATTTTGTAATTTCGTTGTGGAAACCATCAAATTACTCTATCAATTTGAGCCATCCATCTTTCTGCAACATTTCCTTAATTTGAGGGTATCCTTCCATGTACTTTTTCCCCACCGGTTCTGATCTAAATATCAGTCCCATGCCTGTAGAGTTTTCAACCTTCAGAATTACCCTTCTCTATTTGTGAGATGAATTTGGTTATGGAACTAATGAAAGGTATCAAGGGTTTGTATGAATAAATAGGTGGAAAGGGTTTTGAAGAAACGTAGACAGGTATGTCACATCAACTGCTCATAACCGTTAATCATCAATGAAGGAGTCAATTATGGATTGTTATGAGACACAATGCAGAGGATGTGGCTAATATATACTATGATGGAGATTGCAATCAAATCAAATGATGATTTCTCAAGGAAGCATATGACTATTCATATTATACATGCTAATTTTTTAACCTTGCTATTAAAATAAATTTGTCCACTTTACCTTTTAGAACTAACCTTTTCGTTTGTTGTTTCTTTGGAGTTTATCCTTTAGGTACCCTTTAGCATGTTAGTCTTCAAAACATAATCCTTCAATTTCCTGTAATCATAATTTGTTTATAGGTTCTACAATTGTGTCAGAACTACTGAATGAAATGTGGCTACAGAATACAATTAGATACAGAACGAAATCAACTGCAGAATGTGATTAGCTGCAAAATGTAGTCAAATGCAGAATTTAGTAAGCAGTGGAATGTAGTCAGCTGCAGAATGTGATCTGTAAAAGAAATAAAGTATGGTGTGTGGAATGGAATGTAAGTGGAGTGTGAAATGGAATGGCAATGGAATATGACAATGGAATGTAAGTGGAATATGACAATGAAATGGAAGTGGAATATGACTATGACAATGGAATGAAAGTGAATATGACTGTTGAATGAATCTGTAAAATGAAATGAATTTACAAATTATGAGATGCAAATATGGAATATCAATTTAGTTTTGTGTTACAACTTATTAGAAAAGAAATGGAAAATATAGGATGTCAGAAATCTCTTATTTTCACCCAGTATTTTCTATTTAAGTATGCCTATCATTGATTGGTTTTTATATTTATACACTTTATATATATATATATATATATATATATATATATATATATATATATATATATATATATATATATATGTATGTATGTATGTATGTGGTTTTATAGGAAAAATAAAAGCTAAGTTAGTGAAGAAGAAGAATTATTCTTCACTAACTTCATATTAGTATTATCTTGGAAAATCTTGATAAACTCTTCTCTTGAAATTGGTTTATGATATACTTTCAACCAATGACCATTCAGAAGAATATGTACCTTTTCTTCATCTATTGTTCTTATCTTCACTGCTCTATTATCAAAGAATTTTTCCCAAGCCAATGAGTCTGAGACTTTCCTTGAAAATATTTGAATTTTGAATCAAACAAAAGTGACTGATTCCCTACTTGAAACTTCTTTTCCTTGATATAATTATCATGCCATTTATCCCTTTGTTGTTGGATTATACTATTTCTTTGAACTACATCTTGTATGATTTCATCAAGCTCATTGAGTTGCTCCAATCTATGTTTCTGTGCCTCTGATAAATCAAGTCCCAATTGGACTACCATCTTGAAGGTTTGGATCTGAAACCCTATAGGGAGCATGAATTGCTTCCCATAAACAAGTTCATAGGGAATATGTCCTGTTGTATTCCTCCATGTAGTTATGTATGCCCATAAGGCCTCAGGAAGCCTTTATGCCCAATCTCTTCCCTGTAGATGCACAGTCTTAGTGAGAATTCCTTCAATCACTTTATTGGTGGACTCTACTTGACCATTTTCTTGTGGATGATAAGGATTACACTTTATGTACTTGATCTTGTAATCTTCCATGAGATTTTTCACCAACTTTGATGTAAAATTGGCTCCCTGATCTATCACAATTTCTCTTGGAACACCAAAATGAGTGAAGATATCTTCAAAAATAAAATTAACTACAGAATGCTCATTAACAAAAAGTAATGCTTTAGCTTCTACCCACTTGGTGAAATAATCAGTACATACCAAAATATACCTCTTTTGTTTATATGGTTGATTAATTGGCCCAACAAAATCCAAGGCCCATTTTTCAAAAGGTTCAATAAGTACCTGAGGTTGTAATGGCATTTCATTTGAAGGAGCAAGTTTCCCTACCTTTGACAGTTTTCACATATTTTGACATATTATTTGGCATCTCTAAAGATAGATGACCAATAATATCCTAAATGAAGGCTTTTATTGGCTATCCTCTTGTCAAAAAAGTGTCAAACACAAGGTTCATGATGACATGAATTAAGAATTTCAGGCATTTCATCTTCTCGAACACACATTATGATACTGAGATCTGGACCTATTTTATACAATTCATTAGTAATCCATGAGAAACTTGCACTTAATTGAATAGTTTTCCCTTTCTCTCTAGGAAACAAATGTGAAGGTAATTTTCATGTGACTAGGTAATTAGCAATATTTGCAAACCAAGGAGTTTGAATAGTTATTGCAAAAAGGTATTCATCAGGAAATTTATCTTCAACTAGAGTGTCATATTTGATATTTTGAATTCTAGACAAGAAATCATCAACTCTGTTTTGTTTTCCAGGTCTGTCTAGAATGGTCGTGTTGAAGTCATGGAAGAGTAATAACAATGTTATAACTCTGGCATTAGTAATAGATTTATTCATTAAATATGTAGTTGCAGAGTGATCCGTATGAACAAAGATTTCATAGCCTATTATATAATGTCTGAATTTGTTGATATCATGAACAACAACTAAGAATTCCTTTTCATTTAGAGTGTAATTTAACTCAGTGGGAGTCAAATTCTTTCTTCTGTAATAGATGGCATAAGGGATCAAATCTTTTTGTCCTAATACAGCTCCCAGAGCTGTATCTAAAGAATTTTTTGAAATGTGAAAAGGAAGTTTCCAATTTGGACCTTTTAAGATGGGTTCTTTAGAAATTTTTGTTTTAAAAGTTTCAAATGCCAACTGGAAATCAGGATTCCAACTGAATTCACAATATTTGCGGAGTAACTTGAAGAGTGGAGATGATATTTTAGTGAAATTCTCTATAAATCTTCTATAATATTCTATGAATCCTAAAAAACTTCTAACATCCTTTTGACAACTTGGAATTGATAGTTTGGAGATGACTTATACTTTAGATTTATCAACTTTAATTCCATCTCCTCAGATGTGATGTCCTAATACAATCCCTTCTGTAAACATCATAAAACATTTTTCATGGCTTAGTGAAAGGTTTTCTTCCTTACATATTTTAAGAACCTTTTCTGAATTTTCTAAAGCTTCTGCAAATGTATTCCCATAAACTATAAATTCATCCATGTACACCTCTACACAATCATGTATTATATCATAAAAAATTCCTAGTACTGCCCTTTGGAATGTTCCAGGTGCATTGCAAAATCCAAAAGGAAGTACTCGGTAGGCATAAGTCCCCCATGGATAGGTGAATGTGTTATTATCTTCATCTTCAAGTGCTGCTTGAATTTGATTGTAGCCACTAAAACCATCCAAGTATTAGAAATACTTTTTACTTGCTAATGTATCCAATACTTGATCTATAAAGGGTAAAGGAAAATGATCTTTTAGTGTATATTTATTCAATTCTCGACAATCAATGGATACCCTCCATTTACCATTATTTTTAGGCACAATCACTAAAGGGGAAACCCACTGACTGTCTGAAATTGGGTAAATAAAGTTTACATTCAACAATTTTTGCAACTCTTCTTTCACAATTTCTCTAAGATTTGGATTCATCCTTCTTTGAGATTGTCTAATACGTTTACAATTTTCCTCAATGTAGATGTGATGTATACAAGTCTTAGTACTAATTCCTTTCATATCAGTGTATTCCCATGCATATGTAGAATAATGTTGTTGTAATGTTTTGATTATCTTTTCCTGTTGTAATCTTTCCAAGTTATTGTTTATGTTTAAAGTTTTTCCTGGAAATATTTCAACTACAAAGCTACCAAATTCTTCCATAGAATAAAGAAACATCTTTCTAGATTACAAATATTCAATATTATATTTCTCCTCGAATTGAGCATGTTCATATTTTGGAGATGATTCAAAATTTTCCATAGAATTTAGAATTTGACTATCTTCACTAAAGGTTGAAATAGTGAAGAGAGGTTATATATAATTTTCATCATCAATCCATCCTTTGTCACCTAACTCTATGATTTTTCTTGCTAGAGGATATAGAGTGAATTTCTTTGTTGAGTTACCATCAGAGGTATACATGTAACTAGATCTACAACTAATGAAAGCATCAATTGTAGCCAACCAAGGTATTCCTAATATAAGTGGATGTCCCCCTATATTTCTCTTAGGAGTTAAGTCATAAAATCAATAGAATACTCCCAAGAATCTAAGGATACTGAAATATCTTCTAACACACCATCTGGTTTGATTACAGATATGTTTTCTAATTGCAGTAATGTAGGTGTATATAGAAGATTAGGAATCTTGAGGTGTTCCATGGTTTGTTTTATCATGATGTATTGCTACTCCTAAATCAATCAATGTATTTGGAATTTCAATTCCATTGATATGTTTTTTTACAAGTGGACTTCCTGGATCTAAATAGTTTTGTATGGAAATTTTTCCCATCATTATGTCTGCAATTTTTTCTACAAGTTAAATTCCTTTTATTTATTTTTTATTTTCCTTTGGGGTTTCTTCATGCTCAAATCCTTTATTTTTTTGGCTAGAATTGGAATCTCTTTAATGGACTGTAAAAAGGGATTTTCATACAGACATTTTTCAATTCATCTAGAAAATCATAATTGGGAAACATAATATGTTTTTCTACCCCTCTACCAGCTTTTATTATTTCAGGAAAAGGAGGTGTAGAAGTAAATATTGATGGTTTCTCTATGATAGGAGTTGAGTTTATAGGTTCTTTTTGTTTTTCATTTTCAGAATTTTGGTTTTGAAGAGATGTTCCTTCCTCAAAAAATTTATTTGATTGTAGAGAGTTTTCCTCAAAACTTTCTTGTTCTTGAATAACTACAGAAGGATTTTTCTTTTCTAATATCCTACGAGATATAAGTTGGACATCATTAATATCTAGAGGAGTGATCATGTAGGTTGGAATTTTCTTTCCTTCTATCATGTAGGTATTTTGAGAATTTTCATTGTTGGGGTTTGGTAATGGTTGGGCAAGTAGCTGATTTGGTGTATGTGGAAATGGTAGTGAAAGTTGTGTATTTTGGTTTTGCAGTTCGGGTTGTTGATTTTGTTGAGGAATATTTTGGGGAGGATAGCTTGGATATGATGGAGGATATTGGTAGTATTGAGAGAACTTTCCATATGGATTTTTCATTCCTTAAGCCAAAGATTGAGATTGAGGCCAAGGTTTCTGCCAAGAATTCCAATTTGGTGGGGTTGAGTATACATTTGATTGTTAAAGCCTTGAGCTTGTGGCCCTTGCCATGGTCTTCTAGAGACAAAGCAAAGATATTCTGTTGGATTTGAAGTTGTTTCCTCTTGAAAAACAACCTTAAGACCTGGAATTGAAGGGCAACTCTTAGTCTCATGAATTTCTAAACAAATCATACAGGTCTCTATGAGTTTTTCATCAAGAGAACATTCTTTTAAAGCATGCTTCTTTCTAGATTCGGGACAGAAAATAGCTAGAGCATCAGTCTCAACTTTCTGCTTGTTTTGTAATTTAAGGGTGTATATATGTTCACTAAGACTCCCTAAGCTATCTGTTTTAAATTCATCAAGCATGTTTCCAATTTCTTCCCTACTCACTATTCCAATTGCAGATCTATTTACTCTAGCAAGAGAAGGATCTCTTGGATTTTTCCCAGTTTTTTATTTTCCCCTTCAGAGATGAATACATAATTCGCCAATGTCAGACAATGGAAGTTGATAGATATCTCCATTTCCCATCATGCTGAGAATGTCTATCCAATAATCTCTAATGGCTTTTAATAAAAGAGCTTTTAAAGTATTTTTATCTAAATTATCCATTTCTCTCTTTTTATGTTATAATTGAATATTTCAATTAAATCCTCAAAATTATCATCCTCTTTTTGCATCATTTTAAATATTTCATCCTCATGGTTGATGGGCATGCAATAATCCAAATACCTTTCTAAAAAATTTCTTTTCATGTCATTCCATTTTCTTATAGATTAAGTGATTAAACTCATGAACCATTTTAGAGCTGCTCCTTTCAACGTTGAATGAAACAATTTGAGTTTTTGAGAGTCTTGTAAATAATCATAAGTTTTTCACAAGTCTTAAAATTCAAACAAAAAGGTTTCAGGATCTTCACTTTTTAATTCGTGAAAATTTGGGAGGACAGAAGGTGAGATATTTTTCATCGTGGCATTTTTTTCTTCAGCAACTATAGGGAATCGAAAAGAACTATTAATTACCTTATTTCTTCTGCCTCCTTCTCCATTTCCTCTATCTATTCCTCTATCTCCTACTCTACCCATACCTCCTCCAAATATTACATTTTGTTCATTTATAATTTCTCCTTCTCCTCTTCCTTCCATTATATATTCATTGGAGTTGATATAAGATTCAACCTACAAGGTTAACTGCTCTTCCTCTGGATCTTCTATCAATGGTATGTTGAAGAAATGATCTTCTTCTTTCTCTCCACTAGGAATTTCTAACTCTTCAGCTAGAATATGTTCCCTGTAGAGGTGAAAAAGGTTACTCCTTCTGTTAGAGATCTAGGATATTCTTCCTCTAAGAATGCCTCAGTGGATGAAGTAGGAGATCCTCCTAATTGGATTTCTGACCTTAGAACTTTAGGAAGTCTATGGCTAGTGAAGTATGGAATATGAGTTTTAGATGGAGGTGTATCACTTCATAGTCTTGGTGGAGTGAGTGGTGTTGTAAGGATTAAAGTCCTGCCTCTAGCTATGAATCTACTCCTAGAATCTCTTTCTCTACGCATATCATTTTTTTTTATGTAAGAAATAAGGCTACCTAATTACACTTCCCTGGAAACGGCGCCAAAATATTTAGTCAATTTAATGTCCTAAATTTATTACATAAATTAGCAACCAAGGTTTGTAAACTGATGAAGTGTGGTGCACTGTATGTGTTTAGTTAACCTTCTTCTTACTTCATTGTTTGTATTTTATGTTGTTTTTGGGGTTTTTGTCTTTTGATTTCTACGAATGTTTAATCTAGAACTATGAAAGTGTTGGGAAAAATACTGAGAGGGGGGCGGGGATGAATCAGTATTTAGAGCTGACTGAAAACTTTTAATTTTTCTTTCTCTTAAAACCATACGCTTCTTTACTAAACCCAATTCGCGTATACACACTGATATCCTTAAGAAAACTTGCATATGTCTAGAGATCTTATTATGCATTTAATTCTTTACTTAGATCATTAAATCATTCATTCATTAGATGTTTAGTAAGCAGTAGGCATGTGTAGTAACAACAGAATAAACCATCACACATAAGAAACACACATGAACACCATTATTTAAGGTGGAAACCCAATTCGGGAAAAAACCACTGCTGCTGTCATCTCTGTCTTTAATATTTATTATAAAGAAAACTTCTTACAATTTTGTACTGGGACAAACTCATACCAGCACGCAGGCACCCACCTACAGAAGGTTGCAACCTTCTCTCGTTCTCCAGCCACTACTGCATGGGAGCTCCAGCCCCCTAATCTCGTTTACCAGCCTCTCTTGGAAGGGAGCTACTACCCCCTTCTCTCGTTTACCAGCTACCACTGGAATGGAGCTACAACCCCCTCACTGAAGGCTTCGACCCTTAGCACCACTTCGGACCACGTTTCATCAATTTTCATACTGGATCCAATAGCTTCCATACGACACAACTTGTAGGCCACTTTTCATCAGATTTTCAGACTAGACCCACTCCACACATTTAAGCTCAACATACATCAAACTGAAACTTATTACCCCATCAATTCATTCATTGAATCTTCAACCAACAACTTGATCTTTAATCAACATAATCAGCAGCATAATCAACTTTCAAACAACCCAGACCTGTATGAATACATCATTGACAGATAGCAGTAAAACAACAAAACAGATCAGACATTTCATTCCACTTACTTCAGAAAAACCCTAGATTCCATACACGCTTTTACTTCACTGAACCTGTGTATATATGCGCTTTCATAAAGACAAACCTACGTATACATCTGCACATATTTCAGGACTAACCTCATATTCCATACGCGCTTTTGCTGAAACCAACCCGCATATATACACGCTTTCTCTATCACGAACCTGCGTATAGATCTGTGAACATTGTAGGGCTGCACAACTCTTCAGATCAGACAAATAGCTCATATCTTACCCTTTACTTCAGCAAAGATTCGCCAGATCATAGATCTAAACATTCCATAAACAGATCTAGAAAATACATAGTCATTTCAGATCTAGAGATCCATCTTCATCATTTTCTTCATAGGTGCATTATTAGTTCAGATCAATCAATAAATCGTTACCCATTCCATACAGATATACTTCAGAGTGAAGTATTCATTAAAACCCAGACCTATGCACCACCTTGCACTATGATCTTCTTCTCCTTACATAGATTTAGCCTTTGTCAATACCATGAGTCAAAACCACTCAACCACTCATGGTATTCCTGGACGAGATCAAATAGATAATCCAACGCTCAATACTGTGGGCCAATACCATGGTCATGTCCCTTGGTTTTATAAATTTAGAGCGAAAATAGGCATACGCTACTTGGTACGTACTTTTCCCCGTACATACGTTACTTTGCCTTTACAAATCCGCATATGCTTTGTGACATATCTTATTCATCATTATTCTGGCACTTACTGGAATTTCTTTCTTTGTTACTTCTGAACTAATCTGTAGCTGCATCATCCTTACATATTTAACACATAGGTCGCTTATCATAGGAAATTCATCAAGTAGGTTTCCATCAAGGACAACTTCATCAAGTAGGTTGCCATCAAGGACAACACATTGCATCATATTGCCAACAATCTCCCCTTCAGACTTCATGGAAACCACGATGGTGTTTGATCACCACAACAGATAGATTCATTTATTATAACCATTATTCAAACACCATGATACTCTCCCCCTTTGACATCAAGGGCAAAGGGCGGATCAAAACCAAAACATGGTTTTTCTTCTCTTGTAGAAAGAAGAACTCTGTAGATCTGATGTGCACTGAAGTTACCATACTCCCCCTGAGTTCACGCTGAATATTCAAACATATTTTTCAATGAAGTACATGACTCTATGACCTTTCCTATCACCAAGGACTCATAATTACATCAATGGTCCAGCCAAGTTGATTTACATATGTGACTCAAGTACCCAACCAAGTGGGTTTACACATTTGAAGAAGTCCTTACATGACTGAATATAACAGTTTACATCATAGGTCTCAACATAACCTTTCATCAAATTACAAATATGACTTTTTATAACCAATACCAAAAATACCTCAAGAGAGAGATCATATTTCAGAACCATGATAATGCCAACAATGCATTACTCTCAGCAAGGCTAATGCTCCCCCTGAAACTATGCTCCTATCCTTGAGCTGACTTACTATTTTTCTTATCAGAGAAAAGCATACGCTTCTGTCTTCAATGGAACGCGCATGTATACGCGGCTTTAGTTCATGAAACCTGCGTATGAAAAGTGAAATACAAAAAATTTCAAAACTCCATCTCCCCTTGAACTTATACCACTTGTACCTATCTTCTTCACATCAGATGCACTGTCAGAAATAAACACAACCAGAATTACCAAACCAACCATGGGAATCACCATATATTTCTCCCCCTGTGATGATACATTACTGATTCCTATAATGTATCTCACATCACTCCTGCAGTCATTATGAGAAGTAAGCTTTAGAAGCGGATGACTGCAGTAGGATCAATATTCCCTACGTTTTTGACTGATCCTCCTTCCTTTTCCAACTTTTCTTGAAATTTCTTATTGTGTGCTGGAAATTATCCAATTTCTCAGATCTATTCATCCTGCACTCTTTTTCTACATGTCCATACTTGTTACAAGCATAACATCTTGTGTGACCAGAAAAGTAAGCATAGGGATCATAATGTGTTTTTCTATTATTTCTTCTATTGCAATCAGCTGCTTTATGACCAAACTTGTTGCATGAAAAACAATATCCCTTAAAGAAACCTGAGTACCTTTCTGTGTAGAATCTGTTTGTTTGTGACTGAAACAATCTGCTTCTGCAATTGGCTGCAACATGCCCATAATTATGATATTTAAAGCATTCAACATTATTGATCAAAGGAGGGAATGATTTCTTTTGAGAGTTCATGATTGTCGGTTGACCTTTTGTTTCTTTCAACTCTTTAGGTTTTGCATTGATATTCTTTGGATCTTTAGCACTTTCTTGTGAACTAGATTCTCCTTTAACAGTTTCATGAAAACCAAGACCAAATTTAACAGAAGGAGACCTTTGACTACTAAGAATATTGTCCAGAATCTTAGTACTATCTTGAAACCTCAAGAGTTTATATTTTTCTTCTAATTTACCTTTTAAAATGTTTACCTCAACCTCCAATATTTGGCATTTCTTCTTCATACTTTCTTCGACCCTTCTTTCTTCTTCTACTTGATCATTCAATTTTAAAATATCTTCTTTCAACCCATTTTCTTGTTCTTCAAAAGTTTGTAAAAGTTCTTCATTCTTCTTATTTTATTTTTCTAGATCTTGTTTGAGAGAGATGTTTTTGCTTCAATTCCTTCTTCTTCAAATGATTGCAGAAGTTCTTCATTCTTCTTATTTTCTGCTTCGAGATCTTCTTTCAGAGAGATGATTTCTGCTTCAAGTCCTTCACTGTGATTGGTTACTTCATCGTACAACCTTTGATACTTGTTTATCTGTCCATTCATTCTAGAGATCATATATTTGTAGATAGATTCTCTCTCATTAAATAATATTTGTTGATCTTCAACTTTAATCTTGGGAACTTCTTCTAGATCCATAACATTTCTTTCACTATCTTCACCATTGCATGCACAAGAAAGTCAATCACAAGAACAACAATCAATACATGTTTCATCTTCTTCATTTTCTGTCGTACACAATTTCTGATATATCTTCTTCCCTTGAGTAGCCCTCTTCTTTTACTTCCTTCCCATTGTGACAAATCTCCTTCAAGCGATCAAGCTTCTGTAGAAGGACCTGCTCTGATACCAATTGTTGGGAAAAATACTGAGCGGGGGAGGGGGTGAATCACTATTTAGAGATGACTGAAAACTTTTACTTTTTCTTTCTCTTAAAACCATACGCTACTTTACTGAACCCAACTCGCGTATACACACTGATATCCTTAAGAAAACTTGCGTATGTACAGAGATCTTATTATGCATTTAATTATTTACTTAGATCATTGCATCATTCATTCATCAGATGTTTAGTAAGCAGTAAGCATGTGTAGTAATAACAGAATAAACCATCACACATAAGCAACACACATGAACACCAGTATTTAAGGTGGAAACCCAATTCGGGAGAAAAACACCATTGTTGTCGTCTCTGTCTTCAATATTTATTATAAAGAGAACTTCTTACAATTTTGTACTGGCGCAGACTCATACCAGCATGCAGGCACCCACCTGCAGAAGGCTGCAACCTTCTCTCGTTCTCCAGCCACTACTGCAAGGGAGCTCCAACCCCCTGATCTCGTTTACCAGCCTCTCCTGGAAGGGAGCTACCACCCCCTGCTCTCATTTACGAGCTACCACTGGAAGGGAGATACAACCCCCTCACTGAAGGCTTCGACCCTCAACACCACTGCGGACCACGTTTCATCAATTTTCATACTGGATCCAATAGCTTCCACACAACACAACTTGTAGGCCACTTTTCATCAGATTTTCAGACTGGACCCACTCCATACATTTAAGCTCAACATACATCAAACTGAAACTTATTACCGCATCAATTCATTCATTGAATCATCAACCAATCAACCAACAACTTGATCTTTAAACAACATAATCAGCAGCATAATCAACATTCAAACAACCTAGATCTGTATGAGTACATCATTGACAGATAGTAGTAAAATAGCAAAACAGATCAGACATTTCATTCCACTTACTTCAGCAAAACCCTAGATTCCATACGCGCTTTTACTTCACTGAACCTGTGTATATACGCACTTTCACAGAGACAAACCTGCATATACATCTGCACATATTTCAAGACTAACCTCATATTCCATACGTGCTTTTGTTGAAACCAACCCGCGTATATACGTGCTTTCTCTGTCACGAACCTGCGTATAGATCTACAAACATTGTAAGGCTGCACAACTCTTCAGATCAGAAAAATAGCTCAGATCTTACCCTTTAATTCAGAAAATATTCGCCAGATCATAGATCTAAACATTCCATAAACAGATCTAGAAAATACATAGTCATTTCAGATCTAGAGATCCCTCTTCATCATTTTCTTCGTAGGTGCATTATTAGTTCAGATCAATCAATAAACTATTACCCATTCCATACAGATATACTTCAGAGTGAAGTATTCATTAAAACCCAGACCTATGCACCACCTTGCACTATGATCTTCTTCTCCTTATATAGATTTAGCCTTTGTCAGTACCATGAGTCAAAACCACTCAACCGCTGATGGTATTCTTGGACGAGATCAAATAGATAATCCAACGCTCAATACTGTGGGCCAATACCATGGTCATGTCACTTGGTTTTATAAATTTAGAGCACAAATAGGCATACGCTACTTAGTACGTACTTTTTTGCGTACATACGCTACTTTGCCTTTACAAATCCGCGTATGCTTTGTGACATATCTTATTCATCATTATTCTGGCACTTACTGGAATTTCTTTCTTTGTTACTTCTGAAATAATCTGTAGTTGCATTATCCTTACATGTTTAACACATAGGTTTCTTATCATAGGCAACTCATCAAGTAGGTTTCCATCAAGGACAACTTCATCAAGTAGGTTGCCATCAAGGACAACACATTGCATCATATTTCCAACAGAAAGAAAAAAATGAATATAATTAATTTTAATGAGGAAGAAAAGAAAGTGTTCCTAAGATAATACAATTTACATAAAAATAAATCAAAGACTTTTGGCTTGTTAAAATCTAGTCTGAAAAATAGAGTATCTAACTTGATGAATTTTATTTTAGCACTAGTCATATTCCATGGATCTAATTCCTATGACTAAGATTGAAATTGCAGTGCTATTCTAAGGGAAAAAAGAAAATTAAAATAGCTAATGTATGTTTAGTTACTTTAGCATTCAATATGAAGTATTTCCCTCTTGAGATGTTATGTAAGCAACGATCTATACCTTAACTTCTAATGTTCTAGGAAAGCAAGTAAGGTGTGCAAAGGGAGACAACTAATATATGCTTAGTTACTCCAACATTCAATATGAAGTATCACTTTCTTGAGATGATGTTTAAGTAATCCATTATACTTAATGAAAAAACAAGAAATTTATGCAAAGAAAAACCTTAGTAATTGTATGAATTAGACATTCAATCATTCAATATAGAAATATGATTGAATCAATTTCTTGGAATGATCTTTAGGAACATGAATGATACAATTAAATGAGGATCTAAAGGTAAATGTGAAAACATGTAAATCTTAACTGTAAACAACTAATGTATATTTGATTTACTCCATCATTCAATGCAAAGCATTACCCTCTTGAGATGTTGTATGAGAAATCAATTATACCTCAGTTTCTAATTCCTAGAATGAAGGTAAAATGTGTAGAAGAAAAGCTCAATAACTCTATGAATTAGACATTCAATCATTTATTTTAGAATCATCTTCACAAAATGATCTGTAGGAAAATATATTGATACAATTAATTGATATTTCTATTCTAAGAAGGTACATGACAAAACAGTAAGGAAAACTAGATAACTGTGAATTCTTATTAGTTCAAACTTGATTCAATTTGAGAATAGGAAGATCTATGTTCATGATATGTTTTTGGAAGAACAAGGCTTACACAGTTATGATTTAACGTTATGCTACTGATCAAAAATGGAATGAAACAATAATGTACTCAAGAAACAGAATTAACAAAAACAGAGTAAGGAAAATTAAACGAAAAATAATAAATGAAAAACCTCCTCCAGTGCAGGGGCCCTCTGCAACTGATTCGGCTGAAATCCTAGTTGGTTAAATATGCACTTAAGAATTCATTGGCAACACGATCTTTATATTACGATATAAGGAAGTCATAATACACAACATATCAGTAAAATCTTAAAAGTTAACTTAAACTTAATTTCTCCTTTTTTTTGGTTCTGTACAACCGGTATTAAAGAAAATAAACATAATTGTCTAGGAGATAATTTTTCTACAGGTGGCTAATTCAATTTATAGAATTGCAATTGGATTGTTTAACTCTTGATTTGCTACGATAAATCAAATCAAGAGTCATGTTGTTCTTGGCTAACATATTTTCACCATGCCTTTGACCATGATCTTAGGCCTTCTGTTCTATCGATCTTGACCGAGTGAATACGACAAAATCCATATGGAGATGATTTTGGAAATGCCCATGTGGCTCAATTCTCCATTTGACACCTAGAACCTGTCAGACCATGAAATTAGCTACGGAATCCACAATTAGCAGCAGAATAGGTTGCGTTCTATAGCTAAATTGCAAAAACCTATTCAAATAGAAAGAACACAAAAATATAACAGGGAAGTCATTTAAATGCATTCCTTAAGACAAAACACAACATTTATCATTTATTTGAGTATGCTATCTTATGAGAAAGTAAGGGAAAAATATGAGAAAGGATGTCAAAGAGAAGGTAATTCTAAGGTTCAACAGTCACGATATTAGAAAACTTGGATGTTTGGTTATATGACTTTGTACCATGTAACTCGTGCCCCTTAAACATTATGTAATACTTTGCAGAGTGTTTTTATTGTGTACCTATGTGAATGGACCTAATTTACTCCTACACATTGTATAACATAATTTTATTGGCACGCATAACGTATTACGAGGCCACCTTCCATACCATTCTCGGGGAAAATATCCCAGAAACAAAATTCTGCCACGTTGGAATCAGTCACATGGGAGGCACATGATTATTAGGCCAATTTATGGATGGTTATCTTGAGATGAGGGTATCCAACGTTCAGGATCATAATATGATATCCTCACCCTATTTTGGTTTGGAAAGGTGTAGTTACTATTTTCATTTTTCCTTATTTCCTTCTCCCTCTACAAACCCTTTGCATCGTTGGCTGCCCAAAGTCGACCTCTGGCATTTTCTGAATGCACACTATCCGTGAAAGAAATTCCTACTCCACTTATCCATCACGATTCACTACAAGAAAATATTTTGTTACTACTGATGGTGTGGTGTCGCTTTATTTCCTCCATGGAGGTTACAAGATTGCAAATAAATAACACAATCCTCATATTTCAGTCAATGTTTAGCTTAGTCATGGTATTTGTAGACTAGTGCTTCTGTTCTCATCCTAATATCGAGAACCTAGTTCCTTTCCGACTTTCCAGGATTTGTCATCATGATTTTGAGGTAATATTAGGGATTTTTACCACTTAATCATATTTTAGTTTTTTATTCATTTTCATTTTTGTTGTTTCCTTGGCAGTAGATTATATTAGGTGTTGACCCTATATTCCTTCTCTTTTCTTTTATCCAGGTCAAAAAATAACACAAGTTGTGGCTCTAACTTCAGTGAAATGATCCTCGTTTTCGAATTGAGGGTAAGGGTTATGAATAATTTAATTTTAGAAAAATTGTTGGGGTTATATCATGGATGAAATGGGGATTCTATCCTTCGAACCATTTATCCCCTCATCTATAGGAATTATCATTCAATTTTTTTTCTTCCTTATATTGCTTGATTTCACTCGCTGAAATTTTAGTAAACCCTATCAGATGAAAGTTTTATTTTTTTGTCATTAACTCAGGTGGTTTCCTTCTTTTCAAGGGTATGGAATGGATAGTAATGGAAATAAATTTCATTACCTCGCATATTTATAGGTTTGGTGACGACCAAGGAGTAACCCTAGGTGCTCGATAGTACTCGATTTCTCTTTCAAATTTTTTGTTGAATCAACGTCTTAGTTGTTTCATAGAAGAAGATTGCTCATTTGGTTGATTTATAGATGTCTAGGGATAAAACATGCACTATGAAAATTATGTCAAGGATCCTTTTAGTATTGACCAAGGTTCAAGTCACACTAAACTATATGGACCATGGTTGTGCCAGGTTTCATAAATTGCTACCACCACTCCTACACAGTTATCCAGTCTTTACTTTGAGTCTATTTCAGTAGTTTAATTTTCCAGTGTTGATAATCATGTTATACCTCTAATGGGTTCAATTCTCATTGGGTACAAGTGGGATCACGCCAATATGTGGTCAAAGAACAAGTGTGAAACCATCTTCTCTTTTCCAACGCTTCTATTTCTTTGTTGCTTATTTTCCTCTTTACTCTACTGGTATGGCTGTGTCCATGGAAACATTTAGTTTCTTAATGAAGCTCAAGATAAGGGTTGTCACTTACCTTCGGCTGTGGTGTTCTCCAAGTCGGTTCTTCGTTTCTTTAGAGTTATGTTTCTTGATTTTGTGCAACACTTTCATTATGCACTAGTGGTATTTTGAGAGTTTGAGAGTCCTTATATAATAGAATGAGAGTTAATTTGAAAAATTATATATTTGATTTCAGAGTTCTACACTCCTGCATATTTTACTTAAATTTTTCAGCCATAGTGGGACTTTTTGCCTCTTTATTATTTATTTTCATTTTGATACAATTATGTTGTGGTATTTTGAAGCTTCTGTATATGAGATTTCATTTCTTCTATTGAGTATAATGTATTGTATATATTATTTTTATCTGTGTTATTCCCAGATATTCTAGTTCATAAATTAATTGAGTTCCATCGCATTTAGTTACTTTTCTTTAAGCTCTGAACGAACTTGGGTTTCTGGGTAAAGATAAATTCACAATTTTTTTTTTCACCCCAATCTATTATTCTTTTTATTATAAATATGTTTAAGAAATTACATCTATGCATCCATATTTTAGCGTACACAAAGATTTATACTTTTACTGTGTGCCTATAGTAGCAGGCGCAGATGATGACTATACTTTTTTATATGTGTTCAATACAATACCATTTAAAAATTGTAGTTCGATTCCCTAGGAATGAAATGCATCTCTTTGTTAATGTCTTGATATCCTTGTTTCTTTTAGCAGTACTACGCTCTAATTCAATAAAAACAGATATATTCGATTTTCTTTTATTTTCAATGTATAGCTAAGAGTTGAGAAATCACCCAATATAAATTATCTTTTATTTTTATCTCCCCTCTTGGATTTCACTTTCTCGTTCCCGCTGTTTTGTCTAATGTATTTAATTATTGAATATGTATGCATCTATAAAACTATAAAATTATACACCGTACTAACATTCCCAAGTAACATTGTAAACAACAGTATCAGGTGAATTTAACTCTATAAAGAAATATCACTCTTACAAACCACATCGACACTTCTACTACATGTAACACGTCAAACATTAAATACATTTACTCTATATTATATCATCAAATACGATTTCTCACTGTTGTTTATTTTTATTTTTCTCATATGTGCAGATCCTCTTCCACATGTTCTAATATAATAAACAAAAGTATTTTTCATATCATGTATACATAAACACTTGCATATAAATTAATTAAGAAACAATCATTCAACTCCTACCATCTGTATATAATGATTAGCATACAAATAAATTTAACCAACAATAATTCAATTCCTACCAATTATATATAATCATTTTAAATAGAAATTCCCATAACATAAGATATAACGGTTAACTTGTTAGAAAAATACTTTGGAATTTTGCATTTTTTTCCACTCAACCTAGAACTGTGTACCTCGAGTTCACCCCAAGCTAATGTTATTTAGAGGATCAAAAACCCCTATGGATAATTTCAATAAGTATTTAATTTTTTTTTCCTTATTGAATTTTAATACAATGGTTTTATTTACTAGTTGGAAATTGAAATATCAAACATAATATTATCATGGTTCTTATTTCTTCCATAAATTTTGTAATTGAATCTGAAAATGACTAGGCTTGGACCTTTCAAATCTTAAGATGTTGGCTTGAGATATTTTTTTTTATTAAACAATTATGAATTTCTTCAAGACATATATCTTATATATTATTATTACTTGAAATATTAGAATCCTCTCATACCTCAATTTAAAAGTAATAACCATTACAAACTTCTATTATTATTTATATATCTCTTGTTCAATGTAATTCATCATATTAAATGTTGATATCAATTTTTCCTCTTGAAAATAGATTACAACTAAGGGGTTTGAGGATGTCAATTAAGATATTTCGTAGAATAATTCAACATGATGTGCAAACGCTCTAAAATTACATTAAAAAATGCTTTAAATTACATTAAAAAATGACTCCATTTTTTTCCTAAATCATTAGTTACTTTCACAATAACAAACATGATTCAATATGTTTGGTATTCAATGAGTACATCTATGATTTCAGTTGGTTTCATTGTGCTTTATGGTCAATCTACAATGGATAAAATAAGACACAAAATTATATCAATAAAAAATTGTTCTAGAAAAAATTAATAAAATAGAAATAGTAATAGTGTTTCATTGAGAGGCATAAATATATATATAATTTTATATGAAGTGAAGCTTAAAAATTAAACTTGTCATTATGATTTTTCTTCATAGGTACAATTCCCACAAAATTTATACACTAGAAGTACCATATTCACTAGATGGAAAATAAGCCATTAAATGTGATTTCTATGTCTATGCATCAAAGGAATAATGCTCATCAAAAGAGAAAATCAAGACTATAATAATAATTTTATGTAAATTAGTATTTGAATGACATGAAAATAATTTAATCCATCAAATATCCTTATAGGTCAATTAAAATCCACCAATATATCATATGATTATTTTGACTATTTTAAATATTTCATTTATTTATTGATATTCAATTGATCATCTTGAGAGGTTCTCCACAATATGCTATGGGTAGATTTCATAGTGCCACTTTAAATAAAACATTAAATTTAAAAAATAGCTATAAAAATAAAATATAATATCAACTCAATTAAAAGAAATCAATTTAGTTCAATTTGTTATATTTTAATTACTTGGATAGAAAATATCTATTTTGGAATAGGGATTCCATAATTTTAATATAATTGTCAATAATTATTATGTGGGTGCTAGGGATTTAACCTCCATATAATATTTTAAAATATTCATCGTAGTATTGCAACATCCCCTTAGTAAACTTCGTAAAAAATGCATAGGATTAGAAATATTTACCACACTTACTAGCATATGATATTCCCAATGAATTTTCACATAATTAACTAATTATCAATTGTCAACATCATTATAATAAAGTGAAGTAGCCTTAGAAAATGAATAACATATATTGTAAAGAAATAACTATCAGTGAAACTTGTTAACATAGTGCATTATGTTGCAGCTTTGCATCTTTACATTGTTCAACTAATGAGAGTTTATTTATAACACATTGAATTATGTAGTTTCCAATGTCATGCAAGGTAAAAAAATCATCAATATAACTAAATAGAAAGCACATATTTGAACAATGATATATCTTGGAAATCAAGAAGGGAAAACCAAAAAAGATTTATTTTATTAAACATTTCACGAGGGAGTTCACCCCTCACTCAATGGCATGGAGTCCATGAGGCCATGACATTAATCATGATATCACGTTTCTTGAAACACTTTACCCCACAATTCCTCGAGTACAGTGTCTTTGTGGCCTAGTTATTCTCTACAGTCGATTATCCCATGTTTGAATATCCTTCACTATGAATGGACCAACAGTCAAGCATAATGACCTCATTTCCTACCATAGTGTTAATTAAAATACATAAAAAAAATTTGCAGAGGGGATGAATTATACACTATTGATTTATCCTTCCCATAAGTCACAATTTTCTTGCAATTACTACCATAAGAAAAAATAGACAGCAAGATTATATAAAATATCCATTTATCAAACCCAAATAATAAACCTCTACTATATAATATTTAAACATATTTTCATGTTCCACTTTCTTGAAAATGAATAATAACGTTAAAATTTTCCTTTGATCTTTTTCTTTTACATGAATCCTCTGTTAAAATTTCACAACTTAGGGATGAATTTATCCTAGAAGAAATCATATCTTGCAGTTTTGTTTGATCCACCTATAATAAATTTCCATTTTTGAAAATTATAATATGACTTTCCAAAAATAGTAAGTCACATATCAATTTGAAAGTGACTTTCTAAAAATAGAAACTCATGTCTAAATGATCCAGGATAATCTCATCATATGGAATCCACTTTAAAATCAAATCAATTATGATTATACATGTGAATAATTAATATTTTAACCTTAATAGTTTTATTATTATTATGATAATATTCATTATAAAATACTGTAAATTCATTCACCTTTAATTGATCAATGAAAACAAATTCTCTCATGGAATAATTAAAATAAATTGAGAATCCCTTACATGGAAAACCAAACCTCTCTCTTGTAACAAAATATTAACTCCACATTTAAGAGGATGTAACTCTCCCTCTCTAATCTAATGTATGGAAAATATGTAACTCCTCATTAAATTCGCATGTAACTCCCTCATTCAATTCCATTTATAACTCTCACCAAATATATTCTAGTGTCTAAGTGTAACTTTGTCTCTCCCTAATTTGAATTCTAACTCCTCAATACAAGTGTACCTCTCCGTCTATTCTTCAGATAAGTTACACTTATCCTCAAGTAACTCCACCCTCCTGCAATTAAATTCTCATATTATTGGATAAATTCATTTTGTAACTCCTCTCCTTTATCATATATTTAAGAAAGAGAAAGTAAGAATTGAGAGTAAAATGTTCATTGTGTGGAAGGAGAGCTAGATTTGAGTGTGTGCAAGAGAAGTGTTAGAGCAAGTGAAGAGTAAGAGCAAGAAAAGAGGTGGAGCAAGTTTAAAGGACAAGACCTAATCAAGAGAAGGAGAATATATTCAAGCAAAGAGAAATAGCAATTCAACTGGAAGTTGATTAGACATTGGTGAATTTATTCATTCTTCTTCCATCTCTCTCTCTATACTCTGCAGAAAAATTAAAGAAATCAAATAGAGAAACAATCATTTAGGTTTCCCCTTGTGCGTTTTTTCCCTGCTCATTGTACCTAACTCGAAGTATTCTATATTTTTTCTTGGTTGTAGTCATGTGATCCTTAATTTTATGTTCTATATATAATTAGCTATCTAAAAAGTTGCGAAGAAGAAATATAAGGTACATTCAATTTCATGCAAATTAAATTCAAATATATTGAAATTAAATTCAATTTTATACAAATTACATTTATCATTCCGTAAAGTACATTTAGTTACAGTAAATTTTTTGCAAAGTATATTAAATTTTCTACAAGTACATTTAATTTTCTACACAAAACTTTCATTTTCTGTAAATAATTTTTAATTTTTTTCATAGAACATTCATATTTTAACATGGTATTGGAGCCTGGGTGAATACAAGCCAAGGAGAGTGGAGATCACCAAAAGATACCTCACTTGTTGGTAATTTGTTTTTTGATCAAAATGAATTGGTCCTACTTCAAGGTAGAGAAGATATTCAATGTTGCTTCAAAATTTGGTCCATGGAAAGAAAGGCGAGATATCAATCTTGAATAGCACAAATTTTTTTGGTATATTGAAGGAAGAATAGTTGATCCATGATAGAATTCAAGTGTTTTTTTCAAATCGAAACATAAAAGGGGTGAAATCAAACCTAGAAAGATTATCTTTCATTTTCTTCATGGTCATCTCATTACTTATGTTTCTCATTTGAATAAAGTTAAAGAAATATATGAAAAACTAATTGGCATGTTAGAAATTAGTAAATTGAACCAAATTGTTCCCTTGAAGGACTGACTGAAGGACATCAAGATGAATAAAGGAGACACGGTTCAATCATACTTTCCTAGAATCACGAAAATTAGGAATCAGCTATTAATAGTTGATGATGTTGTACGCAACAAAGAAGTAATATTGATTGCGCTTGGAAATGTTGATAATGTTGATATCAACATTATCAACACTGATTGTATATTACCATCAACAGTATCAACATTATTCCCAAATTTGATGGGATACTAGGAAAGTGTAACTAAGAGGAGGTCATAATGATCTCTAGAGGGATAATTTCACATCATGAATAAGGAGAACCTACTGCATTTTTAGCCTATGATAGGAGAAAGAGGGGTAATAAAAATAAATCTTCTTGTAAATCAAATAAATGGAATCTAGAAATGTCAAAATTTATATTCTTTAATGGTCAAAAACATGGTTACTTGGCTTTTGATTGTAAAGAAAGAAGAAGAGCACCTAGATTAAAAAACAAACTGATTTTTGAATATACTCTTTTAAAAATAAAATAAAAGGGAATTTTATGAAAACAAAAAAACCAATATATATAAATAATGCAACAGAAAAGCAATCAAAATATTTTCTTATTTCTGGTCTTTCTAGTTCTTCTTCTGAAGATTCATTAGATAGTTCATTAGTTAATAGTGGAGCTTCCAAACACTTTACTAGTCACAAAGAAACACTCTATAATCTAGTTGAGAGGGAGACTAATTTAAATTTTATCCTTGGAGATAATTATACTCTCCAATATAAAGGTTATCGTTAAGTTTCATTTCAATTGGATCATGGAAAGTATATTGTCTACAAGAAGTTTTTTGTGTACCTGGTTTGGAAAATAATATTTTATCCATATATTCTCTAGAATATGAAGAAATGAAAGTTGATTTTATTAATGGAAAATTTCTAAATTGTCCTTTGAATTCAAGTATGAGAGAATCATTCACTGTTGGATGAATATGTGAAGGTATTTACAAAGTCAATATTATACCCATTCATGCATTGTTCCATGACATAGATATTCAGTGTGAGCTACAGAACAACAATTTTACTCACCCACACTACAAATCCTTACCTCATGTAAGGAAGATGGTTTCTATAATTCTTGATATCATAATGGAACATGAAGTATTTTGCGGAGGATTTGTAAGTGGAAAGCATAAAAAGGAATCATTCCATTCAAATAGAAAAAAAACTAGTTAGGTAATTCAGCTCATACATTCTAATTTATGTGAACCTATTCATATTATTTCTCTTGGTGCATAATTTTACTTCATTATTTTTGTTGATGTTGTTGGGAAAAATACTCAAAGGGGTGCGGGGAGGGGGGTGAATAATTATTTACAATAATCACAATATTTTACTTTTCTCTTAATAATTTCTATATGTGACTTTGATTAACCCAACTACTATATATACACGGATACAGTAACAGAAACTTTCGTATACCGAGACAACTTTATTGTTAGAAGAACTTTCAAAAACTTTCTTTAACCCAACTTATCAGTTATGGATCAGATAGTCAAGAAGTAAATATTTACAGTAATAATAGAATAAATCATCACACAAGAGCATCACACATGAACACCAATATTTAAGGTGGAAGCCCAATTCAGGAGAAAACCACCAGTACTGTCGTCTTTGTCTTCAATATTTATTATATGGAAAATATTTGTACTGATGCAGAATCATTTCAGTATGCATGCATCTTCCTATAGAAGGCTGCAACCTTCTCTCATTCTCTAGCTACTACTGGAAGGGAGATCCAACCCCTTGATCTCGTTTATCATCCACTACTAGAAGGGAGCCTCAACCCCCTGATCAGAACACAAACTTATACTAGCAGGAAGCTTCTACTTCCACACTAAAGGCTTCGACCCTCAGAACCACTACAGACCACGTTTCATCAATTTTCACACCGGATCCCACAGCTTCAACACAACTCATCATAAACACCATCAATAATATACTTAACCCAAAATTCAATTAGAATAGTGAGATCACTGTGTTGAATCCTTAGTTAAACTGAGAGGGAGGGTGAATCAGTTTAACACATACATCAGCTTTTTAAATTTTTCATCAACTTATTTACAGCTTAATTTTCTAACCAACTTTAATATGTGAACAGTCTTAATATGTTGCAGTAAGTATTAAATTAATGAGACACCAAACTTATTATGAGATCAGCAAACATTAAGCAGATTGGGTAGATCATATCAACACATAGGCAACACACATAGAGACAACAGATATAAGTGGAAACCCATAAAGCGAGAAAACCACATCTTATTATTGTTGTGATGTAAAGGCAAGCTCCAACTCCCTCTCACCACTGTTTTTCTACAGGCACCAACCTACAAGAGGCTCCAACCTTAGTCAGCTACAACTGACAACTATCAAGCTTCAACTTGATAGGGAAGCTCCAACTTCCTCAATTTATCAAAATAATTATTTGCTGATTTACCTCAGATATCAACTCTATTCTGTAGCATCTATTTTTGCTCCTCTCTTGCTTATATTCTCAGCCTCAATTTTCCATACTCTGAATTCTCTATACTCACTCTCTCTAACCTCTCTATGCATATCAAGGTCATATTACTTATAGAGAATTCCTGATGACTGTTTGTTTTCCTCTAGGAATTCGAAATGGATGGCCATACCTCTTAGTCTTCTGTCTTCTCATTTATTTTCAAGCTCACTCAGAAAAAATATAACTGTATGTACTAATTTTAACATTGCAATGGGATATTTTTTCTCTTCCGGAGACTTTTCGATGCATCACAAACAATATAAATCAATTAAACCATTTACATTTAATTACAATGAGAGCCCCAGCTCACTCATTCTTCCTCTTGGTTCACTCCGCTTGTCTTTTTTGTGACTGTGTTTGTCCCTTTTTCTTCTCTGTATGCCTTTCTGTTTATTGTTTTTGCATAACTCCTGTATGTATGTAACTGCGCTTTTTATATCATGAAAATAAATTCTCGGCATAATAATAATAGGCGTTTTTAATATATGCACTGCCGTGTTATATAACTTTAGTAAATTTTGGCGATATAATGATAAAAGATCATTTTAATACATAAAATTCCCTTACAGGCCCACTTGCTGAACTTGCTCAATTCTCCAATGCGATGTATCACTTCTCAACTACTTCCGATTGCGATTGATCACAATCGCAACTTCCATTTATATGTTCTGATGCCTTGATCCTTCTCCAATGTGATCAATCACTATTCACTTTGAAATGCCGATGCGATGAATCGCTCTGATGCGATGCAACACTGCTTTCTTTGATTTCGGAACTCAAACATATATGAGTCATTGTTTAAACCATATCGGGTCCGGAACTCAATCGCAATCACAACTTTCAATATAATGCTTCGATGTTCTGCTTCTTTCCAATGCGATGGCCTACTTTAATGTCAGAACTTAAGCATGTATGCATCATAGTTTATAAGCCCATAGGGTCTGGAACTTCATCGCAATCACAATATTTTGTTAACATGTTTCGCTGCCAATTTTCTCCCATGTGATTGGTGAGGGTCCCACAATATAAGACTTTGTTTATATTAAATAAAACAATAGAGCGCTACATATAAATGTATATGCTTTGGAACTTTGTATATAAAGCGCAACATATGTACTGCGCTGCATATATATAAGCTTCCGTTTCTGCTTTAATGTATCCTCCAACTTGGGTAATGATTCTCGAAATTTTATGTAGGGGGGGTCCCACACTATATGTATAATATTATCTGTCAACATAGTATTGAGTCTTTCACTTAGACTTAAACCCGGCACTAATGTATATATATATCTATATAACCTCTCGGGCTCCATAATTCGTTTAATGTTTCTGCTCCCAACGTCGACTTAGCCATGTTCTTTATTTGAACCTTAGTCTTAATGCTACAAATGGTTTCAGCTCTTTTAATTACATACATCCACGCTTATAGTATTCACTCAAGGTTTATATATAGTAATGCAGCTCCTATATCATATGGTGGTTCACGAGTCCCATGCTCTACCATTCCCCCTCGTCAGTTAAGCATATCCACATTATATATATTGTTATAGGTCCGCACCCTTTGTATCATTTCATTTGAATCATCAATCAACTTATAACTAAACCCAACACGACATTTTAATACAAATCCATTAGATGAAGCCCACATGTGTTTAATAAACACTGCACTTTTAGTATGTTCCAACTGACAGCACCCTTTGAACATATATATATATATATATATATATATATATATATATAAGCCTAAGTAAATCTTCGACCATGGATTTAACCCTCGGCATAACCTAATGTATTAGCTTGCAACAAATATATACTCTGCACACAACCCATTTCTATATGTGCACTCAACTTTAATATATATCCAATATTGCAATGGATATCAAACCCGATACATATGTTCACACGTATACGTTCCTGGGGCCCACCTCCATTAACACACCTCTTGCATCCAACGGATGACGCGCAATATCACACAACTTAAATGCTCGCTTCATAATTCTCCAAAATCACGCGAAAAAGGTTGTTTTACAAAACCACCTGAGGACACGTGTCCTTCAATGACATATATCGCATTCATTTTGGTAATATAGCTTACCACTTCAATCGATGGGTGAACCCACTAGTTTTGTGGCCATCCAGTTTTACTGTTCATGGTTGGGGTTCTACTTAAAGTCATGTTTCCATTCCAACAAAAGCTTCACGCCTTTGTTATTTTCATATGCATATAATCCTTGTTCAACTAATTTCTTCAGTGTTTAATATATAAGTTTATACATATAAAGCTATTTCTTCATTTCTTTTTAGTATGTAAACCATGTTTCATTTATATGTTAATTCAACGCTACCTCGAGGTTTAATACCCGAGTTCATTAGTTTTTTACTGCTAAATGCTTGGATCCATTTCCCTCAGGGTTCTGTCTCTACTTGGTCATCTCACTATTTTTTAACGGTTCTACCTCTGCCTCTGCTGCTCAACTGTTTTATCTTTTCCTCTATATTCTCTACCTCCTCCTCTACTGCTCTGCCTCCTCTGGTTCTACCTCCTCTGGTTCTGCCTCCTTTATCTGTCTCCGCCTCTGCTGCTTGACCATTTTATTCCAACAATTTCCATCTATGCTGTCTCCTTTGCACTGCTTTGATTTTATTTTTGCTGCCCTATCTCTGTAAATAAACTATCCCTCTATTCTTCTCATGCTCCCTATAAATGTGACTAAACCATTCACCAAAGACCTGTTGTCTTCCCCTTTGTCTCTGCTGTTGTCCTTTGTCTGTCTCTGCCTCTGCTGCCTCCTTTGCCATCAATGACAACATTTCCAACAGACTGTAACCTGAACACAATAATAACCCAGATTTCAGAATCAGTATGCAGAATCAGTCTCAACCCTTACCATTCATTATCTTAAAATACATACGCTACTTCACTTTACTAATCATGCGTGCATACACACTTTCCTTCACACCAACCTGCATATGGATATGAGAATACTGGATTTATAGAATATGATCAGTCTTAGAACCAAATATGAGGCTTTCAGTCAGATATATTTTTAGTATTGCAGATCCCTTAATCATTCAATCTTCATTAAAAATATTTACTCACTCATTGATCAAATTTGTACATATTCAACTTAGTAGCATATACAGTATTCAAACAACCCAGATCTACATGAGGGCTTCATTGACAGACAACATAAATACAATAGTAATAAATAGATAACCTCTCCAGCAAGCTTCATAAAACCTTGAATTCCATACGTGCTTTGGTTGAGCTAAAGCCGCGTGTATATGCGCTTTCACTGTGATGAGCTAGCATATAGATTTGAAAATGTTATTACTATAGAAATATGTAGATCTATAAACTTATCTAGATTTATTTACTTAATTTCTAAAAACATGCGCCAGGTCATAGATCCAAACATCTCATCATTAGATCATGCAAGTACATAGTCATTTCCGGTCTACAGATCCTGATCCATCATTGTATCCAAGGGTGCATCATAGCTTCAGATCTACGAGTAAAATAAATTTCATCCCATCCAGATATACTTCAGAGATAAGTATTCAATAACAACCCTTACACATACACACTTTTCACTATGATCTTCTTCTCCTTATGTAGATTTAGCTTTTACGAATACCATGAGCCAAAACCACACAACTGCCGATGGTATTCTTGGACATAATCAAATAGAAAATACATCACTCAATACTATCGACTAATACCATGGTAATGCCCCTTGGTATCATTATTTTAGAGCACAAAAGGTATACATGACTTGGCTTCTTCATACCCACATGTATATGTGACTTCTCTTCATAAAAACTGCATATATATTAATTCTGGATGTATACGCGGGTTGCATGTATACCAAGTAGTGTAAACATTACCTTCATACGTGGGTTTCCTTAATCAAACCTATGTATACATTGAGAAATATTTCCTGTTTCATTTTTCTGGCACTTACTGGAAATCCTTTCTATGTGACATATGAACTGACTTGTAGAAACATCATTTTTACATCTTTAACCAATAGGTTGCTATCAAAAGGAAACTCATCAAGTAGGTTTCCATCGAGGAAAACTTCATTAAGTAGGCTGCCATCAAGGACAACATATTGCATCATATTGCCAACAATGTGAGAATCATTCACTCTTAGATGAATATGGCAAGGGATTTACAAAGTCAATTTTAAACCCATCCAGGCATTGGTCCATAACATCGGTATTCACTATAAGCTACGGAACAAAAATTTTACTCACCCACACAACAAATCCGTACCTCATGTAAGGAATATGGCTTCTATAATTCTTGATATCAGAATGGAACATGAAGGAGTTTGCCGAGGATGTGCAAGTGGAAAGCATATAAAGGGATCGTTCCCTTCAAATAGAAAAAGAAGCTATTTAGGTGCTTCAGCTCATACATTCTAATTTATGTGAACCTATTCATATTATTTCTCTTCGTGGGTACTTGTATTTCTTGATTTTTGTTGATGATTTTTTCTCACAAGAAATGGATATTCTTTTTGAAAAATAAATGGGAAGCATTTCAGTTGTTCAGATATTTCATGAAAATCAAACTAGAAATTTGATCAAAGCTTTCAGAACTGATAATGGGGGAGAGTTCACCTCTAAAGAGTTTATTGATCTTCGCAAATACACCAAAATAAAGAAATAAACCACTATGTCATACAATCCATCACAAAATTATGTGGCTAAGAGGAATAATAGAACCATTATCCAAGTAGTTAGAGCCATGTTTCATGATCAAAAGCTGTCGAAGTTTATGTGGGGAGAAACTGCAAATATTATTTCTTTGTGAAAAATAACTCCTCATGAGGTCTTACACAATAAGACTCTTGAATAAATAGTCACTCAGAAAAGGATTTAGGTTATTGATTTAAGAATATTTGGTTGTTGTGTGTACTTCCATGTATCGAAAGAGAAAAGGAACAAACTGGAAGCTTCAAGTAAGATAGGTTCGTTTTTTGGTTATTTTGATAATTAAAAATTTATGTACCTGATAAAATAACTATAGATTTTAGTAGAAAGGTAAAATTTGATGAAGATGAAACTCTCATAAAACCAAGAGACTCTTCTCCTCCTACCATTGTCGAAATACAACTTTTTACCATCTAAACTGTAACCTAAGAAAAAGCTTGTAGAGAATCCAATGGGTTCCATGGATCCTCTAGATCCTCCACCATATGATCCTCCTAATAGAAAGAGACCATTATGGCTACAAGATACCTTGTAAGATGTTGAAAAACATTCCGCTTGAAGAGGAATGTTTAGAGAAAGTAAGAATCCAAGTCGATTTCAAGGGTAATTTGTTTCCATGAGAAACATCATTCAAGAAGAACCATGCACCTTTGATGAAACTACAAAATAAAAAGTCTGGAAATATGCCATGAATGAAGAATATGAGTCCATCATCTAAAATGATGTCTGCGAATTGGTTCATATACCTCAACATAAATCTATTATAACCTCCAAATGGTTGTTAAATATTAGACACATTGCAATCAGTAGTATTGAAAAATATAAGGCTAGATTTGTGGCTAGAGTATTATCTCATAAAGAGGGAATAGATTATGATGATATTTTCACACCTGTAGTTCAATATACTACTATTTGACCTATTCTTGCATTAGTTGCTACCTTGGGATGGAATCATCACCAAATGCAGGTGAATATTTCTTTCTTGCATGGCTTCCTCAAGGAAAAGGTATTTGTGGAACAACCACAAGGATTTGAAGAGTATCATAGGGAAACTCATGTATGCAAAATGAAGAAATCCTTATGTAGGCTGAAGCAATCTCCAAGAGCTTGGTATGACCGCATTGATAGCTACATGATAAATCTCGGTTTCACAAGAAGAAGTGGAGACCCAAACCTCTACTTCAAGCCATACCAAGGTATTCCTTTCATTTTGGTATTGTATGCTGATGATTAATTCTTGACAAGAGGAGAACCTATTATCCTATACTATAAGAGAGAGTTATATTCTTAGTTTGAAATTAAATCCTTGGTTTGGCATTACTTTCTAGATCTAGAGGTCTCACAAATACCTCATGAAATTTATCTTTCTCAAGGAAAATATGTTGTTAAGATTGTTAAAATATTTTCCATGGCAGAATGTAAATCCATGCATACTCTTATGGAAATTAACTTTAAAAAATTATGTGGCAAATACCACAGAGTATAGACAGCTGATTGGTACTTTGATTTTTATGGTAAACATAAATCTTGACATGTGATTTGTTGTTAACACTTTAAGTCAATACATGATTGAGCCCTTTCATGCTCAGTGGATTGCTGTAAAACATGCACTTAGATACTTGCAAGGAACTAACAATCTAGGATTGAAATGCACTACTAAAAATGTAATGCTGTGTGGATATAATGATGTTAATGATGATAGTATCTATGATGATAGAAAGATCACTTTTGGGTGTAATATCTTCCATGATATATTGGATGAGAAGAAAGAAGAATCTTGTTTCACTGAGTAGAACTAAATTTGAGTACATTACTACTATAATGGCTAGTTGTGAGGCAGTTTGGGTAAGAAAGATTTTTGGGAGCTATTTAAGCAAGTTCTAAACACAAAAATTATATATTTCCGCAATAAGAGTGGGATTCATATTTCAGATAATATTATGTTTCATGACAAGTCCAATCATATTGAGATCAAGTATCACTATGTCTAGGATATGGTGCAAAAAGGAGCAGTGAGGCTCCATCACATCTCCCCATATGATCAGATATTTTAATTTCTTAGTTTTTAGAGAGAAAATTGGACTTACTAATGTGACCCTTCTGGGATGTGGTCACAACTAGTCGAGAACACTATGATTCCATTCCCCCTTTCAAATATCATAGGATTAGGGAATGATGTCGGAAATATATTGAGGATGAGGGTCCTCTTTTATAGTGTATGCTACAATAATACGCCTCAGTATGCATCTGAACAACAATCTGGAACATGGGAAAAGCCACGTATCCATCAAATAGGCATAGTGAGACTTATCTGTGTGACTTGTTTGTGTCTGGTCTATGTGATTCTTGTGTTCTATCACTTAAAAAAAATTTAGATGAAAATTGGTTTAGTGTAATCCTTGTCTATGTGACATGTGATGGTTCTTTCATTTCCAAATTTGTGTCAAGTAGATGATTCTCCTTTAGATTTTGAATTATTTTTTTACAGATGTTACAGAGAAGAGTTGAACTAAGATGAATGAAATATATTAGAGGAAGAAAGGATCTTTGATGCAAAAAGAAATTTATCACTAGCTGAGAGGGAGTGTTAAAACTTGGCATCTTAGGGATGAATTTCTCTGAGAAGAAATCATATCTTTTAGTTTTGTTTGAACCACCTATAATGAAATTTCGTTTATGGCCATTCTTATATGACGCTCCAAAAATAGTAAGTCACATCCCAATTTGGAAGTGGATTTCCAAAAATAGAAAATCATGTCTAAATGATGAAGAATAATCTCAACACATGGACTTCCCCTTAAAATAAAATCAATTATAACTATACAAGTCAAGAATTAATATTTTCATCTTTACTAGTATTATTATTACTATGATACTATTATTTATAAAATGCTCTAAAGTCGTTCAAAATTAATATATTAATAAAAAGTAATTTGTTCATGGAATAACTAAATTAAATTTAGAATCTCTTGCATGGAAAATTCAACCTCTTGCTTGGAATAAAATAGTAACTCCACAATTAAGAGAATGTAAATCTCCCTCTCTAATTCAATATATGGAAACAATGTAACTCCTCCATAATAAATGCAATTAAAACTCCCTCGTTAAATTCAAATTGTAGATCTGACCAAGTATTCTCTCATATCTAAGTGTAGTTCTCTCTCTCCATAATTTGAATTCTAACACCTCCAGAGATTTGTACCTCTCTCTCTATTATTTGGATGAGTTACATTTCTTCTCAAATAACTCTTCCCTCATGTCATTCAACTCTCCTATTATTTGGTGAAGGAATATATTAATTTTGTAACTCCTCTCCTTTCTCATCTATTTAAGAAAGACCATGTGAGAGTTGATAGTAGCATGTTCATTGTGAAGAAGGAGAGATAGAGTTGAGTATGTGCAAGAGAAGTTTGAGAGAAAGGGAAGAGTTTGACCAGGTGTTAAGGAAAAGATGTAATCAATAGAAGGAGGACATATTCAAGCAGAGTTGAAGAGAACTTTAGATACAAGTTGATAAAATGTTGGTGACTTTATCCATTCTCGTTATCTCTCATTCTCTGCAATCTACTGAACAATTCAAGAGATAGAATAGAAGAAGAATCATCTTGTTTTTCCCATTGTGGGTTTTGCGCTAGTCATTGCACCTAATTCTGAGTGTCTCATATTTATGCTTGGTTTTCTTCATATATCCTTTTCTTTATATTCTATCTATAAATTTCTTATCTAGAAAGCTGTGAAGAGGAAATCTGCATTTTATGTAATTGTAAGAACATAGAACATTCAATTTTCTCCAAAGTACATTAATTTTTGTGCAAAATACATTTAGATTTTTACCAAGTACATTCAACTTTCTGCGAGCTATATTTTTTTTTCTGCAAAGTACATTTAGCTTTCTACAAATTAAATTCGGTTTCATTCAATTTTCTCCTTAGAAGTTTCAAGCTTCTGCAAATAATTTTAAAATTTCCACATGAACTTTTGGTAGATGCACAAATAAAATACGCAATGAGTATTGGGGCATGCCTATTTATTGACACCAAACATGCATTATTTCAAAACACATAATTTCAAAACATGTCTATTTACCCATCCTTATGTATGGCTTTCAAACATGTCTAATTATTGAAATATCACATGAATAAAATAAAATGCAGAAAGATTATCAAGGAATTCCCATATATATATACTTCACATTAATTGTAATAAAATGGAATAGTTACATTTACCTCTTACCATAAAAACGATGTAATATTTTAAAAGGCTCGCCATCACTATCATTATCTCCTCCTAACAAAGGAGGTAAACCTTTCCAAAATATAATCACCACAACCATTATTATTTCTTCACACAAGAATACATTTTTTCCTAAAAGAAAGACCACTGCAGCTACCCATATTCTTATCAATGTAAAATAACATGTTATTTATTCCCTTTGTGCATGCAAATAGATAATATTTTTCTAAAATAAATTGGCCCGACAACTATCATCTTTTCGCATGTAAACACATATTTTTTTTCAAGAAAACTAACACAATAGCTATTATTTTGGTGCATATGAACATAAGTTATTTTTTCAAAAAAATTAACAAAATAACAATTATTTTTTTGTGAATGGAAATAACTATTTAGATTTCAAGAAAATTAACATATTATCTATTCTTCTTGTACATATTTATTTCTCAAGAAACATAACATAATAGTTATTATTTTTGTGCATAAAAATGCATATTTTGTTTTCAATACATTTAACACAATAACTATTATTTCTATTCATGAAAATACATATTTATTTTTCAAGAAATATAACACACTAGCTATTGATTTTTGGACATATTTCTTTTTCAAGAAATATAACGGAATAGTTTTTTTTGTGCATATAAACACACATTATATTTTCAATATATATAAGACAATATCTACTATTTTTCTAAATGCAAAGATATATTTGTTTTTCAAAAAATCTAATGCAGTAGCTATTCTTTTGGTGCGTGCGAATACATAATTGTTTTTCAATAAATATAACACATTAGATAATTTGTGTTCATATAAACAAATATATTTGTTTTCAAGAAATATAGCACAATAGTTGTTCTCTTTGTGTATGCAGATACATATTTATTTTCCAAGAACTCTAACACACTAGATTTTTTTTTTTCTTGCAAATACATATTTCTTTTTCAAGAAATCTACTATGGATTCCTATATTTTCATAGATAATATGCATATGTAATATTTTTCAAGAAAATCTTGGTCACTTATCTTCGCATTCATTATAGATGATAAGCCCCATCCAAAATTCACTCCTATTTCAAGAAAAATTATCTAGAAGAATACAATAACGATATGAATGGCACCTGCAATGTAACCCTTCACTCATTGCATTTTTTTTCCCTTCGTTGTGAATTTTGAAAACTAATATTGTGACAATCCAAAAATTTCGATAATAGAAACAACTTTGGTGTGTAGAGTACCATAAATTTACTAGTGAGGATATGGAAATTAGCCACTTTTCTATGGCTAGAAAGAGATACTAGAAATGAAAGCGAGCTTCGATTCCAATTGATTTACTCTAAAAAATCAAGTTTTAATGTTGGGTTTATTATTAAGGATGGTTCACATCATATAGAGGAATAAACTAAAAAAATAAATGAAAACATAATACGACCCACTAAATAAGTACTCCTTATTATCTGATGCAAGGAGTATCAAGTAGCATAAAACTGGAAATGTACTTATCATGTTATCTATAAGCCATTCAAAGCCATATTAGATTATTTATTCCCACTATAGGATGTCAAAAGAATGACCAAAATCAAAATATATTAAAGAGAAATAATATTTTCATATTATATAAATGCTAAACTTTAATATGAAATTCTAGTGATATTACATTCTCCCCCTCCCCTGGCCCCCCTTGAACATAACACCATCCTATGTGTTCATCTCATCATGATTCTATTTTGATCAAGTCTTTATCTCCTACTAGAACTTTCTCTTTTCATTTGGATTATCTTAGTCTCGAAATTTACTTTTTATATCAAATTTACCTCATCACATCTATCTCCATTGAGGACAGTTATGTAGCCATGAAAACCCAGAGGTTATCCCTCCCCTAAAAAATCATGTAATTTATTTACCAGAAATACCAATAATTAGAACAATAATATTTTATTCATAATCATAAACATTTACAAATACAAAAATATTCAATTTTAATTTAAATCTTTTAGCCATTTTTTAATAATAGATAAATAAATAAATAAACGTTTTATGAACCTTATTATTACTTGCCAATAATTTTGGAAATCATGGTCACTTAATGCTATAACTTAATTACAGGTGGTTTATTAGCTTCGTAAAGCGCTCTAAGAGAGGTTTATCAGTCCAAAAACAAGAACATTAGGTGGTATCTCAACCTCCATGTCAAGCACCAAATGGTACATGAAAAAAATATACAATTAATATATTTTATTAATAATCACATTATTTTTAGTCACAAAATTTTTAACATAATGTTATTCAGGATAATTTTAACTATCAATAATTTATCACAGTAACTTTTTCAGTACTCATAGATAATATAGTTCTTAATCATAGAAATATCAAAGTATTCATAATTGCACATGGTGTATATTTTATTATCTCTTGCTAAGGACGTCCACAAGACTAGTAATACAATAGAGGTATTCCTTGAACTACACATCTAGTAGTTCCTCCCCGAGTGATAGATTCCTTTGTTATGAGGAAAATAATCAACAATCTTTCATAGATTTACACATATTCACACCAAGAAGTGTCCTGCTAGATCTTGGTATATGTCCAGTCATTACCTCCAACTCGAACCTTTAAATTAATACTTCCTTTATCTCTCACATTATTTTTATACAACTTCCAATCATGAAATTTATGTCTAGTCATGTGAGCTCTTGGTGTCAATATCAATCAACCAATGTCATCCTTTTTGGCAACGAAAATAATGGAGGATTTTTTTTATTCCCCCTCCTGGACCATAACAAATTTTCACTATTTCTTGGGAGTTATGGATCTAATCTCTAATGTAATGGCTCCTCTAATATTCCAAAAATAATACTAAATAAAACACTTTCATTCTATCAATAACATAAATATCTACTTTCTCATAAATAATATTTAGTTTCTCATAAATAATATTTAATACTTACATTTTGTTTTTTCAGCCACATGTCATCTTAGAGAATCATAAAACTAATTTTAAAACAAATTTACAACTCGGTATTAACGTTATGTTTCAATATTATTTTTAAAGATAAAAATAAAATTCACAATTCAATTTCCACTATCATTGAATGTTTCCTTAGAACATTTTACAATCATCAATATCATTACTAGCACCTTATGGTTTCTTGAAAAGTTGTAGGCCTTACTACCAGAGAATCCTCATTATTTTGTCTTTCAATCGGGTTGTCCACCAATATCTAACAATTAGAAATAATCATGAGTAGAATACTGTGTCCCGCAAGTGGTGTTGATTTCAATTTTTCCACATAATAATCAACACACAATTAAGAAAAACATCACTATATTTTCTATGCATAAATCATGCATGTCTTAATGATAAACATTATTCCTTCACATATGTATTTTCAAATCACATTGCAACATATTACCTTTCGCTTGTTCTTATATTCTTCCCTATGGAATCTTAGCAAAGTCAATATGATGCCATAAAGCTACCCATGCTTAATAATCTTGAAAAAAATTAGTCACAATTGTATCTCATAAAACTATACCCTTCATTAAAGCATCCTATTTACAAAATTCCTCTCAAATATGCTCAATATGCATTTGAATTTTTACATGAAGGAATATTTTATTAATTCTTCAATAAGGTAAAATATTACTGCCCTTGTCAATCTTTCACTTAGATTCCCATGCTTTAAGAGTAACCATAGAAAATAAAAATACATCCTATAGACCGTACATTTAATAAAATTTAACAATTGTTTTTAACTAAGACATTTTCCAAAACAATAGTTAAGGGAATAGGAACTTTTAAAAGGTATATCCATTCTAATGTAATTCATTGATATTCACCATAACTGTGATTGATGAAAAATGACATTTTATTTTACGCATATGTATGTAGCCATAAGTTGTTATGAAACACTGTTAAATTGAAGTCAATCCCACATATTTTTCTTGGCTAAATGAATCAGTAATGCCAACATATTCAAAATTTCATCCAAAAATTTGTTTAGTAATGATATTAAGGAAAAGAACATTTCTGAAATAAAATGGACTTAACTGATTACATTTAATATGCAGTGTCATCCTCAATATTCATACATTTTAGATGAATTTATAAAGGATTTATATACCATATTGGTTGGATTCGTATACCATATTTGTTAGATTCATGATGTGTACTAGCTAAAACCAAAACTAAATTGTTATGCATGTATTTTCATCAAAAAAAAATGTAATTAACAATATATTGCTACTACTAGTTTTATCATTAAATTTCTATAACATGCATTAAACTTTCACATAACTCTGTGTTGTCCTTAACACACTACTTACCGTATATGAATGTTCATATGGAAGGTAACACCCTTTTCCTTTCAATTTTTAAAATTGACATAACAATGTGCTTCTATTTATTATACACTAATGTTATCATGATTTGAGTTCTTGTAACATTGAAGAACTTAGAGTCATGCTTATGCATTACTAAATAAATATCCACTTCTATATTCAATATTAGTTTCTTGTATACTATCTTAATATACATAGAATCCTATACAAAGTTTTAGTCATACAAGAACAATAATTTACCATTAGCACTTTAATGTCGATAAAAAAACAATGTAAAAATTTAGAATTGAATCATACTAAAATTCAAATATCATATTGTTACCATTATACCAATAACATGAAAATGAACTACAACTATCACAATATATGTAACTTTAATTATAATCTTCAATCAAAAACTGAATGACGTATATTCTAATATAATTGGTCAAGTGATCACCTACTATTTAATAGCATTGAAATTACTAATAGTAATGTCATGCAATGCTAATTTATAGGAGGTTGTAAAACATAGTAAATAGTCAATGCTACCAAACTATCATAAACTCAATCACATTCTAGAGTAAGACACAATCAATTGTTCTCTATCATTTTTCAGACCTACCACTTAACGCAATGTTTATTTCCAACGTTCAAGAGGGTTATTTTAATGTCATTTTAAACATTCTATTATCTAGTTCTTGGACAACCCCTAAGTTTCTACATTCCGTCATTATCACACCATTTCCATTATTGACAAATTCATAAATTCATTATTTTCTTACAATAAATTCATTGCAACTCTAAGGAATTTTTATTTAATGCACCATTAAACAATCTCATTAAAATTTGCATGCAAGGGGAGATAGTTAATCCACACTATCACTTTTTACTGCACACTATCACCATTTACAGGATACTTATTCAAAATTGATCACGATTTAACTGAAACTAATGTGGCTGAATTTTTAATTGTATTTTACCCACATAAAGACTCAAATTCCATGAGTACAATTATTCTTCATGTAGTTATTAACACTATCATTATACAATATAGTCATCAACCCTATCATGCTTCTCATATTAAATGAATAGTTTTTTATACATTCCCATGTAATTTCATTAGTGTCATATGTGAGCCTATATGTAATAATATCATCTCCTCCTCATTCGTATAGAACCCAAGAGGTGCTAGTGTTGCAACATTGCTCTATTACCACTTGTAACATCCCTTGGTAATCCTTGTGCAAAATACATATGATTATAATTTTTACCACATTTACTGCAATGTATTATTCCCAACTAATTTTGATATGCTTAATTATTACCAAATGTTAAAATCACCAAGTTGAGTAACCATAGAAAATAAACAACACATATTGTAAAGAAATAATAATCAGTGCAACTTGTTATGATATTGTATTTTGTTGTAGCTTTTCATCATTTCATTGTTCAACTAATGAGAGCTTATTTAAAATGAATTAAATGATGTAAATTCCAATGCCATGCAAGGTGACAATAACATCAAGATAACTAAATATCAAGCACATAGTTCAGCATTGATATACCTTGAAAGCCTTGAAGGGAAAAAAACAAAACATTTATTTTATTAAACATTTCATAAGGGTGTTAACCCATCACTGAATGGAAGAAATTCAATCCATCCCTTATCCATTGTTAAGATTTCTACAAAAATATATCATCCTTAATTTAAAAATAACTAACTAGAGGCCATTACATTAATCATGATATCATGTTTATTAAAACACTATACCCACAATTATTCGAGCATTGTATCGTTGCGGCCTTGTTGTTTCTTGCAATGGATTATCCCACATTTTATGACCCTTCATTCTACATGCACCAATAATCAGATATAATGACCTCATTTCCTGGCATAGTGTTAATTATAAGCAATCTTTCATTATTACATAATGGATTGATTATAAACTATTAATTCACCCTTCACATAGGTCACAATTCTTTCATGCAACTACTACCATCAAAAAATTTTAACATCATGATTATATAAAATATCCATTTATCAAACTTAGATAATCAATATCTACTACATATTATTTAAACATATTTTCATGTTCCGGTTTCTGCACATGCATAATAACATCAAAAGTTATGTTTGATTTTTTTTATTTTACATACATCCCCAACTATAAAACCAGTTTCTAGCACATGCATACATAAAATTCACAATTAGTATCGAGCCTTGTTTCTTTATTAACATTACACATAAATTAACTGAAAGCACATAATTTCAAAAACATGTTTATTTTTTGATGCATCTGGAAGGCTATGAAACCTATGCAATCATCCAAATATCACCTGCATAAAATAGAATGCACAAATATTCTCAAGGAATTCCCATCTATCCATACTTCACATGCATTATAAGCAGGGAAAATTTGAAGGATGGAAATTTAAACTTTAGAAATGTTGTTGAATCTCACTAGTCCATAATATGAAATATATGAAATTCTTAGTGATAATTTTGTAAACCTATTCAAATTTATAATAATTTTATATAGTCTCTATATAAAATTTTGGCATTATTTAAGGTAAAATAATTTTATATTAAAAATTTTGGGTGAATCAGTTTTAGAAAAAATGGAAATTAGTGAATCTTTTATTTTTCAAAAAACATGAATAATTAGCCCAATTGCCAATATTATCCCCTAAAAATTTCCCTAGTTATAAGAAAATGGAACAATTACATTTTACATCTACCCATAAGAACAAGGTAATATTTTAAAATATTCACCATTGTAATACCATGAAACTTGACTAGAGAACTTCTTAGTACTAAGTAGAGTATGATTTTAATCTACTAAGTGGAATGAACGTTTAATTTGTTAAGAAGAGTTAAGTTTTAATTTTCTAAGTAGAATGATGGACTTTGGGAAAAAATTTTACAAAATTGACGTTGTTTGGTTTTATGGAAAAGAAGAAATTAATGCAAAATTTAATGTGTTCTTATTTCGTTTTAAGAAATGAAATAGTAAATCAAAATCAAAATAAGTTTCTTGAGTTAAGAGAAGAGGAGGTTCTTCTAAGAGTGAAATTATCCCAGTACAGAAAACGGAAATAGTATTTCTTATTCTCTCAAGAAATGGTATAACTAAAAAAGAAAACAAACCTAGAGGTAAAAGGAAGGGTGGGGGGTGGCGGTGGAGTTTTATCTTCCAGAAAAAAATATAAGGATGGGAGATCAGAAGAGAAGATAGACCCAGCTGGAGAAATAGGCTAAGAAACAAAAATCAGGGAAGAAATAGGTGGATATAAATGTCATTACTTCTAGTGTTCACTGAGAGGTTGTTGTGGGAGAAAAGTATAACATCCGCATAAACACATAGTGGGAGATAAATCTTGTTTCCCTGATAATAGAGGCGGGTCTTTAGGAAAGGGTTAAATAAATCTTGCTGATACAAGATTCACTGTTTTCTAAGTGAGAGAATTGGAGGCTCGGGGGAAGCTAGAAAAGGAATCTGGCCTATGGTCGAGAGGTACAAATAACCATTAATCTCCTCTAGTATTCACATATAAGCAATGCGTTTATTTTAGGTTTAAGAGATTTTTCTTGGATGTCTTACATCTATAACCTATGTGTGGGAATTATAAAAATAAAAATAAAAGGGAAGTCTTCATATCTAGTAATTAATTATGTACCCACTTGGAGTTGAGGGGTGAATATCTTGTGGCATACTAGTTGTGATATTTTGTGCAGGAGTGCAGGTTTTGGGATCCATACCACGTGAGACAGTATGACTGAAGCAAGTGAACCCCGTAGGTTCCAAGATTTTCAATGAATCTTCTGTGTGCATAATTTTAATCGTGAAAGAAAAGAATGACATTGGAAATAGTTTAGGGAGCCATTTTTATATATGTTTTAGTGAAGTGAGATTCAAAATATTATTGAGTTTATGAACTTTTCAAATGCAATATTACCTGAAAAAAAAAATTTAATGGTGGTGGCTATAAAAGGTAATGGAAAAACGTTCACCATTCTACTAACTAGGGCTAGCCCCAAAAGGTACTGATTCAAATGGCCCTGCGGCCTTGTGGAGTCCCTTGGCAAAGGAGTTTACGTGCATGAGATCTGTAAAAAAAACTATGCAAGGAAGAATAACCACGTATGGTCATGTAGGTAAGGAGGATTGTCACTTGAACCCTCGTTAATAATTATTACCACCATAAGAGTGATATGTTCATGGAAACCCTAATAATCTGATTGTAAGAGAGAAAGGGTTGTAACCATTCCTATAATTTATTGTTATTTCATGTTTTAAGCATTGGTTGATTAATAATAGTTGTTCATGTATGAAATATTTACATAGTTAGGGTCATGGGCTTAGCATGAATGAAAATAATCAATTGTTGTAGCTAGTATGACAAGTGTAATCATAACAACATATATACTAGAGAAAAGTTATAAAAACAAAATATAAATACCATCAAACCATTTCAACTTCATTAGAACATAATGGGGAAAACACATTGGAACAAACATCCCAGGATGACATGGATCCATGTATGGAAATTGGGAAACTTTAATCATTATATAGGGTCACATTAGTAAGTGTGAGAGGGTTGAAATCAAGAGATAATTCAAATAGTACCAAACAAGGAAAAAAATTATTCATTCCATAACGCTTATTGTCATGGACAAGAGGGTCGTGAATAATTTTACAGTATCCATATGGTAATTTATCCCTTAGGGGTTAAACACCATAAAAATAAAAAATTAACCACGCTTATTTTCTTGAAACTATGTAGTGACAAAAAACCATATCTAATGCCAATTATGGGTGCTCGGTTCGAGAGAGAGGAACCTGAAACATAGAAGAAGATCCCAAAACATATTACACTAGCATACACCTGGAAAGTCCAATCAATAATGATAAGTACATAAAGTCGAGGGTTGTTCCAATTGATGTATACCAAAAATCCAAGAAACACCTATCGAAAGAAAACACAAAAAGATAGTTTTTAACCCAAGAGGTAGACATTTGTGGGTTTTCTTTTTAGAAAGAAAAAAAAGAAAAATTACTCAAGGGAAAAATAAGTTTCTTGGGAAATTAAGTTCCATCCTTCAGGGAAATAGTTACCTGCGAAACTCTGGATTAAATTTACTGAATTCTTGCATTGTACTATGAGGAGGCCTATGGAAATATATAAAGGCCATGTGTTCAGAGGAAGAGGAAAATGTTCTCTCACTGTGAATGGAATAAGAAAAAATAATAATAATAATATAAGATTTGCAAATTATACCTAGAGAATCGATGGGAGAACCATCCACCCTAGCCTCGAACTGCGGGGGTACCCTCTTCAACTTCGCACTATCCATCCTTAGTCGGGTTAGAGAAAAACCAATATAGATGTGAAAACTAGGTATATGTGTTATAAAAATAAACTAAGAAGTGGATTTCTAATGAAATTCTTACCAATATGAATTTTCGCAATCAAGAAGGCATGCGTTGTCACACATCTGAAGAGTTTCTTTACCCACCATTCTTAGAAACCAGGGGCAACTGAAACCTCGTCATAATGCACGCGGAGGAAAAACCTTTCTCCTTTTTGGAAAAGAAAATTTAGTTCCATTTGGAGCCTATTCCCCAATAAACATTTAGTAGTGTGAGCCCCAGCGATTTCCAACCATTGGATCAAGGTTATGCATATGTAGGGATCATGTGATCTAGAAGATATATTGATCATAAATGATTTTTGATCAAGATTTCAAAGAACATAAGTTTCCAGACGGATTATGGAGGAGAAAGTAATGTAACTTAGGTTAAATCGGTTCCTCCACCATACAGGAAAAGATAAATAAAAAAAACAAGATAACTATTTTTGATACAAAATATTAAGTGTTTAGTCAACATATCACTGCTAACATCGTAACTTAAGAAAGGAGAAGAGGACTTAATGTAGCACGGTCAATGCTTCAAATTCCAAAACTTTATATATATGCATAGTTACAACTGTTACAATTGCACATAGGATATAAAAATTAATTACGAGAAAGAAGACCTATATACCCATGGTATTTTGGATTGTAGCGTGAAAAAATTATTGAGGTATGATGTGGTTATGTAAGTGTTATTGCAAAATGATATTAGTTATAACATTTGAGTGGATATAAATATATTCATTTGTTTGAACGAGAAAAATTATATTTAATATAATTTCTACTTAAGAATGTGTTTCCACCCTGAGCATGTTATGTATATGTAAAACTAAAAAACCCTCCCTTTTATGCCTATTCTCAATAAATAGAAGGGAGATGCTACAAGTGGTGTCAGAGCCAGGTTTAGATTAGAGACCTTGGTCGATGTTGTTTTCCGTGATGACTAACAAATAATTGATATGATGCACAAAGAGACAAAAACGGAAGACATGCAATGGCGGAAATTCTAGAAGGAAACCTTGCTGGACAAGAAGATATATATGGGCATTCGGCACAGTAAGCCGAAATCCCCACCAAAGAATTAATAAATATTAGGAGGGAGATACACAACGAGATAAATAATCTTTGGAGTATTCAAGAAAAATTACAGAAGATGCAGAACATGAGCAGGTGATAAGGAACCTTTCAAATAAGATAAATTCAAACACAGCAGAAGGGATCTCGAAAGGAGAAAATAAAGAAGCAATGATTGGGAAAAGAGACATGGATGAGGAAGTGGGAAGTAGTAAAATGATGGATGAGGATGTGGAGTATGGATTTTCAAAGGTTCTAAGTAAAATGGAAAAGGAGCCAAAACTATGGCTCGATGGTGAGTTCAAGAAAACTCATCCTCCAATTTACGATGGGGAAATAGAATAGGGAGTGGAAGCATGGTTGTTGAATATTAATTGGTATTTCCAAGTTTTTTATTATACACCAGATCTCAAAGCTAAGTTAGCCACATATCAAGTGCAAGGAAAGGAAAGCCCTCATTGTGGTTGGAGAAAATTTGCACGATGCACAATTTGGAAACGAAGGAGGTCAGTGGGAGGAATTTTAGTGATTATTTAAAAAAAAGTACAAGTCAAAATGTTATTTTGATGACCGAGATGAAGAATTTAATGAATTAAAGATGGGAAAAATGATGATGGATGAAATTATTAATAAATTAACCCATATTTTTTTGTTACGTGCCATATATTAAGGAAGAAAAAGAAAGGTTCCATTCGTTCATAGGCTATCTTTCACCTTCCTTCAAGGAGTGAAGAGAATATGATATTCCAAAAACTATGTAGGAGGTGATTCGAAGGGCTAGGATCTTCTACGAGTAGGTGAAACTAATAAATGATAAATTAAAGACGTATAATAACAAGAAGAAATAACGTTCTTATCTGACTAATAAGGGGTTAAGAACTAGTAAGGGAGGATAAATTTTAAGGAGGATCTAGTCATAATTTTCATAAAAATAATGGGAATCCTCAAAAGTCCCACCCTAAGAATGAAATAGGGTCTAAAAATTTTGAATTTGAATAAGGGAAAAAATGGAAGGATGAAGAGCCCTTGAAGTATTGGGGGTGTGGATATCCCCACATGTTGCATAAATTCCCCTATAATCCTAGATCAGTGCATAATCTCTAGAATTTCCAGGAAGCCTCCACCATGAATGATGTGGCCCATAATATTCCTAGAATTAGTGAAGCTTTGGAGGAGCATCACGAAGACCACTATACTATGTTATAGGTTGAAGGTAAAATTCTTGACCAATCAGTTTGACTATTAATTTACCCATGTGCTAGTTTAAGTTACAATTTTCCTCGAACTATAGAAAAATATAACTTGGTGGTTGAAACATTTAAGACACAGTCACTAGTTAAACTTGCCACTAGGGAAAGAGGAAGGGCCATCAGTTAGATATTTCTCTGTTTATTTAAATGAACAAAGAAACATAGTTAGCTTAAATAAATTTCCTTTGGATTCCTATGATGCGTTAATTGGCATGGATTGGCTAGAGGGACATGTGGCCATAGTGAATTATTTGAAGAAAAATACTATTTGTAACGAAAATAAAAGTGAAACTAAATTAATTAAAGGAATTGTGAGAGAAAATTTTCTTTATGCAAAATATCAGTCCCACAACTAAATAAAGCAACTAGGAGGGGTTGTCGTATTTTCACTGTTGAGGTGGACAATCCAATGAAAAAAGGGAAAGATCAAATTGGAGGTGATAGAAGTGGTTATAATTTTTTCTGAGGAGCTTCTATAGGAAATTATGGGTTTACCACCTAAGAGGAGCCTGGATTTCCCTATAGAGTTAATTCCTGGAGTTGCACCTGTTAGGGTCCTATAATAATAGGATTCATAATTTTGATTTGACATCGATTAGTCTTGTAATATCTACATAATTTTCCTTCTGCAAATTTTTTTCCCATATTAGAAAAATAAAAAAGTGTAAAGAGGGTAAAAGTCCTAAAATAAAAATGAAAGGACTTGGAAGAGAAAATATAAAACAGAATAGAAAATGGACCCCAAAAAATAGATAAAAAATAAAACATGAAAGTGATGCAAATCTAAATGCCACTACTATTTACTTTTATTGCAAAATAAAAATTGTGTGCATCTTGTTAAAATACCACAATCCATGAAGGTTAAACAACTTAATATTAACCTCTCATTATTTAAATTTCATGTTGCTAGATAGAGAATAAAGATCTAGCCAAACATTTTAATGTTGGCATATCAGTAGTTAGGTAGAGAAAATTAAGGAGCTCAATAGCTTAATCTGAGCCCTTCGAATAAATAAGGATAGACATAATTATTTTGTTGTTTTAAAAGAAAAATGAGCAAGGGCTTGCAAGCTCAAATGCACCTAAGTAGATGAAGAAAAAATGTTAGGGTAGCATATGGGTAGGTAGAAGCAATTTCTATAAATCACGGATAAGCAAAAAATTGGTCATTTCGTTTACTAACTTCCCTCAAAAAATCATCCCCTTGTAGAAATACTTCATCCCCTCCATTTTCATTCTTTCCCCTTAGTTTTTCCCTTTCTCCCATTATCATGAATTTTTCCTTTGCAAAAAATCCTCTTTTCCTAAGTTTAAAACACATTTTACTTAAGAAAAGAAAAATCCCTTTAACTAATTTCCCTTTACCCAAAAAATGCCAAAAAAATAAACCAAAAAATAGTTTTTATCCTAAGTATAAATGCTAAAATAATATGTTGGGACCATTATAAATAAATCTATTTCCAACATTAGACTTTTACAATATACTTAGTGTATTTTGACATTCCGCAGTTGTATTATATTTTTAACACTAATTTAATGTATTAAATCCTTGTTTATACCTATAGTCCATATTAAATTAATTAATTTATATATTATTTCCCACCCATATTTAAATTTTAACCTATGTTTTATTTCCTCACATGTTATAAAACCATTTATCCCATATGTTAAAACTATTAAACTCGGCTTATATACCGGTCCCACTATATATAATCCCTGATAGTTGTAAGCTTACATCTGCCCACATTACATTTGTTAAATACGTTATTCTCTGCATATCATTATAAACCCCGTTTATATGTATTTAAACTTTGGTTTTAATACATATATAAACCTCGTGCTCATTGAAACCCCGGGCCCCACATCATCTTACTGTGCATCTCTATCACACAATCCAAGTCGTTCGCCTTTTGCCCTCCAGATCCGCCGGTGATTATCCCTTATCGCATATTTCTCAGCGCAATGGTTAACCTACCCCAAATCTTCTGATAAACCTAGTTTTTTGAATTTCTCTCCCCTCTACGTGGCGGATTTCCATTGGATCGCACTGATCAAACTAATCCCGCTTACCACCTTTGAACCCTATGAAAACCGCTTAGCGGTTATTCCCTCCCCTGTGCCCAAACCACCTACCTGTTTGAAATGACCACGCAATTAATACATTCACTACTGAATGAAAACATTTATATAATAGCCCAAATATATTCTTTTCATTTTTTGTTACCATTTTCATGAAGAAGAAGCATTTGCACAAAAAGACTATTTCTGACTCTCTTTAAATGAAATAGAATTCACCAAATTTGACTACTACAAATAGTGCAGAAGCCATCCAAGTCCTATAAAGACCAGCAAAATCTTTTGAAATCTTTCTACAACCCAAGAAACCATCCAACAGAGTAAAAATTCAATTTTCCCAGGTACTCTTCAGAATAACAGACTTATTCATCGATCTAAAAAAGTATTGGAGTTAATCGAATCATTTAGGAGCCTCTCAAACTAAGGAAAACCCCATTTTCTTGCTAAATCATTTATTCTGTAAACCCTGAGTAATTATTTCATAGATTCTAGAAGCCTAAAGCCTTTTGTGACATTCAAAACTTTCCTATAGTACTTAGGCATCCTTTTTTTGCATAAAATTAATGTCTTAATATTGTTTTTATCACATAAAGTGAACTATAAACCCTAGATATCTTTTGCATAAACTCTAAGGTCTTGAAGTTTCTCTTTTGTTACAAACATTACAGCTTGGTTAATTGAATTAGTTTAAAACCCTTTCACAGACAATAGATAACCCCTGTTTTATCCTAGTCCTTCTACAAACTGTTAAAACTTCCAGAGGTGTTTTTCAGGCTTAAATCAGTGTTTTAAGGTCAAAAGAATATAAAATTGATTAATTAAACAAATCAATGGCTTGGAAAAACATTCTAGCAATGAATCCTCTATAACCCCCTGTTGTATATGTAGAGCACATTCCACTAGCAGATGTAGACTTCAATATTACTGATACAACAACAGATTTCAACCTTCTTGACCTCCACTACTGGAGCCAAGAAAAATCCCTAGATCAGGTTGCTGAAGTGTTTATCTAACAGTCAAATCTCCCAAAATATGTTGTTCATCATACTTTTGAATGCCTATAAGTAATCAGACTCTGCCAATCATGATATTTTCCAGATAAGAGAGCCATCATAATCCCTGAATAAGAAGTTGTGTTCATTATTACAGTAGATTCAATCAACCAGATACTTTACATACAACCTAGGCCAAATGAATTTCATTTGTCTATTGAAGCCCTCACTCAGTCATACTTGGATCTAGACTTCCCCAAGAGGTTCCATATTTCTCAGACCTTCATGCCTCCTTATGTTGAAATTCCTAAGCTAAACCCCCCATATTCTTCTGCTAAATTCTCTGAAAGAACAAGACATATTATTTCCATGTTGTCTTTCATTCTTGGCTACTTTATAGATGAGCATGTTGATGTTTCAGTTCTTGGTTTCTTGTCTACTTTTACACATGGTGAGCCTCCTACTACCATCTTTAACATTTCCCAATATATTGCTGACAGTATCCATGAGAAATTGGTCAAAATTCTTTTTGAAGGTGTTTTTAAGTATTCTTCATTCCTATTTCACATGTTACTATATTTTCAGTCTGAGAATTTTAATATCAGCCTTTAGAAGCTTAATGTGGAAGGAAATCCATGATCAGTCATATTTTGGACTTCCTTTATAAGTAAATATTTAAATGAGTTCAACTATTCAGAGTTTATAGATTCCTTCATTCATCCCATAGTCAATTTTCTGAACAACAGTGTACATCCCAGATTAGTAATGAAATAAAAAAGGTTTTTCAATTATCTGAGGACAACAGGACAGTCGATTGGTACCTATACCAAAACCACATAGAAATAAGAGTTTATGGATGAAGCCTTATCCCTTATAAACTACCCAAATACCTACCTATGAGGTTATTTTCCCTGGAATATATAAGGCAGATTCTAAATTCAGATGTAGTCAATTTCTTAATAGCAAAGAAGAAAACATAGTCCAAGATGAAGAACTAGGTTGGCCCTTTTATTTGTAATAATAGAGAAGCAGGTCCATAAGCAGAAAAAAAGTTGCAATAGTTTAAATTCAATCCTAGTTTCCTATGGTATTATGATCCCCTTGGTGTTATTAGTAAAATGAGCATTACATGCAAATTAACTCCATATAAACATGAAAAGAAGCAACAGATTGAAAAAATCTCAAAACAATCTGAATGGTTAGAGAATACACTGGTAGAGGCAGAGAAAAAAAGTGATACTATTCAGACTTTGCAAACTCCAACCTGAGAAGATAGAAATGTGAAGAGAAATAGAGAGGAAGGATCTTATATAGCTGAAACTACAATAGAGACTAAATTCAAATTGAGATACAGTAAAAATCCAAAGCTAAATCTCGCCAATAAAGAAAAGGAAATAATAGAGGTGATTGATACAGAAATAGCAGAAAAAGATAATGCACCTTCTACAAGAATTGAAGAGGAACATCAACCCACAAGTTCTAAAACACATCTAATTCAAAAACAACACAGTATAGAAGTTTCTTCATCCAACAAAACAATTGAAAAGGACATGGATATAAAGGAAAGATATAAAGAAATCAAAGCCAGAAATGAAGAAAATAAGACAGAAACATATTTTTAGTATCTAAAACAAACTACTGGCATACAGAATAGGCTAGTTTCAGCCTTTGACTACAAAAATAAAAAGATGCAAGTGTCATTTCTTCAACCTACAGTTCAGACTCCTATATCATCCTCAGATTACAAAAGGATAGAGTTGAAGTTACAATCCAGGATATTCATACTCTGGATCAAATTTAATTTCATAAGCATGAAGGAGAGATGATTTATTCTACAATTACCACTAAGGCCATGAGTGCACAAAAACTGCAAAACACCTTGGTAAATGTCAGAGGACAACTCAAATTGGAGGAGGAATCCTCACAGGTAAAGGACACTAGAATCAAATCCTTGGACGAGCTAATAATGAAGTAGGATATGATCCTCAAAATGCAAAAGTTGCAGAAGAATAGATCAAGAAGAAAAATGTAGACATTGTTGCATTAAGGAAACAACTAAAAATACTCCCTACAGAGCATCCTCAAGCCAAGGAGGTCTTGCAAGAAAATAATCAGAAATATGAGATGATGAGTCTCATTTTATAGGTAACAACTCAGATAAAAGAAATGGAAATTGAAATGGACAAATTGATCCAGGAGAAAAAAGCCAACAAAGCAGAGGAAGTTATTTCCATTGTCATCCTTGTAGTTACAATGGTTGTACCTTCTACTTCGGCATAATCATTGGCTCCTAATGTTCCAATGGCCACATCACTTCCAGCTACTTCATCTACAACTTTAGCCACATAATCTTCAACAACATGAACACAACATTCAGATCAAGCATGCAAGCTAGTAAGGGCTATGCAAGATATGTCCATTTAGACCAATAAGATAAAGAGACTAAAATAACAGCTCAAAAGTCTTGAAGATGCTAAGAAACTTACTCAAATAAATGCCAAGAATGAAGAAAAAAAAGGAAACAGATTGAATGAGCAACTTAAAAAGTTGGAAAAAGAACTGACACTAAAGGAAACAATGTCACATATCAAACATCAGTTATGGTATAATACCATTGAAGCATTCAATGATATTTGGACATCCATACAGGTCGTATATGACTGAAAAGACTTGGTGAAATCATCGAGAGAAGCAATGAAGATGATTAAACAAGAGTTTGGAAAGAAACCCAAAGAAGCTCTAGAAATCATCAAGTTTCTTAATTCCAAAAATAGACAAGAGTTGGAAGATATTGGAATTAATTATAGAATAGAGACCATCCTAGAAGTTAGGAAGGTAATCTGTAAGAAGAATTTGATGACACGGTTAGAGGAGAAGTGCGAGAACATGGAGATTTATATCACAAGGTTCATGATCAAGTTTGATGTTCTAAGGCAAAAAGGCCTTCACAATCCTCTAGTTATTAAAGATAAATTAATGAACCAGGATGACTATGATAAAAAAATAAGAGAGTTTTCCAGGGAGCAAGTTAACAATTCAGCCTTGCAGGGAATACCAACACGAAAGGTGCTCTACAAAATGTTTATATTTTGTTTTACTTACAACATGAAGTAAAACACATATTTGTGAACAAGCCAACATTCTCAAAGTATACTGAAACTGATGAAAACTTCAAAATTATGATGAAGATAAAACTGGCAGAGGCAGAATTCTGTGAAAAATTGACCAATGTGCTGTAAAATCAAATTGTCATCAACACATAACAGTTAAAGTAAAAAACTGAGATTTTTGTTTTTACAACACCATTTACAATTTTTGCAGTAAAAGAGTATTAGGCTAAAGTGTATCAGTTGAAAGGTTAAAGTCAAAATCAGAGAAAAAATGAATCTGCCAGCATGAAGGACATCTCATTGTCCAACTGCAGTATTTGTTGAACAACAAAGAGAGAAAACAGTGATAGAATCAAGACAGGAAACCGTTTATTTCAATAAAAAAGGGAACACAAGCATTAGTTAGAAAGTTGTCACTATCTTGTTGCATGAAGATATTTCTTTTCCATGAATAATTAATAAGTTTATTCTACGATTTTTTGTATGAATTTTTGTATAAATAATTCTCATTTGGAAGTATTCGGTGTGGATTAATTGTTGAACATTTGTATAGATTGTACTATTCTGAACCTAAGGGTTTCTGTACCAATTTCAAGTGAGCAGACTGGATTAAGGAAATAAAACATCATATTATGGGATTCATGTGTTGAGCTACTACAATGAAGTATTTTCACTTGTAACTTTGTCAATTTATTATGTTTTCCATCAATACATGAATGTTATTCTAAACCTAAATTATAAATTAGGAATTGTTATTTTAGAATACATTAATAGCACTCTGTTTTGACTCATTTTAATTTATAATTTTTCCACTGATATATAGATTAGGGAACCCTTAATTTCTCCCTAGATTTGATTGACCTCTACATTTCTACTCATAATATATATTTAAGAACCCTTAATTGCTCTTTTACCCTGATCAAAACCATTTCACCATCAACCTTAAAGATTTGAATTGACTCTTCTCTCTTGCCCCGTAAAAATTTCCCTTTAAGAACTTGATCCTAATCTGACTACTTGACATATTGACTCCATTAGCCCAATGTAATATAGATCTACACCTATCCATCTAATTAAGTGATTTCACCACCAAATCAAATCAAAACACAACCAATTTTCCATACATAACTAACCTAAAATCAAATACAATCAACAAAGTTAAATCATATAGAGATAGACCTCTCTGAGCATGAGGAAGGCTAGATCCTAAGGCTTAAAATTGGGTTTGTGGTTACCTCTAATATTCTTTAAACACAAAATCAAAAATCTCACAACTTTTGAGAATTATTGGAGTGATAACATACTCGTGACCATACTAGGGAACTAACCAATCCTCAGTTTTTAAATAGATCTTAAAGGAAATACTTTCATTTATCTTTTTACCTTAAGATTATTTTAAAGAGTTGTGAATATATTTTCATAAAAACTATAATTCTGGCTTCTAGAAGAGTTTAGTATACCACGTCCAATCCAGATCCACAACCTTTTTTCATAGTAGATAATCCTGATGGTATTGGAAAGAAGAACCAAAGAGTAGAGAGTTTAGGAAATAAGATTTCATTGGTCAAAGAAAATTATCTTCCAAATAAACTATCAAGTTTACAAGACATAAAATTTGATTTAAATTTTGAACAATATTTATTAATAACTAAATTAGAAAGTGACTTACATAATACTGTAATAGATCCTAATTTCATTTCATTTATTGCAACTAAGAAGGAAACGGTTTCAGTTAATTCTGATCAAAAGGTTTTTGAAGTTTATGATAAGCTTGATACTATAACAGCAACTTTTATTAAATAAATTGATGAATCTTATTTACAACATTCAATTGAGTTGACTTCTTTATCATCCTATAGCCCTAAGCCTTCTACTAGTCATTTAGATACCAGTCTTTTAGAATCTCTAGGTTCATCTTTATTCACTACCACTTCATCCAGTATTTCCACCACACTTCCTTCCACAGATTCATTTTTTCCTAAGCAACCATTTCAACCTAGAATTTTATTTCCATCTTCCACCAGCACTAGTTCATCCCCTAATATTTCTGTTGCATTTTCCAATACAACATTCTCATTTCCGAGCACCTCTTCTAGCATCCCAACTTCATTTTCTAGTATTTCAACTACATCTGCAAGTACATCTTCTTATATCCTAATCTCATATGCAATTGCTTTCAATACATCAGTGAGTTCTTCTAGTTCTTCACCAAGTACTTCAAAATCACCTCCTAGCCAAGCTAGAATCCAATCCATGGCTGCTAGATATGCTCCCTTGGTCCTACTAGCACAATTACAAAACATGCCCAAAGACTATCAAAGAAAAATCCCTCGATTTGATGGAACCACTCACTACACTGCACAACAAAATGTTAATAAGATGACAGACTATTTTGAACTACATGAAACTAATGATGATGATGTGCAAATGAGACTTTTTGTTCAAAATTTAACTGGTGAGGTGAAAAAATGGTTTAAAGGTTTGAATACTGGTAGTATTCCTGATTTAGAATTTTTTCATAGAATGTTTCTTAATAGATGGGAGAAGAAGAAAAATCCATTACAAATTTTGTCTTAATTTGGAAATATAAAAAGAGCACCAAATGAAATAGTCCAAGATTATTGTACTAGATATAACAATATTTATAATGTAATTCCTGCTAATCTTAAACCTCCTCCAGACTCTGTCCTTATCAAATTCCCTGATGGATTTGATAGAGATATAGCTTATCAACTCAGAGAGAGAAATCTAGAAGCTTTAGACAAATGCAAAGTAATGATGTTAGTCTAGAGACAAACTTATTAGCAAAGCAAGCTAGATTAAGAAATGAAAGGAAAGCGACAATAAAATAGGAACATCAGCTTCAGGTTTAAAAGTAGACAACTTAGAAAGAACATTAAAGAGAATGATGGATAGGTTAGATAATGTGGAAAGGAAGCCACAATGGGATAACCAACAACAAGGACATCAAATCAGAAATCCTAGTTTCAGGAAAAACACCAACACTGGAAAATCTAGAGAATCGGCACCTAACAAAACAATAAGACCACCTTTCGAAGAGAACTATACTGAAATTTCCCACCAAAATGAAAATTATGAAGACACTCAGACCAATCTAATGGGTATTAATGATGATAACAACATTTTTCTTACACAAGAAGAACACGAGTTATATGAATTACAACAACTACAATTAGATTCTGGTGAGTCTTTTGATTACAAGCAAGGTTATGAGTTTGTAATTAATGAAGTTCATAAGAAATATAACCTTAGGAGAAAGAAAAATGTAGGGAATTTTATTAAGAAATCTACCCAAACTCAAAAAAAGGAAACAGTAGATGCTCCTACCACTAAAATTATCCAAATCCTCCCTAAGGAAACCCAGCAAAATTCAAATTCAACTCAGAAAATTTCAAGTCCCAAAATTTCACCTAGTCCTAAAATTTTTGACATCATAGATGTTGTTGTCCAAACAGCAACATATCGAAAAAATATGTTGCTGCCAAGACAAAAAATTCCGTTAAAACAAAAATTTCATTTTCAAAAGAATCTACTGCTAATCCAAAATCAACTAATCCTAAAATAGCCACTGCTAAAATAGCTGTTGAAACCATAAAATCTGCCAAAAATCCCACTGCATCTCAAACTCTCCCTGAAAAGAAAATTAAAAGTAGTAAAAAAGTGGAAATAAAAACAGAGAATGAAAATCCAACTGTAGAAAAAGAAGACAAACCCACCCAAACTACAGTTACAAAAGAAGAAATAATTCAGGTAGGAAAATCACAAGCACCATTTAACATCCAAGCTGAAATTGCTAAATTAATGATACCAATTCCTTTGACATAGTTGGTAAAACATGACAATTAAAAAACACATATCATTGAGACTTTAAATATGAATGATGGAGAAGATTCTGTAAATTTGAGTGATGATCAACCAGAACTAATATTTGGTCCTGATGTTAATGGAAAATAGCAAGATGGAGCAGTTCTTCCCTTTTACATTAGCTTAGTTGTTCATGATCAGATTTTACATAATGCAATGCTAGATTCAGGGGCTTCACATAATTTTATGCCAAAATAAATAATGGAAACCCTGAATCTAGACATCACTAGACCTTATAAAGATCTCTTCTCATTTGATTCCAGTAAATTTAAATGTTTAGGCTTGATAAAATATTTATGTGTTACTTTAGTTCAATACCCTGGGAAAAGCATAGTCATGGATATTGCAGTAGCTGACATACCTCCTAGGTACGGAATGTTGTTATCTCGCTCATGGGGACCTAAACTGCAAGGATCTCTACAACTAGGTATGTCATATGCAACAGTATCAGTTTTTGGCCAACCCAAGAAACTTTACAGAGAGACATTAATGAAGTACATGGTTAGTAGTGTAGAAAGACCTCGAAACTATCCTACTTACTCTACACCTACTGATATGGACTCACTCATTTTATTTAATTCTGAAACTGGCATTGAAAGCAGCACTGAACTAAAACAGAAAAAGAAATCATCAAACAGTGACAAACATTTTTCATGAATCAATGTGGCACCTAGATTTTGATGGATCAGTTAAGAAATTAGGAGCAGAAGTAGGAGTTTGGATACATAACATGGAAAACAATCATGCAGAATTTAATTCTTTTAGATTAAATTTCAAATGTACAAACAATATGGTTGAAGATGCAGCTCTTATTTTAGGACTACATATTGTTAGAAATTTAGGAGCCAAAAGAGTGTCAATCATGGGAGACTCTGAGTTAATTGTGAAACAGATAAGAGGAGAATATTCTTTATATAATCCAAGATTAAGTGAATATGGAGAAATTGTTTTAGATATTATTAAGGAACTACTTGAATGTGACTTTGCTGAAATTCCTAGAAAACAAAACATGTAGGCACACAACTTAGCATTTTTTGCTATTACCTGCAATCTTCCTTTTCAACCAAATCATAAATATACAGCTGAAGCTAAACACAGGCCTACAATTCTAGATAATCTAAAATATTGGCATATATTTTCACAGGATGACCAGATTTATCATTTCGTGAAGGCTGAAGGAGAATTTCAGAATTGTAACATAGACACATATTATACAGTAGATCAAACCTTAGATAGTGAAATTGATATAAATGTTGTAGATGTAAATAACTTAGATTTTACTAAATCCACTAAATTTATTCAAACATAAATAGATAATTTATAGAAAGTAGAGATTGAAGAATTAGCAAATGATGATTCTGACATTTTAAACCTTAAGAACAACTTTTTACGTAAGGGATTAGCCCCTTTGGAAGGTATTTTTTATTCTAATGATGTTGCAAGAAAACCTAAGATGGAACCATTAAAATCTGACAATGAAGAGTGCAATATAGGAACAGAATTGAAGCCTAAGATGATAAAACCTTCAAAATACTTACCTCAATAAAAAAATAGTGAAATACATAGCCATGTTTAAGGAATTTCAAGATGTATTTCCATGGAGTTATTAGGAGCTGAAATCTTAGGACACTAGCATAATACAACACAAAATACCCATAAAAGAAGATCAAAAACCTTTCAAACAAAATATTAGAATGATAAATGAAGTTTTAATGCCTTTGATTGAGAAAGAGATTAAGAGAATGTATGAAGCCCAAATAATTGCACCAATCAGATATTTTGATTGGGTTTCAAACCTACTTCCCACTAGGAAGAAGACAGGGGAAATCAGACTGTGTGTTGATTTCTGGAATTTAAATAAAGTGTCCTTACAAGAAAACTACTCTCTCCCCAAGATGGAGCACATTTTACATAGGGTTGTTGGTTCTTCCAGAATTTCATTACTTGATCGATTCTCTAGATATAACTGGATTTTAGTTCAACTAGAAGACCAACCTAAAACTACTTTCACTACTCATTGGGGTACTTTGATGTATGTGAAAATGCCTTTTGGTTTAATGAATGCGAGAGCCACTTTTCAAAGAGCTATGGATATAGCTTTTGCTAAATAGATTCATGATTTTCTTGTGATCTATCTAGATGATGTTACTATATTTTCGAAGACTCACAATGAACATCTAGATCACCTCAGACAAGTGTTTATCAAATACAGGAAATTTAGCATTTCTCTAAATCCTAGAAATACTCTATCTGGACTGGAAGAAGGTAAATTATTAGGATATATCATATCTAAAGAGGGATTTAGGATAGACCCAACTATAATATAGGCCATTCTGAATATTAGTCATCCTAGGAATATTAAAGAGTTGCAAGATTTCTTATTTAAAATTAACTTTCTCAGAAGATTCGTCTCGAAGCTAGCAGAAATAATTAGAGAAATCAATAATATGTTGAAAAAAGACTCAGTACTTAAATGGACTGTGGAGGCCAAACAATCATTTGATTCAATTAAATAATCCTTGACAAAAACACCAGTCCTTATAAGTCCTGATTTCAAAAAATATTTCATTATTTTTTCCTTTTCTTCAGAACATATTATTGCTGGAGTTTTACTGCAGAAAAACGATCAGGGTTGTGAGTAGCCCATTGATTTTTTCAGAAAATCACTTAGAGATGCCACTTTAAAGTATAACATAATGGAAAAGTAGGCACTAGCTTTAGTGAAGGCTATCAAATACTTTAGAGTGTACATCCTGTATTCACATATCACTGCTTATGTTCCAAATAAAGTTGTAAAGGAAATTCTAACACAGAATGGGCCTGATTGTAAAGGAGGCAAATGAATTGACACCATTTTGGAATATGACATAGAAATTAAGCCCACCAAACTCATTAAAGTTCAAGGTTTAGCCAAACTCATGGCTGAATCAAATTTTCATGCTTTAGATATTAATTTTATTTCCCAAATAGATGACCAAGAAGAGATGGTGACTCCAAAGACCAATGAAGCCTTTTTAGAATCACCATGGTATGCAGCTATTATATTTGTATTACTAAATTTACAAGCTCCTCTTGGATTATCTGAAACTAAAGCTAGATTTTTAAAGTTAAAGGAAATGGAATTTTGTATGATAGACAATGCACTATTTTGGAAAGATCATGGTTCCATTTTATTGAATTGTTTTCTTAAAGAATAAGTTGGTAAAGTTTTGGAAGAGTTTCATGCAGGTGACTGTGGAGGACATCTTTACTAGAAGACTACTACAGATAAAATCTTGAGAGCTATTTTTTACTGGCCTACACTATTTGTAGATGTGAAAAAATATGTGACATCTTGTCACAAGGGTCAAATCTTTGAAGGAAATAAAACGCTGCAACCTTTACCCCTAAAACCCATCTCCACATAAATGAATTTTTAAAAATGGGGTCTTCATTGATAATCTCACCCTCCATCATCATCCCAACACAAGTGGATTTTGACAGCAACAGACTATTTCACTAGGTGTATAGAATCCATACCTTCCAGGCAAGCCATTGATATTGTCATAACCTAATTTTTAGAAAACAACATGCTCTCAAGATTCAGATTCCCCCAAAAGATCATCATTGATAATGTTGTTGCATTCAAGGTTTAGCCAAACTCATGGCTGAATCAAATTTTCATGCTTTAGATATTAATTTTATTTCCCAAATAGATGACCAAGAAGAGATGGTGACTCCAAAGACCAATGAAGCCTTTTTAGAATCACCATGGTATGCAGCTATTATATTTGTATTACTAAATTTACAAGCTCCTCTTGGATTATCTGAAACTAAAGCTAGATTTTTAAAGTTAAAGGAAATGGAATTTTGTATGATAGACAATGCACTATTTTGGAAAGATCATGGTTCCATTTTATTGAATTGTTTTCTTAAAGAATAAGTTGGTAAAGTTTTGGAAGAGTTTCATGCAGGTGACTGTGGAGGACATCTTTACTAGAAGACTACTACAGATAAAATCTTGAGAGCTATTTTTTACTGGCCTACACTATTTGTAGATGTGAAAAAATATGTGACATCTTGTCACAAGGGTCAAATCTTTGAAGGAAATAAAACGCTGCAACCTTTACCCCTAAAACCCATCTCCACATAAATGAATTTTTAAAAATGGGGTCTTCATTGATAATCTCACCCTCCATCATCATCCCAACACAAGTGGATTTTGACAGCAACAGACTATTTCACTAGGTGTATAGAATCCATACCTTCCAGGCAAGCCATTGATATTGTCATAACCTAATTTTTAGAAAACAACATGCTCTCAAGATTCAGATTCCCCCAAAAGATCATCATTGATAATGTTGTTGCATTCAAGTCCGAAAATATGATTCACTTCTGTAATAAATACGACATTAACCTTGGCCATTCTACTTCTTATTACCCGAAAGGTAATGGCCTTGCTGAATCCTCCAATAAAATCCTTGCGAATATCATCAAGAAACTACTAGAATACAATAAGAAAACTTGGAACAAAAGGTTAGTGAATGCCTTATAGGAAGATAGACTTACTACAAAGAAATCTATTGGTACATCCCCTTACCAGCTTGTTTATGGGATGGATGTTGTTTTTCCATCTTGTTTAGGTGTACCAGTAATGAAAACAATCTAAGAACTGCAAGTTGAAACCAATGATATCCAAAGATGTATAAACCAAACCATACAATTGCAGCAAACCAGGGAAGATGTCTATCTCAAGTCTCAAGTTGTTCAAGTAAATATTAAAAAGATATTTGACAAGAAGAAAAAGGAAGATGATTTTTATATAGGTGACAAAGTTCTTATGTGGTATTCCAGGAAAGAAGAGAAAGGTAAACATGGGAAATTTCATTACTTATGGAAAGGCCATATGGTGATTCTGAAGGTATAATGTAACACCTCCTTGGGGGCAAATTTTTTTATTTTTTTTTCCTAATACTTTCCATACAAAATACTATGTCGCTCTTAATATCCATACGTAAAATCCTCTCTTCCGATCATACCTCTGCTGCTTAGTGACCAATATATGTTATTGATATATATATATAACTATAAATCATACTCGTAGCTTATACACAATCCATATGTGTATATCATTGAATAGAATTAAATTAACATTTGAGTACCCTTCTGCACAACCTATATATATATATCCAATATCCCATATATATATGTTTACCTTCACTTTAATAAAACCATATATATATGTTACATTCACTTTAATGAAACCATATATATATGTTACATTCACTTTAATTAAACCATATATATATGTTACATTCACTTTAATAAAACTAGGGAAAGGCACACTTCGATAATTATATATAGCATATATATATAAAAATCCCAGGCCCTTTTTTATAATTTGTAGGATGTTCAGCAAGGTATATTCATCTACAATAATGCCATATTATATATATACGGGTAGATATTTTTCTATGTTATTGAAATTTCCTTTAGGTCGATTTCTTTGATAATACTTGGGTATATGGTATACATGCCTTATTTGTATGATACATCTTATATTCATATACTACTTGCACCTATAGAGCCTTGAGCCATATACATTTAATGAGCATAGGCATATATATATATATATATCTATTATATTTATATATATTATATGGATATTCACAACTTTTTGAATAATTAAACATGGCATCTATATATATATATATATATAGCCTTGGCAATATTAATTCAATTAACATATGAATATATATATACCCCTATATTTATATATATTCATATATAAGTCTGAAGTCTTTTTGAAAGCGCCACCATATAAATGTATATTACCCATAATTTAACATAACTACTTTTATAATGCCCTTGGTCCTTTCACCTATATTGGTTATGTGTAGTACCTGGTTAATGGGTTGAATATATCGTATACCGATTATACATGATAGCACCTACGTATACCATTGCGCGTATTGTAGTTTTCAAGCTTGTTTTAAATCTAGTTTATTGCCATTTGTGTTAAATCGGGGTGGTTTATGATACCACTTTCCCGTGTCAATGGTTCGATCGAACTCTATACCTACGCTGCTTAAACTTGCACGTATTTCCAATCTCGGTGTCGGTTGGGTTTTTTTTTCTTTTTTTCAGAAACCAGTTTATGGAAGCGACCGTGTGGCGTGCTCACCCATGAGCACTGGTACCAGCTTGCCGTGGCGTAATTCAGGCTCATGATGGTGACCACTCTGTTCAGTTCCGTCACACCAGCTGTGTACCGAGAACGTGATTTACTAACAGCTGGAGAGGGGGAAAGGAGAAGTTCCTTCCGATGAGCATTCTCTCCTGCACCCATCGGCATGCCGCCTCCCAGGTATGCCGAACAGGAGTAAAATAATATTAACTGACAGAAGGTTATTAATGTCGCGGCTCAAGTTGATTCTGGAGGATCCCCTTCAGGGTTTCTTAACACTCGAAGTCGCCAGGATGTATCTGAGCAAGTCCTGGAACCCGATTTCACAGGTACATTGGGCGATCTCGTCTTAGGGTTCGGTATTCCTTATTAGCCTAGCTCTGCCCGAAACTCATCACTATTCATCTTCTTCCTTGCACTGCGCCAGGTCTTGCGGAGTGGAGAGTTCTGAGCTTGCAAAGCCGGGTCGCTTGCTACAGCTACTTCTCTTACCGGCGATGCCTTCTCCACCTACAGTGGTTGTATGGAGTTTCTTACGTATCCCAGGGAATGAGCTCATCTTTTCTTTGTCTAACAAATTTCATTTTGTTGCTTCCTACCAATTATTCTTACAATTCCTCTTATTGTTGATCTCTCACGAAGCGTTGCGCTGGTCTCCGGTCGGCCAGATAGATTTGTTTCTCACCTAAGTGCTCTCGCTTGACCCTTTGGGGTTACGGAGGAAAAGTGAAGTTTCCTCCCCTCTATATCTTGCGCCCATCGTTTCATTGGTTTGACCTTTTTCTATTTCTCATTCCTTATATTCGGAGAGCTGAAGAACCTCGGTTTTACTAACGGGTTTGTTGTCAAGTGTTTTGTTGAATTGTCTTCCCCTCGGCTGTGGTCAAGGGCGTGCATGACCATTTTATTTATTTTATTTCGATCTATTACCTTACATTATTCTGGCAGGATGGCTACTAAACCCACTCTTTCGTTGGAAATCTCTGTGCATTAATAGGATAACTCTGTGAGTAATTAGGGAAAAATGCCAGAGTTCAGGGCGGCCTAGGTAAGGCTGATTCTCTGGGCTATTTTAAAAATTTGCATTACAGTATATCCCAGAAATTTCAATATCATGCACCTCAACTATTATACATTATGGAGTCGTATAATCGGCCATTTAGTACGACAGTCGATCTCCTAACAATTTTTGTTAACCTGTGAAGGTCTCCACGCTATGGCGTAATCACTCTAGTTAGAACCGTGGTTTTTTGCATCGTGTTACCGGGCTACTGGTCACCTCTGTTCGTTTGGTCACCTTACTCGGACAGAGCTCTACTGTGTCATGACGTATCAGTGTAGTTACACTCCAATGGATGCGTTGGATATGGGTTAAGTTCATGGTCTTTTAATTTATTCCCCACGCGTGACCATACTCTCGTTACATTAGCGATAACGATTCACATATGATTCGTTTTAATATCCATTTCTTTTGTAAATACATGTTCATATATCTATGATTTATAGGTAGTTCCCTTGTTAATACGCATCGCTACAATATATGATTCGTTTTTATTTTTTTTTTTTTATCGCATTTAGATGACATAGTAGAAATCTCGGGATATATATATAAATAGATCGTTTAGGCTTCCAGACTCCAATCTCGGTAACTCACCGTGGGTGCCCGGGTACGCATCAATATATCGGGTTTTCTTTTTAATGCATATCTTAACTTTATTGCTCTAATATCTATTTTTAAAATTGGAGATGAAGTTAAAACACAAAAGACTTTATAATTGCTATAAGAGCTTTAACCTTCTATAGTAAAATTTACTTTGTGGTTTAATAAGAGTCAAACTACATATTCTAGCATACTTGCTTGTAAATTCTATTTTTCTTTGAAGGTATACCTATATGTTTTCAATGGTGCTTTAACTAGAGAGCTTAGTGTTGCAAAGCCAATATGTTACATGTTTTCAAGGAGAATATATTTATCATGGAAATCTATACTTATAAATGGTATAATATTCATATAGAGTAGAATTACTTCCTCTTTCTCTAGCACCATTATAAATGTTAAATGCTCATATAAGCAATCTATAAATGTTATAAATGTTAGAATGCTTATTTGTGAAATCTATATTCTAACATCTTACTTTTAATGCTTGAAATTTATACCATGTAACTCTAGTACTGCTATATTGTTTCTCTAGCAAACTCATAAGCATATAATATCACTTTTGTGTCTACAGGGAACAAAACAATAATTACTCATCTGTAGAGGCTAAGTAACTTCAGATTTAAACCAACCTTGGTTTAGAGATTCTGGAGTTTCTACTCTATGAACTTTCTGGTCTACAACTAAACAAAATCTGGAAGGTGAATGCCTAAGGATAGATTATGTTAAATGTAGTACCAAAATTTCTCATTGTCATAAAATATAATTTTATATGTAGCCAATTCATACTGTAATAAGACATAGTAACAAGAATTTCCGAACATACCACAAAGTCTGCAAAATGACCAACCTCCCAACCTTAGAGTCCTCTTTGTCTCCCAGGACTCACCCCCGAGCAGAGATCACCTCCTAGAACAGATCAACCTCTGATATGCTTAGGAGCAGCTTATTTAAGCTCATATTACCCATACCCTAAAGCATGTTTCTAATTCTCAAGGTCTGCATTAAAGCAGGATGCTTTCTTCCTTTCTTTTCCTCTTCATTGGGGAATTTTAGATTCCTCTCAAATCTAAATTAATTTCTTTCAAGGATTTTTGAAAGATTTTTTGGGATTTGTTGCCTTATCCCTCCTCATGGATTTGGCAAGTGATCTCTAATTCTCTTTTTTGGTCAAAATGCACAATCATTTTATTTATTTCCTCAAATAAAATATGCAAATACATTCACACCATACTCATCCCTTGGGGTCCACCCCCTTAGGATTAAAGTTCAAATGTCTAACTTTTAAAAATTCAACACACAAATTGGGGGTGTTACATATTCCCCCTCTAAAAATAAACACCGTCCTCGGTGTTGTTATTCAACTACTAAAGTTCATTTAAACAAAAATGGATATTTCTCCATCATTTCAGCTTCCCTTTCCCAGGTGGCTTCTTCAGCAGTAAAGTGCTTCCACTGCACTTTTACTCTGACCACTGTTCTGTTTCTCAATTCAATTTCTTCCCGCTCCAATATTTGAAGCGGTTATGGCAGAAACTCCCCTTCTGGTTCCACCTGTACAACATTCCAATCAACTATGTGAGAAGCATCATGTACATATCTTTTTAATAATGAAACATGAAACACATTATGCACTTTAACATGGGGTGGTAAGGCCAGCTTGTAAGCCACTGGTCCCACCCTTTCTAAAACTTCAAAAGGCCCACAATATCTAGGAGCCAGTTTTTCACAACTTCTTGCATAAAGTGTTCTCTTTTTGGGTTTGATGCGCAAATACACATGATCCCCTACTTTGAATTCTCGGTGCACTCTTTTCTTATCAGCATAGCTCTTCTGTCGATCTTGTGCTGTCTTTATATTTCTTTGTATTTGTTTAACAATTCTTTCCATATCTTGTAGTGCATCTGGTCCCAACACCAGTTTATCCTCTGGTTGACTCCAGCTCAAGGGAGTACGGCACTTTCTCCCATAGAGTGCCTCAAACGGGCTCATCTTAATAGAGGATTGGTAGCTATTATTATAGGCGAACTCAGCTAGATGCAGATACTCTTCCCACTTTGATGGTCTATCCATCACATACATTCGCAACATATCTTCCAAAATTTGATTCGTCCTTTCTGTTTGCCCATCGGTTTGAGGGTGATAGGCAGTACTAAAATTCAGCTTAGTACCCATCCCTCCAAACAATCCTTTCCAAAATGCTGCTGTAAACTTAGCATCTCGATCTGAAACAATTACTTTGGGAACTCCATGAAGCCTTACTATCTCCTTCAGGAAAACATTTGCTACTTGAGTTGTTCCGAAAGTAGATTTCACTGGTATAAAGTGGGCAGCTTTGGTTAAAGTGTCTACTACTACCATTACATAATCATGTTGCTATTTGGTTTTAGGTAGTCCTGTTATAAAATCCATGGAAACTGTGTCCCATTTCCATTCTGCAATTGGCAAAGGGTTTAGAAGACCTGCTGGATGTTGATGCTCAACTTTAACTAACTGACATTCCATACATCTACTTAAATACTCTGCCACATCTCTTTTCATTCCTGGCCAGAACAACTTCTTCTTCAAGGCTGTTAACATCTTTTGATATCCTGGATGTCCTGCATAGGGCTGTTTGTGATATTCATCTAGAATTTCTCTTTTCAATGACTCTATATTTGGAATATACAACCTGTTTTTATAATAGAGCAGCCCTTGTTGGTTTTTAGTGAAATCAGTTTTATCCCTTTTCTGTAGTTTCACCAAGAGGGCTTCATAGTTGGGATCTTGATTTGCTGCTTCTCCCACCAATTCTTCTATCTCCATATGGGCACTACTTCCCATGCTGTTTAAATTTTGACAAGCATTTCGACTTAATGCATCCGTAACTTTATTCTCCTTCCCCTTGATATGCTTTATATCCATATCAAATTCACTTAGAAAAGACATCCACCTGGCTTGTCTTGCATTCATGTCAGTTTTGGAGAAAAAATATTTGAGGCTGATATGATCAGTCATCAAGGTGAACTTCTTCCCCAGCAGATAGTGCCTCCACATTTTTAAAGCATGAATAACAGCTGCAAACTCCAAATCATATGCACTATAATTATGTTCATGTACTTTCAGTTTCCTAGATTCATAGGCAATGACTGAATTTTCCTGTAACAGGACTCCTCCCAGCCCTTCTCTGCAAGCATCTGTACATACAACAAACTCTTTATCAGGATCAGCAATTTTTAATATAGGGGCTGAAATAAGTTTTTGTTTCAATTGTTCGAAACTGTTTTGACATTTCTCAGTCCACACGAACTTGACACCCTTTCTTTGCAATGAAGTGATGGGATGTGCTATGGCAGAAAATATTTCCACAAATCTACGATAGTAGCCTGCCATCCCCATGAATGACCTTACTGCTGAAACATCAGTTGGGACTGGCCATTCTTTAATTGCTTTTATCTTTTCAGGGTCAACTGCAAGCCCTTTTTCAGAGATAATATGACCCAAATATTGGATTTTATCTTTATAAAATTCACATTTGCTGAACTTGGCATATAGCTGGTTTTCTTTTAAAGTCTACAACACTATTCTCAGATGTTCCTTATGTTCATCTTCATTTTTAGAATAGACTAAGATATCATCTATGAACACAAGAACAAATTTGTCCAAATACTTATTCAACACACTGTTCATCAAGCACATAAATGTGGCAGGGGCATTTGTCAAACCAAAAGGTAGGACCACAAATTCGTAATGCCCATACCTGGTTCGAAATGCTATTTTGTTGATGTCTTCTTCTTTAATTCTGAGCTGGTGATAACCAGTCCTTAGGTCTATCTTGGAAAATACTGAGGCTCCTCTCACTTGATCAAAAAGATCATCAATTCTAGGAAGTGGATATATATTCTTAATGGTCAATTTGTTCACTTGACGATAATCAATGCACATCCTAAAAGTTCCATCCTTCTTTTTCACAAATAAAACCGGGGCTCCCCAAGGAGACACACTTGGTCTGATATACCCTTTATCTAACAGTTCCTGTAATTGCATTTTCAGTTCCATTAGTTCAGGAGGGCTCATTCGATAAGGTGCTCGGGAAACAGGTGTTGCTCCTGGTACCAGGTCGATTGAAAAATCAATCTCTCTTTTGGGGGGAAGATGAGGAATTTCCTTGGGAAAGACTTCCTTAAATTCTCTTATGACTGGTATAGCATCCAACAACTCTTCCTCAGTTTGCTGTTCTATTTCTTCTACATGCACTGCATAGACTTGGTATCCTTTTCTAGCTGTTCTTTTCAATTGTAAGGCTGATATTTGTCTTACGGAAATGGACTTTGGTTTTCCTTTTAATGTAAAAGGTTTCCCTTCTTCATCCACACAATGCAGGGTTTTATCCCAGCAGTTCATTAGAGCTTTCTTCTTTTCTAGCCAATCCATTCCTATCAGCAAGTCATAGGATCCTAATGGCAATATGTTCAAGTTTACTTCTATTGAAAAACCATTTAATTGTATTGCTGTTTTGGGCAACTTATGAGTGACTTTTCTCTTAGTTCCAATGGCTAGCTGTACCAACCATGACTGCTGAAATTTTTCAGGTTTAATTTTACATTTTTCTACAATTCCAGGACTAATGTAACTCAAAGAAGCACCTGGATCAATCAAAACAGTAATAGGTATGTCAGAAATCTTACCTTCCATTTCCACCATGGTTGCTTGATGTTCTGCCTGTCGATTTTCCAGGGCTGCACTGATGGTTGGTATATTTCTGGCTATGTCATTGACTGTTGTTGCCTCTCGCTCTCTGCTGATCATATGTATATTTCGATGGGGGCAGTCCCTCATCATATGGGGTTCTCCACAGCCCCAACACTTCAAAGGTTCCTTCATTCTGACTGTCCCTTCCTTTTTATTGTTCCCCTCTACTGGTTTTGAAACCACTTGGGACTGAGCAGTTTGACTTTCTTTTGGTTTGTCGAACTTTTTACTTTGATGATCTCTACCAAAATTCCTTAAATATGCTGGTTTTGGTCTCTTTCCTTTGAACTCACCCTTGTTCATCCAACTTTTCCCTGGTTCAGCTTTACCTTTAAACTGCTGATAGCATAATCTTGCTTTTCTGACAGCTTCATCCATGGTCTTTGGGTTGTCAAACTCAATTTTCTCCTTGTACACAGTAGGCAAACAATTTAAAAACCTTTGCACTTTTGCCTTTTCTTCCCTAATGTAAGCGACATACCTCAGTAAATTAGTAAACTTAGTGACAAACTCATCAATAGTGAGCTGCCCTAGCCTAAGCTCATGGAATTCTTTTGCTTTATCGTCATAATAACGTTCATTCAAATAACGACTTTTGAACTTAGTCTGAAAATCTTCCCAAGTAACTGTCTTTTCATCAATGGCATGTACCATTTTTGTCTCTTCCCACCAGAGTGTAGCTTTTCCTTGTAGCTGGTACACAGCTAATCTAGCCTTCAGATTGCTCTCATATTCATAGACTTGGAAATACTTGATCATGTTCAGCAACCAAGCTTCAGCATCCTCCTCCTTCTCCCCATCATAGGAGGGAGGTTTGATCTTCCTGGCCTTCCTCGGTACCCTTTTCTGTTTATGCTGCTGTCTAGCAGCATCATCATCATTAGACTCATCCATCTTGCTTTTTCCGGAACCTTCACCTTCCTGGCTGTTCCGGGAAGTTAGTTCTCTGATGAGCTTTTCCTGCTCCTTACTGGCTGATGACAACATGTCATTCTGGCTTCTCAGTTCAGCCAATTCTCGTTGCAGCCTGTGCAACATAGCTATTACCGGGGCATTGGGATCTGGAGTAGCAAACTCATCCCGCAGATCCACATAAATCCCTTCACCTTCAGCCATTTCAACTGTACACACTTACAACACAGATTAGTAAAAGTTTATAAACTTCAACAAAAAACAAAATATGTAATAAGTAGTGAGCACAAAACTGACAGCCCAATTTTTGTAACCGGTGCTCTGATACCATTTGTAACACCTCCAGTTTACGAATTTTTTTTTTTTTTTTCTCTAATATTTTCCATTCAAAATACTATGCCACTCTTAATGTCCATACGTATAATCATCTCCTTTGATCATACCTATGCTACTTAGGGACCAATATATATAATATCCATATATATAACTATAAAACACATTCGTAGACTATATACAATCCCTATGTGTATATCATTGAATAGAATCAAATTAACATTTGAATACCCCTATGCACAACCTATATATATCCAATATCCCATATATATATATGTTTACATTCACTTTAATAAACCATATATATATATGTTACATTCACTTTAATAAAAAACCATATATATATATGTCTATATCCACTTTAATAAAACTAGGGAAAGGCGCACTTCGATAGTTATATATATATTACATATTATATGGATATTCCCAACCTTTTTGAATAATTAAACATTGCATATATATATATATATATATATATATATAGCCTTGGTAATATTAATTTAATTAACATATGAATCTATATATATATCCTTATATTTATATATATCATATATAAGTCCGAAGTCTTTTTTAAAAGTACCACCATATAAATGTATATTACCCATAATTTAACATAACTCCTTTTTATAATGCCATTTGTCACGTCTCCCAGACCCAGCTTTCTACACATATAACATAACTCAGATATTCTCTGCTTCATGCGCCAGATAACATTGATAGTTTTGTTACGGAATCACTTACAAATTCAGACTGCTATCCGGGGTTTAAATTCTTTTCAGTACTCATAGACAGCCATGGAATATAAGAATTTCCATGAGAATTTTTTTGGGCTTGACCTCCCCTCTTCTCAGTCCATCTAGTAGGTTTTTATATCTATATATATATATATAGTACTTTGTATTTCTCAGGTTTTTCTTTTTCAGAGTTTTGTCCAACTCTAGATGATTTCTAAGCCCTTCCTCAACTTTCCAGTTTGCAGGCCTTATAAAATTTTCAACATTTTAAAGTTTCAGCATTGAGGTATAGATGTATGCCTCCTCGCACACATCTATCTATACTCAGTTAACCTCCATTGCTCCAACTACTTTCCCAGCAGTGTATATGGACGGTAAACAGATGCTCTGTTCATTGTATTTTTACCTATGCTTACAATCTTTCCTCACACAAACTCTTATCACACCATGGATGTTCAAGTAGGATTTCCCCTTATCTTACTGTGACAACATTCAACATGTTTGACACTCTAGTGCAGATTCAACTATTCCATGGGAAAATTAGGACACAGATCCTCTTGCTTCAATCAAATCGGAACTGGATGGTTTAGACTCCCTAGTGTTAGATCCTCGTACTTAGTTAGGCTTCAACTTCTGCTTTCATATGTTTACACTTACATTTAACAAAATAATTTAAATTCTTAGTTTTACAATTCTTTCCATTGTAACACAACTGACATACTAAACCCCATACTGCTGTCACACTACCTTCTGTGATTGGTTACAGGGAATTCTGTGCCATCAATATTGTTATTATAGGTTTAGTTGTTTGGTACTTGCTGTTCATGGTTACTGGTTTGTTAACATTTTCTGTCTGTACACACAGTAAGTTAATGCTCCTTTAAAAGACAGCAAGCTACACCTATACATAATCATGAGATTAGCTGTTCAAAGGATCTATCCTCTCTAACCCCATTCCTACAAGGTACTCATCCCCATACTCCAACCATTTGTCTCTGCTATCACTAGCTTGGGTTTACAATTACATGAGTTACTGAACAAATAATCAATCTAAAATTTTCATAATGAACCATAACATAACAATTCATAAATTGCATAATGAACCATAACATCACAATTCATAAACAGGGATATATTTAATACAGACTTACAGAAATCTCCAACATTAGGCATGCATACCTCTACTATGACCAGTCCTCCCAACCTTAGAATCCTCTTTGTCTCCCAGGATTCACCCCCGAGCAGAGATCACCTCCTAGAACAGATCTAACTTCAATCTGTTCTGGAGCAGCTTATTTAAGCTGGGCTTTCCCCAAAGCATGTTTCCAATTCTGCGTCCAGAATTTCAGGATGCTTTTATTCCTGTTTAGCCTAGGTTTCCCATTTTGGGATTCTTTAAAGCTGCTTTAAGCTTTTCCTCAGCTTTTCCAGCTTTTTCTCACCTCTTCCCAACTACTCCTCTTCATTGGGGGAAATTTAGATTTTTCTTCAAAAATCTAAATTAGAAATAATTTCTTTCAAGGATTTTTGAAAGATTTGGGGAAAGTCTTTTTCCTTTTCCATCACCTCATGGATTAGGCATGTGATCTCACTTTCTCATCCGGTCATAGTGCATACACAATATTTTATTTACTTTTCATAAATAAATAGTTAGCCACATCCACACAATAGTTATCCATTGGGGTCCACTCCCCTTTGGACTTATGTTCAAATGTCTCATTTGAAAAGCATAGAACTTGGGGGTGTTACACCCTTGGTCCTTTCACCTATATTGGTTATGTGTAGTACCTGGTTAATGGGTTGAATATATCGTATACCGATTATACATGATAGCACCTACGTATACCATTGCGCGTATTGTAGTTTTCAAGCTTGTTTTAAATCTAGTTTATTGCCATTTGTGTTAAATCGGGGTGGTTTATGATACCACTTTCCCGTGTCAATGGTTCGATCGAACTCTATACCTACGCTGCTTAAACTTGCACGTATTTCCAATCTCGGTGTCGGTTGGGTTTTTTTTTTTTTTTTTTTTTTTTTCAGAAACCAGTTTATGGAAGCGACCGTGTGGCGTGCTCACCCATGAGCACTGGTACCAGCTTTCCTTGGCGTAATTCAAGCTCATGATGGTGACCACTCTGTTCAGTTCCGTCACACCAGCTGTGTACCGAGAACGTGCTTTACTAACAGCTGGAGAGGGGGAAAGGAGAAGTTCCTTCCGATGAGCATTCTCTCCTGCACCCGCCGGCATGCCGCCTCCCAGGTACGCCGAACAGGAGTAAAATAATATTAACTGACAGAAGGTTATTAATTTCGCGGCTCAAGTTGATTCTGGAAGATCCCCTTCAGGGTTTCGTAACACTCGAAGTCGCCAGGATGTATCTGAGCAAGTCCTGGAACCCGATTTCACAGGTACATTGGGCGATCTCGTCTTAGGGTTCGGTATTCCTTATTAGCCTAGCTCTGCCCGAAGCTCATCACTATTCATCTTCTTCCTTGCATTGCGCCAGGTCTTGCGGAGTGGAGAGTTCTGAGCTTGCAAAGCCGGGTCGCTTGCTACAGCTACTTCTCTTACCGGCGATGCCTTCTTCGCCTACAGTGGTTGCATGGAGTTTCTTCTGCATAGAATAGGCTCATCTTTACATCTCGTCTAACAAATTTCATCCTGTTGCTTCCTACCGCTATTCTTACACTTTCATCGTTGATCTCGGCGTAAGAGTTGGGCCGGTCTCCGGTCGTGAATGAATTTGTTTCTCACCTAAGTGCTCGGCTTCGGCCCTTTGGGGTTACGGAGGAAAAGTCGAGGTTTCTACTCCGCGAATACGCGCCCATCGTTTCATTGGTTTGACCTTTTCTATTTCTCATTCCTTATATTCGGAGAGCTGAAGAACCTCGGTTTTACTAACGGGTTTGTTGTCAAGTGTTTTGTTGAATTGTCTTCCCCTCGGCTGTGGTCAAGGGCGTGCATGACCATTTTATTTATTTTATTTCGATCTATTACCTTACATTATTCTGGCAGGATGGCTACTAAACCCACTCTTTCGTTGGAAATCTCTGTGCATTAATAGGATAACTCTGTGAGTAATTAGGGAAAAATGCCAGAGTTCAGGGCGGCCTAGGTAAGGCTGATTCTCTGGGCTATTTTAAAAATTTGCATTACAGTATATCCCAGAAATTTCAATATCATGCACCTCAACTATTATACATTATGGAGTCGTATAATCGGCCATTTAGTACGACAGTCGATCTCCTAACAATTTTTGTTAACCTGTGAAGGTCTCCACGCTATGGCGTAATGACTCTAGTTAGAACCGTGGTTTTTGCATCATGTTACCGTGCTACTGGTCACCTCTGTTCGTTCAAATGTACTCGACGCAGCTTCCCACGTGTCGTGACGTATCGCGGTAGCTATACTCCAATGGATTCGTTGGATGTCGGGTTGTCTACAGGCCTTTTAATTCTATGCCCCACGCGTTATAACGTGACCATACTCGTTACATTAGTGATAATGATTCACTTATATATATTTTAATGATTCGTTTGAATATCCATTTCTTTTTTGTAAATACATGTTCAAATCTATGATTTATGTAGGTTCCCTTTGTTAATACGCACGCTACGTATATGTGATTTGTTTTTTATTTTTTTTATCGCTCGATGACATAGAAATCTCGTATATATATATAAATAGATCGTTTAGGGCCGAGATCGACCAGAACTCACTGTAGTGCCCGATACGTATCAATATATTGGGTTTTCTTTTTAATGCATATCTTAACTTTATTGCTCTAATATCTATTTCTAGTTAGAGATGAAGTGAAAATACAAAATACTCTATAATCTCTAGGAGTGCTATAGCCCTTCTCTCGTGTAAAATTTACTTTGTGGTTTAATAAGAGTCAAACTACATATTCTAGCATACTTGCTTGTAAATTCTATTTTTCTTTTAAGGTATACCTATATGTTTTCAATGGTACTTGACTAAAGAACCTTAATTATAAGGCAATTATTTTGCTATGTTACAGGTTTTCAAGGAGTAAGAATATAATTTAGATATGAAATCTATACCCTTATAAATGGTATAATGCTCATATAGAATAGAATTTCTCTTTTTCTAGCACCATTATAAATGTTAGAATGCTCATATATGCAATCTATAAATGTTATAAATGTTAGAATGCTCATATCTGCAATTTATATTCTAATATCTTGCTTTCTTCCTTTCTGCTACATACCATGTATATTTCAGTGCTACTATAATGTTTCTCTAGCATACACATAAGCATATCATATCATTTTTGTGTCTACAGGGAACATAACAAAAATTAATCATCTGTAGAGGCCAAGTAACTTCAGATTTAAACCGACCTTGGTTTAGAGTTTCTGGAGTTTCTACTCTATAGATTTCTGGTCTACAACTAAACAGAATCTGGAAGGTGAATGCCTGAGGATAGATTCTGTTAAATGTAGTACTAACATCAATCACACCATTTAATTAATTTTTTTTTATATGTAGCCAATTCCTACCAACAGAAAATAGAATAACAAAAATTTCAGAACATACCACAATCTGCAAATGACCAACCTCCCAACCTTAGAGTCCTCTTTGTCTCCCAGGACTCACCCCCGAGCTGAGATCACCTCCTAGAACAGATCAACCTCTGATCTGCCTAGGAGCAGCTTATTTAAGCTCATATTTCCCCAAAGCATGTTTCTAATTCTGCGTCCAGAATAGCAGGATGCTTTCTTTCCTGTTTAGCCTAGGCTTCCCCATTTTGGGACTCTTTAAAGCTGCTTTAAGCTTTTCCTCAGCTTTTCCAGCCTTTTCTCACCTCTTCCCAACTACTCCTCTTCATTGGGGAAATTTAGATTCCTCCTCAAATCTAAATTAATTTCTTTCAAGGATTTTTGAAAGATTTTTGGGGATTTGTTGCCTTATCCATCCTCATGGATTTGGCAAGTGATCTCTAATTCTCATCTTCGTCAAAATGCACAATCATTTTATTTATTTCCTCAAATAAAATATGCAATTACATTCACACCACACTTATCCCTTGGGGTCCACCCCCTTAGGATTTAAGTTCAATGTCTAACTTTAAAAATTCAACACACAAATTGGGGGTGTTACAAAGTTACCTTTAATTTGTTGCAACAAACAAGTGTTTGTTGCAACAAACAAGCGTTTGTTTCCAATGAGGAAGACATTCAAGGGATCATTTTTCGTTGTAGGAGGTTACGAGCTACATAGATGTGATTAAACAATGTAGCAGTTAATAACATTTTTAATTCTTCCAAAATCAAATAAAGTATATCAGTGTCGTCTTAAAAAAATAGAAATTTTCAAAATATACAAGTTATATAAAAAATTTAGCAATAATGTAAACATAAAAAGTATCTCTGGTAGAGTTAAAAATGGAAATGTGAAAAATACAAGATTATATAAAAAAATTTCAAAAAATCTGGACATGAAAAGTATCTCTAGTAGAGCCATAAATAATCCTACACACAATATCCTACAAACTAAAGGAACAATGGGGTCCAAAACCATTTCCGAAGGAATTCATGGCAATAAAGTGAAGAGATTCTTGAGTAGGGAAAAACTAGAGCATCATGGATGAAGAGAACAGAATGAGGGAAAGGTGGGTATATGTTTATGAGTTGCATAAATCAAAATTATTAAGTTGACAGTTAAAAACTATGGAATTTAGTGGTGGAAAAACTTTCAATCCCTTAACATTGGAATCTCTTAACATTGGATCTGCATATGATTATAGAGTGACAAATGGGAACTTAAGGTTTAATAAAAACAAATTATATATTTAAAATGTTGTAGAAAATATAAATTGAAATTGCAATAAATTTGGAATTGATTTTTTTTAATATAAAATTTAATTTAAAAAAATAGAAATTTCTATTTTAAAAAAATATAATAAATAATAAATTGCATATTAAAATAATTTACCCATTGAAAAGCACTAAATTCTATATGAAAGTATGATGGAAAACATTAAGTTTGTAATTGTTCAAAATAGTAAGTTTCTATAATAAAGAATAATAGAATAATAAAATCTATTATTAAATATTTGTATTTATTTCAAATTTTTAATTGAATTCCAATTTCAATTTCAATTTGATAATTATGGGTTGATAATTTCCTTGCAAAATTAGATTCAAAATGAAATGAGATCATCAAACCGTCAGTGATATTTCAGCTTTGTGCTTGGTATTTACTGGAGATGATGAGAAATAAAACAAATATCGATGACATTCATATATCTCCCGGTAGCTTATCGCTGCCATGAACTCCAACCTGAAGGCTGCTATGCTTTCTTTGGTGGGATAGGGTAGTCCTTAAAAATGCCAAACCCTTACATTCTTTGAATGCTAAATAAACCCTTAGATTCTCTAAATTCAAGTTTCTACGATTCATATTTTTTGGAATAAGTCTTTTGAATTAATCAATCTTTGTGATTAATCCAGAAGACCTGTTTAAAAAGCCCTTACATTATTGGACAGAAGCCTTGTTTAAAAAACCCTCACAATATTTGAATGCAGCAACAGTTATATTTCATACAGTTAATACAGGCACGATATTTCATACCATTCTAAACATCAATTGATCCCATCATCGTACTAACAGGGTTTGAATGAATATTATCCATCAGCGATGGAACAGGAGATATGTCTTTACCCACATAACATGGTTCGATATCGAATTATAATACGTAATTTTTTTTTATGAGGATGTTGGTGGCCAACAATAATTTTTCTTGCAATAATTGAACTACTTACAACAGAGGAGAAAGCAAAGATTACCAAGATACTGACTACAAGAGCTGAAGCTACCAGGAAAGTCACTTTTCCCTAATAACAGGACATATTTTATAAGGACCCGATCTAAGTTTCAATATCTTGTGAATTATATGGAAATTTCAGTGTATTGCACATGAACACAATGATAAAGATTCTTAGCTACATGAAAATTTCAGTGTAGATAAAAAGGTCCTTAATTACTTGAAATCTCCACAGTACATGAATTGGATGAAATCTTTTTCACATTGGCATAAAGACAGAGGATTAATAATATGAAACTAAACCTTTTGCACAAAAACCTAAATATAATTAAAGAATTTCCGGCTCCCGTCGTGGATGATATTCAAAGGTAGTCGTTTCTAATAAAACATGTAATCTGATTATTAAGATTGTAAAAGAATGCTTCGGCTGCATATCATAGATTTTTCTTTAAGAACGTTGATGAAGTTAGGAGAAATAGAAATAACTGAGTACTTTCCTCGCCATTATGTGACAAAAAAGGAATATGAGAGAGGCAGTTAAAGCGAACATCAACTTATTGACACGTCCAGATGTCCACAAATCAAGAACGTCTATTGTTAATAAAACAACGCCCCTTAAACCGATCATCAGGGTCATAATTGAACCGATCACCAACACACGGTCTCTTTCACTGGAATGTAGTGGAATGTTCCATCGTGAAGGCACTCTGCTTCTCTCCACTGCTGCTTAGTCCTCTGTTTTAAAATGTACCTTGAACTCAAGCACTACTTCTTGCATAACCTCGTCGTAGTTTCAAAACTGCGTGACCCGCGCAATGATGAAATTCTATTTTAGACTGAAAAGTGAAAGATATAACGGAAAAGGTTTAATGCATGCAATGAGAGGATTCTGGATGAATAGATTTTACCAAGATTTTCTTTGTTAAACCTAATCTCTACATCATCGAGTTTATCTCTCCATCACCGAGTTTAAAAGATATTTTATCTTTAATCAACCAATGCTCCCCACCATCCACTTTAAAAGATGTTTTATCTTTAATCAACCAATGGATATATTCTATTATAGCTTTTTAAGCTAAATTTGAACCGGATTGGCTTCGTTATTCGGACGTCCAGGTATTCCTTTGACATAAATTTTGTAAATTGCATTAGGAAATAAATATGTATTTCGAGTTGTTATTTTCAAATTTTAAAAGTTATTTTTTACATTGATGTCTATTTAAGTTTTGACGTGATACTGTAACTATTTTCTATTTTATTTTGTTTTTTTAATATTTTTTTGGTAATTTTTTTTTTTTTTTTTTTTTGCTAATTTGCTTCAAATTCACCAAAACAGTTTTGCAAGGTTAAATTTAAATTATAATTATATAGTTTGCAAAAATCTAATATATAAAAAAATGTATCGCAAAATTGAAATGAAAAGAAAAAAATATTAATAATTAAACTATGGTTTTAAATCCTAAATAAATCCCAAATAGCCAATAAATATTATATTTAAATTGAATTACCATATAAAAAAATTAGGCTCAATTAAAAAAATAAAACCAAAAACAACTCATATACATTTATGAAAACACAATTTATTGATCTTAAAAACACAAACTACCCATTTCACTTTAAACCATATATAGTATATAATGTCTTTTGGATGTATACTTCTTTTATGTTTGTAATATCTTTTTGCGCTGTAATTTTGAAAATTTATTTATAGAGTAAAAACACAAACTACCCATTTCACTTTAAACCATATATAGTATATAATGTATTTTGAATTTATAATTATTTTATGTTTATAATATCTTTTTGCGTGTAATTTTGAAAATTTATTTATATAGTATAATTTAAAATTTAGTACATTTTAAAGTTTAAATATAAAATAATAATTTTACAATAATAATTTGTAAAATTAATATATTTTAAAATAATAATAATTTATATTATTATAATATTTTTTTTAATTAAATTTAATATATTGAACATACATTTTAAAAATTAATTATATAATTAAATATTTAAAACAATAACATTATATCAATTTTAAAAAATTATAATTTTTAAATAAATGGATGATACTATATTAACGGATACAAGTGCGGTATAGTCCATAGCTAAGAACTCGTAAATTAGTGAGTATTGGTAGTTCAGTTAGAACGTGTCAGCAAGGTAGTAATTATTGCCAATTCCGCTAAAACGTGACAACAAGCGCCCAGATGAGAGCGGATGATCATATATGTTGGTAAGCAAGTTGTTCTTATGAAATATAAAAAAATAATATATATAATTAATTAAAATTAATAATTTATAATATAAGCATTATATATAAGGTAGATTAATTAATAAATGAAATAGTTTTTTTCTCTAATTATTATATTTGTTTAGGGAGATTATGATTTCTTGTTGTTAAAAACACATTTATGAATGTATAATGGATTAGGAGATTTGAGAGGCACTCAAACACCCTACCTAATTCTAATAATCCTTACTAATGATAACATTGTTTTTATTTAATACTGAAGTATGTATGAAAACATTTATGTAATAAATATTGTATTAATAAAAATATGAATTCAAAGTATTGAGAAATGGGACACTCGAAGATGAGAGTCTTGCTTAAAATAATTCTTCCATGATAGAGTTTTTAGATGAAATTCTAGATAAACTTAATGTATGAGAGAGAAACATCCATTGAGTTGCTTAGTTAGAAAAATATGTTAAGTTTGGATAAGCCTAAGAGCATCATGAGATATAAAGATGATTTTTATCAAATGGAAAATGGGCCGCCCGAACGTGCACAAGGGAACCGGGTAGTCACAACTTAGCAAAACTGATATGGGTGCCCTCGAACGAACCGGCCTGACCGGAACATGCCCGGTTGGGCGCCGATCTCACACAGCACGACACGACATGCCCGAACGAACGTCGATGCCACAAGGGAAAAAACAACAAATGAGTCACCCGAACATGCACAAGGTACCAGGACGATCACAACTTAGCAAAATTGATACGTGCGCCCTCGAACGAAACGGCTCGACTCGACCCGAATGGGCATGTTCGGGCGACCTCACACGATGCGACACAGCGCGCCCGACCGAATGATGCCACGAGGGAGAAAATGACAAACGGGCCACCGAAACATGCACAAGGCACCTGGGCGGTCACAACATTAGCAAAACTGATACGGGCGCCCTGAAACGAAATGGCCCGACACGAACGCACCCGGTCGGGCAACCTCACAGTACGATGTCACACGGTGCACCCAGCCAAATGATTCCATAAGGGAGAAAACGGAAAACGAGCCACCCGAACACACACAAGGCACTGAGACGGTCAGAACTTAGCAAAACTAATACGGGCGCCCTCGAATGAAATGACCCGACCTGAATGCGCACGGTCGAGCTACGTCACAGGGCACGCCTGACCAAACGATGCCACAAGGGTGAAAATGACAAATGGGTCACTCGAGTGTGTAGAAGGCACCCGGGCGGTCACAACTCATCAAAACTAATATGAGTGCCATCGAAAGAAATGGCCTGACCCGACTCGAACGCACCCGGTCGGGCGACCTCACACAGCGTGATATAGCGCACCCGACCGAATGATGCCACAACAGAGCAAATGGAAAACGGGCCATCTGAACATGCACAAGGGACCGAGGTGGTCACAACTTAGCAAAACTGATACGGGTGCCCTTAAATGAAACGACCCGACCAAAACGTGCCCGGTTGGGCCACCTCACACGGCGCAACACGACGCGCCTGACCGAATGATACCACGAGGGAAAAAATGGCAAACGGGCCACCCGAATGTGTACAAGGCACCTAGGTGGTCACAACTTAGCAAAACTAATACAGGTGCCCTCGAACGAAATGGCCCGACCCGAACGTGGGTGGTCGGGTGACCTTACATGGCGCGCCCGACTGAACAATGCCACAAGGGAGAAAAAGGGAAATGGGTCACCCTAACGTGCTCAAGGCACCCAGGCAGTCACGACTTAGAAAAACTGATACTGGCGCCCTTGAACGAAACGACCCAGCTCGAACGCGCCCGGTCAGGAAACGTCACACAGTGGGACACAACGAACGATGCCGTAAGGGATCAAATGGAAAACAGGCCAAACAAATGTGCAGTACAAGGGACCCAGGCGATCACAACTTTGCAAAACTGAAACGGTCTCCTCGAATGAAACGGCTTGACCCGGACATGCCCGGTCGATTGACCTCACACAGTGCAACATGGCGCGCCTGACTGAATGATGCCATAAGGGATAAAACGGCAAACGGGCTACCCGAATGTGCACAAGGTACCTGGGTGGTCATAACTTAGCAAAACTGATACAGGCACCCTCAAACAAAATGCCTCGACCGGAATGCACCTAGTCAGGCAACTTCACACGGCGCGAAATGGCGCGCCTGACCAAATGATGCCACAAGGGAGCAAACGGAAAACGTGCCGCCCGAACGTGCACAAGGCACCCGGGCGGTCACAACTTAGCGAAAATGATACGGGAGCCCTCGAACGAAACAGCCTGACCTGACTCAAACGCGCTCAGTCTGGTGACCTCACACAGTACGACACGGCGTGCCCGATCAAATGATGCCACAAGGGAGAAAACAGCAAACGGGCTGCTCGAACGTGCCCAAGGCACCTGGGCAGTCACAACTTAGCAAAACTGATATGGGCGCCCTTGAATAAAACAACCCGACCTGAACACGCCTGGTCGAGTGAACTCACATAGCGCGACACGGCGCACGTGATTGAATGATGCCACAAGAGAGAAAACGGCAAATGGGCCACCTAAACGTGCACAAATCACCCGGGCGGTCAAACCTTAGAAAAACTGATACGGGCGCCCTCAAACGAATTGGCCCGACCTGAATGCCCTGGGTCGAGCAACCTCAGATGGCACAACACAGTGCACCCAACAAAATGATGCCACAAGGGAGCAAATGGCAAACGAGCCTCCCGAATGTGCACAAGGCACCCGAGAAATCACAAATTAGCAAAATTGATACAGGCACCCTCGAATGAAATGACCTGACCCGAACGCGCCCAGTTGGGCGACCTCACACGGTGCGACATGACACGCCCGACCGAACGATGCCAGAAGGGAGAAAATGGAAAATAGGTCACTCGAACGTGCATAAGGCACCCGCGTGATCACAACCTAGCAAAACTTATACGAGCACCCTAGAATGAAACGACTTGACTCGAACGCGCCCCGTTGGGCAACCTCGCACGGCGCGACACGGCACGCCCGACCGAGCGATGCCACAAGGGAGAAAATGGAAAACAAGGTGCCCGAATGTGCACAAGGCACCCGGGTTTTTACAACTTAGCAAAACTGATACGAGCAACCTCGAACGAAACGGCCCGACTCGACCCGAATGCAAAGGAAATTTTATGCTTAACATGGTGGCTGATAAATGATTAATGGTTTCTGCAAATGAGTGTGAGGTGTAGGAAGGTCCATTGTACGATGATACATTTTAGGTACATCCACGCCACCAAGATATGAAGATATGAAGATTAGTCAGTAAATTCTATAATAATTATTGTAATTGCTTTAAGCTAGATATTTGTTTATTTCTTTGTAAGATTTATAACAATGGTTAAGGGATGGTCTCCATTATAAGCCATTGAGTGAGGGGTGAACACCCTCACGAGCGTTTAATAATAAAATTAAACCTTTGTTGGTTTTCACCCTACAGGGTTTCTAGGGTATATTGGTGTTCAATGGTGTGATTGATTGTTGTTTCAGATTGATGATGTTGAATTCTTTTCTTGTTGTTGTGTTCATAATGTCAAGTATGTGATGGCTACAGTTATAATGAAATGATTGCAAGGTTACATCATACAGTTTTATGTTAATGTACTACAATAGTGGTTGTTAATGGTTAAGCAACTTACTATTCTTCTACTAAGGTTACACTATGAATTGGTGAACATTTATCCAATTATTAGTGAGAAATATTTAATAGTGATTTAGATAGTTATCATGTTTGTTACAACTAACCACTTATAAATTTATATAGACACACAAAGAATACTTATTCTCACAAAATTAGTGCCTAGGAAAATTGATGAATCCCATAAATAATAAAATAATAAGATGACACTATAAATATAATGGAATGATAAAATGAACAAATACAATTTTATAAAGATATATATATGTTCTAAACATAGGAAACTCTCTAGTACCATATCGATTGTCAACCAAAACAATGATAACCTTTTTTTAAGAATACATTATCTATCTTATAAATTAAAATAAGGATAAGAAATATTGATAATCAATATATGATAAATGTTAAAATATTTAACTTATTATAAAGAATTATAAAAATTAATTAAATTATAATGCTTTTAAAATCATTATTATCAATTATTAAAAAATTAATATATATGTTAAATATATATAAATTTTAAAAATATATATTAATACATGTATTCTCACTTTTGTTTGACCGTTACCTTGCAAAGAAATTGATATGTTTGACCCATAGTTAGCAAGTTCGGCTGTAACTTGCAAAGAAATTGTTATGCTTGCCCCATACTTAGCAAGTTCGGCTGTATTGGTCCAAAAAAATATCGAAAATACGTTAAAATGAGGTAATTCGAATTTGGTACTGAATTTTATGTGAAAATAAAATTTAATAAAAACAAATTCTATATTTAAAATGCTGTATGAAATAGAAATCAAAATTGCAATGCATTTGAAAAGGATTTATTTTTTAATATAAAATTTAAAAAATAAAAAATAAAATAGAAAAATTAGAAGCCAAAATTGCAATGGATTTGAAAAGATTTATTTTTAATACAAAATTTAATATTTAAAAATAAAAAATAAAAATATAAAAAGTTATATAAAAAAATTATAGTAAATAATTAATTATATATTTAAAAAATATATCTGTATGAAAAACAATAAATTTGATATTAAAATATAATAGAAAAAAATAAATTTATAATTCTTAAAAATGATAAATTTCTATAATAAAGAAAATAAATTTTATTTGTAGATATTTATAAATTTATTTAGGAAATTTGAATTTGATAATTATGGTTTGACCATTTCCTTGCAAAACTATATCCACAATGAAATCAGATCATCAAAGCGTCATTGATATGTCACACATGTGTGCTTGATATTTGCTGGAGATGATGAGAAATAAAACAAATATACGTGACATTCATATATCTGCGAGCAGCTTATAGCTGCCACGAACTCCAACCAGAAGGCTGGTATGCTTTGCTTGGTGGGAGAGGATAGTCCTTTAAAAATGCCAAATAACCCTTACATTCTTTGAATTTAAATAACCCTGACATTCTCAGAATTCAAGTTTCAGATATTCATCATCTTTTGATATAAGTCTTTTGAATTAATCACAAAGTATCTTTAATCTTTGGGATTAATCCGGAAGACTTGTTTCAAAAACCCTGACATTATAGGAACACAACAACAGTTAATGACATTTCATAGAGTGTTTACAGGCACGATATTTCATACGATTTTAAACCACATTTTTACCTCATTATGGTACTAAGAGGGATAGAATGAATATTATCCATCAGCTTTGGAACACGATTGCAAAGTATAATATACAAGCTTTTTTTATGAGGATGTTGATGGCCAACAACGTCTCTAATAAAATACGTAATCTGATTATCAAGATTGAGATTGTAAAAGACAGCTTGGGCTGAATAACATAGATTGTTCTTCAAGAACGTTGAGGAAGTCAGGAGAAATCGAAATTGCTGAGTACTGTCCTCGCCATTATGCAACATCATTTTATGTCCACAAATCAAGAACGGCTATTGCCAATAAAACAACGCCCATTAACAACGCCCATTAAACCGAGTATCAGGGTCATAATTGAACCGATCACAAACAGACGGTCTCTTTCACTGGAATGCATGTTAATGTTCCATCGTGAAGGCATTCTGTCGACTCCTGCTTAGTCCTCTGTTTAAAATGTACCTTAAACTGAAGGGCTACTGCTTGCACAGCCTCCTCGGATTTTCAAAACTGCGTGACGCCCGCTCCAAATCGGCTATAAATCGCGGTATCAGTGTTCAAGCAATGAGCGCGGATTGTGGATGAATATCTTTTATGAATATCTCTAAACCATCCAGTTTAAAAGATGTTTTATCTTAAATCGTCCAACGGTTATATTTTATTATGGATTTTTTAAACTAAATTTGATCCTTTTACCAAGATTTTCTTTCTTAAACATAATCTCCGCACCATGCAGTTTAAAAGATGTTTTATCTTTAATCGTCCAACGGTTATATTTTATTATACATTTTAAAAACTAAATCCGGACAGGGTTGGTTGTTGTGACGTCAAGTACTTCTTTAACATATAAATTTTGTAAATAAATACGTTTTGCATCTTAAAATGAGTTATTTTTAAATTTTAAAAGTCATCTTTTTACATTGATGTCTATCTAAGTTTTGACGCTGTAGTGTTACCTAAGTCTTTATTTTTAATTATATAACTTTCAAACTCTAATATATAAAAACAATGTATTATAAAAAAATGTATTGCAAAGTTCAAATGAAAATGACAAAAATATTAATAACTAAATTACTCTAGTTTTAAATCTTAAATAGTCACTAAGTATTTTATTTGAATTGAATTGTTATATAAAATAATTTAGGATTAATTAAAAGAAAAAACAAAAAGAAATTATATACATTTATACATATTTATACATTTATAAAAAAACACAATTTATCTTTTTAATATTGGTCTTAAAACACAAACTATTCATTTCACTTGAAACCATTATAAGTTGCATTGGTCAATGCTAACTAATAGTAGCCAATAGGAAAATTTGCTGCTAAAGTCATGTCTTCTAAGGGACCTCTCAACTCAATTCCTACCACTCAAGTTAAAAATTGTGTTATGTGAAAATTTGCATAAAAATTTGTAATCTACATTGGCTAATGTTAGCTAAATCAATAGTGGTTAATAGGAAAATGAAATCTTATAGTATTTCTTTGGGAGGAACTAATAAATTGAGATGTGGTTACTAAACACTAGTAAGCCTCGACATCACAAATATCTAAATATAATGCATGAATATTGCAACAATATCCATAAATTATGGCATAAAGTATGTGACTTAGTTGTCCACATGACCTTGAAGTTATGGTCCAATAAAAAGTTTGCAAATTATTTTTTTAATAATATTGAAAAATATATTTATATTTCAAAGTTACATTATAGGTTGCATTGGTCAATATTCAATTAATAGTGTTCGATAAGAAAATCCATTGCTAGAATCTTTCTTTGGCAAGAATCCCTTGCAATAAAAAATTAACAAATTATAAAGAAATGAAAAAAGTTAGAAAAACAAATCCTTGAAGATATCATTGTGTTGGATCACCTTGAAAGAACAATTTCCATTACTTCCACACATCCCATAACTGGTGCCATTGTTACAACAATCACCAAACACTTAATCCTAGGTTTAAACTCCATATTATCATTTTCTCTTTTAATTTCAAAGTCCACAATGAATCAAAAGTTGCATTTAACCACAATTCATTATTAACTAGCATAGTCATATAAATCAAATGGCCTGTAAATCTTGACACACATCAAAGCATCAATTTCATAATACATTTTTAAAAATTCATAAAAATCAAGTAAATCAAAACTTTATTTTAAATTATTGTTTATAGAAAAATTAATATATGCCCTAAACATACCTGAATTTTGGACACTAAATGAATGTTATACTTATATATATATATATAATCTTGGTAGTACCTTTCATTTTTCTTTGTTATTTTTTTCAACTCCATCTTTCATCAACATGTCGAGATGCATCACTCCTATTGGGGAGGGGGATTGAACCTGTGATGAGTGCTATAAGAGCTGCCTTGATCACCATTTAACCAAGCCCCCAAGGACATATATATTCCCTTATCATCGTTTAACCAAGCCTCCAAAGACTTATATATATGTTCTTTAAAAAAAATTGTTATACTCTTTTGTTTTATTGAGTTTTGTTCACATTTAATTTCCTTTTACATGTATAATATTATTGTATATACCTATTTTTTTTGTTAAAAAAATTAATTGAGGTGACACATTCAGTGTTATTTTTTTATTTTTCAATTAAGAAAACGTAGAAGAAGATTATTGATTATGGAGGTTCACTCTAACTTTATCGTGCATATTCTTAACCTATAAATAGTCTTTGTTACAATACCGTAGGCCAATAAAATATACCATATGTCCAAAAAACCATAATTCATGTTTTTTTTTTGTGAGTCAAATATCAGTAGTTATATTATGAAGAAATATTTAGATACAAAATACATGTCAACAGGCTTAGAAAAGGACTCAAGCCTAAATTTAAGAAGCATGTAATGTGGAGGAAGACCATGACAACAGATGTCATTGGTTATTATTGGGTGGCCTATATGCCATGACTTGCATAACACAAAATAGTAAAAACTACAATTCATAAAAATCCTCATTATGTGGGTGGATTTGGGTGAAATATTGGAGGAGTAGCGAAGAGAGAAGCGCATTCATGCATGTGAAAATCAATTTATTCCACCCTTGCTTCCAGGGAAATGAAGGTGGTCATTTGTTTGTGTGTGCTGCTAGCGTAGACCTTCGACTGAGTCTAGGATCTCACTTTGAATTTACTGAAGATCATTAATGTAAGCTACCAATTTATTTTGATTAACATACCTCTACTCCCTTAGAGTTTCGATATTGAGCTGAATATTGGTCAATTGAGCAACAATAGATTCCAAGGAGGTAGGGGCCTCCACGTGACCCAGGGAGCAGGCTGGTAACAAAGTCGCAACCTCGCCCAAGAGACGATTGTCAGTATATTCCCTGTGGGAGCTTAGCTCCCCGTCGTGTGGTCGCCCTACGATTCGACGAGAAAATCATCTACTGCGTGTTTTTCCTCTCTACCGGGGTATTATTTAACCATTGTGACTACAATCCACCCCCGAGGGGATGGCTTTCCACCTTGCGAGAGAGAAGAAGCAGAATAACCTATAATAAAATTGCAGAAGGTTTACACAAAGAACTTTACCAGGACTGCTACCATCCTTTTCCTAAGGTGACTCAGGCATCGTGCTGAATACAAGGCAAAATACCATGAGGGAAAAACCAACAATATGAGCGTAGAGTGTCGTACTGAGAGTGCAGGAATCCGGTGGACCAAGTATTGAAACGAGCATGCAAGATTTCCAACCACCCCATGCGGTATTTTTGACAGAGTATTTCTTACCACTGTGCACCTATCTAGAGCTACAACCAAGTAGCATTACAACCAAACAAACTGTGCAATAGACACTCAATTCTCATCTCCAAAAATTGTCGAATGGCCTTCCGGGGTCGCTCTATCTGCATATTAACTTGCACATAGTGGGATGGTTGGTACGATGTACTATATATCATCATTAATTATTGTGTGGTACGCGTGGATTCCTATCGAGCTCTACGTACCACTACACTGCCATTTTTAGCCGACATGCATCACCCCATTGGGGACATAATTCATGTTCATATGATAGATGTTCACATATATATTTTTTTAACTATCCAATTTAATTAAAATGATAGAAAACCCATAACCACTCTTTGAATAAATATCAACCTTTAATTTGTGGCTACTAAAAATATTCTAAACTATTCTATGGAAGTTAAATCCCTAACATTAAAAAAGTTTAATTATATTTCAAGATAGACAAAAAAAAATAAAAAATACAAAGTGCATAAAATAAACTCTTTAATAAAATACATATAATGAAATCAACAATGAAACATTAAATCTAATTATTATTCAATTATATATTTTGTATTCTTAATGTTCAATATCATATTTTTTTTATATAAATGATCCAAAAACACACCATTCCAAAGACAAATCACATCTACATTTAAGTCATTTAGGTGTTTCGATTCCACGTGAAGAGATTTTATACAAATATGAAAACTTCTTTTCACCAATCAAGTTTCTTTGGAACCGTCAAATTTGATCAATTTTTTTCAAAACCTCAATTTTGATAGGCATTTGAGTTTTCAAAAAAAAAAAAAAATTTCTAAGACAAATTGCAATAAAAAAAAGCCCTGAAACCCTTAATTTAATTAACATTTTTCACACCAAACATGAATTCAACAAAAACACTCAATGGCTCTCTCAACACATGTAATGGCCCACACAGAGTTAAGGTGCAAAAGCAGTCGCAGGTAAGGTGCCTCAATGAATGCTCGCCGCCCTTGGCATTCTTTGATCTATCTTCATCACCCATGACGTTAATAGAATCGAAACCTATATGAACACCTATATGAACACATTAAGGCACTACATCATGAATCAATCCATTCAGAATTCATCCATACTAAGCATATTTTTGCAAATTGGTTGAATTTATTCACTTATATTGCACAAGGAAGGAAATTAATCACAATAGCAAGGAAAAAAAACACAGAAGAAAAAATAGTCAAGGTAGAAGATCAAATTGATAACACCTTATCAGTTGGGTCCCTTTAGCTGGCCTCACAGTTACCAATCATCAAGCTTTTGTTCTCCCTTTTCTCATTTCCTACTGTACTCTGCTTTAACAACATAGTTTTATTTTTCTCATATTGGAAAGGGGTTTTGCAAAGTGTTTTTGGCACCATTAACCATACATATATACTATAATTTTATGCCCCAAATGCACACAATCATGTACTATTCCTAGAGAACTAGCCCTGATGGTCTTCTCATTTTAGAAGCTACTGGTGTCTCCCACTCTGCGCAAGGGTAGGCTAACATTTTATGTGTCGCTATATCTATGCTAAGCCAAGTGCTTGCTATGAAACCTTTATTTTTTGAGTAATCACCACACCTCTATGGAATCCATAATTTCCACCTTGGGGATCCTAGTTACTGGTTCGGAAGTTTACCAACACTTGCGAGTTTTAGTGTAACGGCAAACCTCTACATGGTATCAGAGCCTGAACCCAGGTTCGATTCCCCCGAGCTGCATTTGAGGGGTGTATTGATTCCTTGAGCTGTGTTTGAGGGAGGGTGTTGGAGTAATCACCACACCTCTATGGAATCCATAATTTCCACCCTGGGGATGCTAGTTACTGGTTCAGAAGTTTACCAATACTTTCGAGTTTTAGTGTAACAGCAAACCTCTACACTTATTTATATTGGAAGGAAAAATTATGATGACCATGATGTTGCGTATAACTGGCAAGTACCCAAATACACCTAGAATTTGGATAGAGGAGGAGGTGGAGGTCTGGAAACCCATTGTATACGATTTCCACAATAAAGGGGGTGTTTTCTTCTCTCAGATTTGGCACATTGGAAGAGATTCCCATGTGGGTAAGTATATTTATGGTTTGCATTACATTGCTATATGTTAATTCCTTTCATATACCTCCTTGTCGAATCTCTCTAGAGTGTATTGGATTTGTTCATTTTCTTCTCGAGCATAATTCCCACAATCATGTCACACTTTGTTTGCTTCACTTGGTCATGATTCCTCATCATGAAAAATAGATCGTGAAAAATCTCAGTCTATTGCCTTAGTAAATTTGTATTAGGTTAATTTTTCGATGGATGTAGAGTATGTCTTTCTTAAGAATATTTTGTCAGTTTCCTTGAATAGAGATGGCTGAGTGGCTCTATAAAATGTGGATTATCAACCCAATGGCCAGGATACCTTTTCATCACCAGACCAGAAAATATAGGGATAGAAGGTGTTACCTAATGGCAAAGATCTTTCCCATCATTCCACTCCTCGAGCCCACCCAATGGCCAGGCTACCGTTTCATCAACAGATCATAAAATATCAGGATATACGGTGTTACCCAATTGCGAAGAGCTCACCGATTGTTCCACTCCTCAATCTCTAAAAACTTAGGAGATTCCAGAGATTATTAATGACATTTGTCTTGCTGAAAGAAATTCTATCAAATTAGATGAATATTCTTACATAAGTCCTAGATTTAGCATTTAGGTATTTTCACACTTATTACATAGGATAGAACTATTTTTATCCTAGGATTAAGATATTAATAAAACGATTAGGATATTAATAAAACAACAGGGCTTTTCTTTTTCTTATAAGAGGGCCCCGGGCCCGAACCGACCAAACGATGCCACAAGGGAGAAAATGGCAAACGAGCCTCCCGAATGTGCACAAGGCACCCGAGCGATCACAAATTAGCAAAACTGATACGGGCACCCTCGAACGAAATGACCCAACCCGAATGCGCCAGGTTGGGCGACCTCACACGACGCGACATGACACGCCTGACCGAACAATGCCAGAAGGAAGAAAATGTCAAACGGGACACTCGAACGTGCATAAGGCACTCGGGCGATCACAACCTAGCAAAACTTATATGGGTGCCCTAGAACGAAACGACCTGACCCGAACGCGCCCAGTCGGGCGACATCGCATGACGCGACATGGCGCACCTGACCGAGCAATGCCACAAGGGAGAAAATGGAAAACAGGCCGCCCGAATATGCACAAGGCACCCGGCTGGTCACAACTTAGCAAAACTGATATGGGCGACGTCGAACGAAATGGCCCGACCCGACCTGAATGCAAAGGAAATATTATGCTTAACATGGTGGCTGATAAATGATTAATGGTTTGTGAAAATGAGTGTGAGGTGTAGGAAGGTCCATTTTACGATGATACATTGTCGGTACATCCATGCCACCAAGATATGAAGATATGAAGATTAATCAGTAAATGCTATCATAATTATTGTAATTGCTTTAAGCTAGATATTTGTTTATTTCTTTGTAAGATTTATAACAATGGTTAAGGGATGGTCTCCATTATAAGCCATTGAGTGAGGGGTGAACACCCTCACGAGCATTTAATAATAAAATTAAACATTTGCTCGTTTTCACCCAAGAGGGTTTCCAGGGTATATTGGTGTTCAATGGTGTGATTGATTGTTGTTTCAGATTAATGATGTTGAATTATTTTCTTGTTGTTGTGGTCATAATGTCAAGTATGTGATGGCTACAGTTATAATGAAATGATTGCAAGGTTACATCATACATTTTTATGTTAATGTACTACAATAGTGGTTGTTAATGGTTAATCAACTTACTATTCTTCTACTAAGGTTACACTATGAATTGGTGCACATTTTATCTAATTATTAGTGAAAAATATTTAATAGTGATTTAGATAGTTATCAGTGTTTGTTACAACTAACCACTTATAAATTTATATAGACACACAAAGAATAATTATTCTCACAAAATTAGTGCCTAGGAAAATTGATGAATCCCATAAATAATAAAATAATAAGATGACACTATAAATATAATGGAATGATAAAATGAACAAATACAATTTTATAAAGATGTATATATGTTCTAAACATAGGAAACTCTCTAGTACCATATCGATTGTCAACCAAAACAATGATAACCTTTGTTTAAGAATACATTATCTATCTTATAAATTAAAATAAGGATAAGAAATATTGATAATCAATATATGATAAATGTTAAAATATTTAACTTATTATAAAGAATTATAAAAATTAAGTAAATTATAATGCTTTTAAAATCATTATTATCAATTATTAAAAAATTAATATGTATGTTAAATATATATAAATTTTAAAAAATATATATATTAATACATTTATTCTCACTTTGTTTGACCGTTACCTTGCAAAGAAATTGATATGTTTGACCCATAGTTAGCAAGTTCGGCTGTAACCTGCAAAGAAATTGTTATGCTTGACCCATACTTAGCAAGTTCGGCTGTATTGGTCCAAAAAAATATAGAAAATACGTTAAAATGAGGTAATTCGAATTCGGTACTGAATTTTATGTTAAAATAAAATTTAATAAAAACAAATTCTATATTTAAAATGTTGTATGAAATAGAAATCAAAATTGCAATGCATTTGAAAAGGATTTATTTTTTAATATAAAATTTAATATTTAAAAAATAAAATAGAAAAATTAGAAATCAAAAAAAATATATCTGTATGAAAAAAATAAATTTTGGTATTAAAATATAATAGAAATAAATAAATTTATAATTCTTAAAAATAATAAATTTATAAATTTTATTTGTAGATATTTATAAATTTATTTAAGAAATTTGAATTTGATAATTATGGTTTGACCATTTCCCTGCAAAACTATATCCACAATGAAATCAGATCATCAAAGCATCATTGATATGTCACACATGTGTGCTTGATATTTGCTGGAGATGATGAGAAATAAAACAAATATACGTGACATTCATATATCTGCGAGCAGCTTATAGCTGCCACGAACTCCAACCAGAAGGCTGGTATGCTTTGCTTGGTGGGAGAGGATAGTCCTTTAAAAATGCCAAATAACCCTTACATTCTTTGAATTTAAATAACCCTGACATTCTCAGAATTCAAGTTTCAGATATTCATCATTTTTTGATATAAGTCTTTTGAATTAATCACAAAGTATCTTTAATCTTTGGGATTAATCCGGAAGACTTGTTTCAAAAACCCTGACATTATAGGAACACAACAACAGTTAATGATATTTCATAGAGTGTTTACAGGCACGATATTTCATACGATTTTAAACCACATTTTTACCTCATTATGGTACTAAGAGGGTTAGAATGAATATTATCCATCAGCTTTGGAACACGATTGCAAAGTATAATATACAAGCTTTTTTTATGAGGATGTTGATGGCCAACAACGTCTCTAATAAAATACGTAATCCGATTATTAAGATTGAGATTGTAAAAGATAGCTTGGGCTGAATAACATAGATTGTTCTTCAAGAACGTTGAGGAAGTCAGGAGAAATAGAAATTGCTGAGTACTGTCCTCGCCATTATGCAACATCAACTTATGTCCACAAATCAAGAACGGCTATTGCCAATAAAACAACGCCCATTAAACCGAGTATCAGGGTCATAATTGAACCGATCACAAACAGACGGTCTCTTTCACTGGAATGCATGGTAATGTTCCATCGTGAAGGCATTCTGTCGACTCCTGCTTAGTCCTCTGTTTAAAATGTACCTTAAACTGAAGCGCTACTGCTTGCACAGCCTCCTCGGATTTTCAAAACTGCGTGACCCCCGCTCCAAATCGGCTATAAATCGCGGTATCAGTGTTCAAGCAATGAGCGCGGATTGTGGATGAATAGGTTTTACCAAGATTTTCTTTCTTAGCTTTGACCAAGACTTTATTTCTTAAACATAATCTCTAAACCATCCAGTTTAAAAGATGTTTTATCTTAAATCGTCCAACGGTTATATTTTATTATGGATTTTTTAAACTAAATTTGACCCTTTTACCAAGATTTCTTTCTTAAACATAATCTCCACACCATGCAGTTTAAAAGATGTTTTATCTTTAATCGTCCAACGGTTATATTTTATTATACATTTTAAAAACTAAATCCGGACAGGGTTCGTTGTTGTGACGTCAAGTACTTCTTTAACATATAAATTTTGTAAATAAATACGTATTGCATCTTAAAATGAGTTATTATTAAATTTTAAAAGTCATCTTTTTACATTGATGTCTATCTAAGTTTTGACGCTGTAGTGTTACTGTGTCCTATTTTTTTTTTTTTTCTTGGTATTCTTTTCCAGTAAATTTTGCTAATTTGCTTAAAATTCACCAAATTTTTTTTGCAACTTTAAGTTTTACTTATATAATTTGAAAACTCTAATATATCAAAAAAAATGTATTGCAAAGTTCAAATGAAAAGGACAAAAATATTAATAACTAAACTACTCTAGTTTTAAATTCTAAATAATCATTAAGTATTTTATTTGAATTGAATTGTTATATAAAATAATTTAGAATTAATTAAAAGAAAAAAACAAAAAGAAATTATATACATTTATAAAAAAACACAATTTATCTTTTTAATATTGGTCTTAAAACACAAACTATTCATTTCACTTGAAACCATTATAAGTTGCATTGGTCATCACAATCAATATTAGCCACAGGGTACCTATTGCCAAAGTCATGTTCTAAGGACCCCTCAACTCACCCTACCACTCAAGTTAAAAATTGTGTTATGTGAAAATTTGCATAAAAAATTGTAATCTACATTGGCTAATGTTAGCTAAATCAATAGTGGTTAATAGGAAAATGAAATATTATAATATTTCTTTGGGAGGAACTAATAAATTGAGATGTGGTTACTAAACACTAGTAAGCCTCGACATCACAAATATCTAAATATAATGCATGAATATTGCAACAATATCAATCAATTATGGCATAAAGTATGTGACTTAGTTGTCCACATAACCTTAAAGCTATCCAATAAAATGTTTGGTAAATTATTTTAATAATATTGGAAAATATATTTATATTTCAAAGCTATATTTATAGCTATCATATAACATTCATCATAGTGTTCAAAAATAAAATCCATTGCTAGAATCTTTCCTGGCAAGAACTCTTTGCAATAAAAATTTAACAAATTATAAAAGAAAATGAAAAAGTTAGAAAACAAATCCTTGGTGATACTACTGTGTTGACTGTCTTGAAAGAACAATTTCCATTACTTCCACACATCCCATAACTAGTGCCATTGTTACCACAATCACCCCGTCATAATCTCCAATTTGCTACAATTTTTTTTTTTTTTTTTTCTATTTCCAAAATCCAATATTTTCCATGTGTACAATGTAACCGTGTACACAACTTACTATGCCACTCTTAATGTCCACACCTACTTAGGGACCAATATATATTATCCATATGTATAGCTATAAAACACATAGGCATATTAAATACATTCGTAGACTATACACAATCCCTATGTGTATATCCTTGAGTAAAATAAAATTTACATTTGAATACCCCTATGCACAACCTATGTTTACATCCAATAGCCCATATATATAAGACATATATATATATGTTTATATATATATATATCCAATAGCCCATATATATATATTTATCCAATAGCCCATATATATATATGTTTATATCCACTTTACTAAACTATGAGAGGCGCACCTCGATATATATATTTATATCATATATATATATAAAAATTCCCTACCCCTTTGGATAATTTCGTTGGATGGACATATTCATATATAATAATGACATGTATATATATGTATAGACCTGTTAAAAAGTTTATAGTAATTTCTATGACCGATTTCTTGGTTCCTACGTGGTTATATCGTCCCATATCCGTGATGTCTCCCATCCCAAACCATTAACCGTATATATATTTGCATAGCCGCTATATAGTCCACTTAAGCCGTCATTTTGGAGAAATAGGTTAAGCGAGCTATTGACATAGCGACAGGTCAGCGCTGCGTTCATATCCATTGCAATTGCGAATCGGTTTCATCCTGTTGTACCTACGATGGGTGGTTGACTTGGACAGATGCGCCACGGTATAGTCGTCCTTACAATTTTGTAATTTATAAACATTGTATCTCACGCAATACTGTCCAAGCCGCGGATCGGCGTGACAGTAATTCATGAAATACCCGAGTTCTTACATCTTGTGGCGGTTTGTCATTATGAATACCCTGATCCCGTTCATATTTGATATGATTTTTCTACGCAGAGGCAGAGACACGCGTACTTGTTAGAGTTAATAACGTAGGTGTCGCTCTGTTTTTTCTCGGTCTGACCTAACGTGTGCGTTTGGTTTTTCTATTTCAATGTTTTTGCAGGCAGAGACGGGGTGTAGCTACTGAGACGACTGTACCTCTACCGGCATCGCTCGTCCTCCTTGGGGCACCTTAGCGTAGTATGGTACCTTCTTCTGCCGTGGCAGCGTCTTCTAAATCAATATCGTGATTTTTTGCAGTTCTGGGGCAGGGTGCATTAGGGTTTGCAAGAGTTCTTTTTATTCGAGACTCTTACGCTGATCTATTTATTTGACTCTTTCTGTTTCATATTGGAACTACAGAGTCGTGCCTTTTCCCGCTCCCATCGCCGGTTGGGGAGGGTGTAACCAGGTCGGCCTGTGTTTTCAATTAGTTCATTTTTTTTTTGTATAAATTAACCAATAATGCCTTCTCATCGTCTGCTGTTGTGTTTTTTCTCAGAGAGGAAGGTTTTAGACATACCAACCTGGTGACAGAGGGCCGAAATCGAACATGTTACTCCTGGCTGCGTTTTAACTGAGTTACACTTACTATTGTTATATTTTTATTTGGTTTACAATCGGCCTCTGGTTCTATTCTCTGTAATAGTTTGGTATTAACGATTTATGTTGGATGTGTTCAACATGCTTTATAGGACAGAGATTTATCCGCAGTATTTCATGTTGATTATGCATTGAGGCCTTCCTTAATCTATGTTTGTTTTTTTCCTGGTTGATGTCAAAGGGGCGAACGCCTAGGTTGTTCCTACACACCCAAATTTTAACAGTATCCACGTTACAGCGTTCAGATTTCCTTGCGCATCACATGGGTGGCTCGTTTTGCTGTGCTTCTACACGCCGCGAGGGTGGGAAGGAACCCTATCCTCCCTAGGTAACTTTCAAAATTTCTTGTTTCTGGTGCATAGGTTTATGCTTCAACTTGGTTGAGATGCGATGTTACCATTCTGCGATAATTCGAGATCAATTGTTAACCATTCACCCTAAGCTCGGGCTACTATTGTATATTTACATTAGACTATACTCGCTGGCTAGACTCATGGTGTCGAATCTTGATCGGTTCGTATATATTTTATTTTTTTTATAGGCATGATGATACTGACTCAGGTTCTGGGCAGACTATCATTGCGGTCCTTCTTATTTCTTTACGAAAGTTTTACGCCTGATGCCTATGGTAGCGCTCCTCTGCGCGAAATCATATATATGTTTTATACTCTGGTTTTGAAGTTTTCCCTACCTTCATCATATAAAAATCATTAAAACAAATCGCATGAACTTATTAACCAGCGCATAATCATATATATGTTGGGTCTTTTCTATTGATGTATTATTCAATACTGTGGTTGCTTCTTGTGGCGTACGTGAACGGACGTGCTCCTGTCGCGCTCACTTTCTTTGTTGAGTTACATAATTTATATATTTTTATAACCCTATTTTTCTGCTCATGAATTCTCAGAACCCTAGCTGTCGTATAGCCATTATGTTCGTCGCGCCATTTCTATGGCTTTGATATTAAACAAGAACTGAGATTGGTTTATTTGCTCTCGGTATTGATATCCCTGTTTTATTTCGTTTGCCTACACACGTATGGAAACCCAAAATCGAACGAGCCATTATTCAGCTCTCGGCGCTTTAATGATTATTTCTACTGTGTTTCTTTTTAACTCTCGACACTGTCATTATCGTTTCTAGTGTCTCCTTTCTAGAAGTTTCATGTAATAAATTTAGTAATGCGCCATTCTTAGATTTAATTAGGTTTCTAATGTCTTTAATTCCAAGGTTAAAAGTAGATGTAGCAAAAGATATGTGCGCTCAACATATCATAATATATCGATATATATATATTTTGTTATGCATATAGATTTCGATGGGGATTAAATAGAATGAATTTAAAAAAGCAACATAGATCATAAAATTTCTATGCATGCTAAAATACTCTTATAAGGTGAGAGTTATGTAGCACATTATTGATTTAGAGTTCCATACTCTATGATTATTACATTTTCCCTTTTGATTTGGTACATAACAATTTTAGGTATAGTTACACTATTTTCTATTATACTTATGAACATGGGTCCGTTCGGTCTCATGAGGATTTATATATATATGTATTCAATAGTCATTGTAGTATAACTTAATTGAATTTTAGTCTTTGACTATGATGCTTAGTTCGGGGAATGTGAGATGGATTTCAAAACATAATATGTTCTATATATGCTATAAATGATATATTCCTTAAAGATAATTTCTTTTAAGCTAGTACAAATTAACATATGATTAAGAAAAATGTTTTTAACTTTACTGTTTGTGGTATCATATAACTCTCAGTCTGCTAATATAGGTTTCCACTTACATATGAGCATAAAATTTCACAATTGTACACATATATTGAGTAATGTAATCCTCAGTTTTCTGGTATAAGTTCGAAGGTCATAATTCATTGTATTTACTTTCCGTTGTTTATATTTATACCATGTAACTCTAGTACTGCTATAATGTTTCTCTAACAGACTCATAAGCATACAATATCACATTTGTGCCAACAATGAACAAAAAAATAATTAATCATCTGTAGAGGTTAAGTAACTTCAGATTTAAACCGACCTTGGTTTAGAGACTCTGGAGTTTCTACTCTATGGATTTTATGGTCTACAACTAAACAGAATCTGGAAGGTGATTACCTTAAGATGGATTCTGTTAAATGTAGTACTAACATCAATCACACCATTTAATTAATTTTTCTATATGTAGCCAATTCATACCATCAGAAAATAGAATAACAAAAATTTCAGAACATACCACAATCTGCAAATGACCAACCTCCCAACCTTAGAGTCCTCTTTGTCTCCCAGGACTCACCCCCGAGCAGAGATCACCTCCTAGAGTAGATCAACCCCCTGATCTTCCTAGGAGCAGCTTATTTAAGCTCATATTTCCCCAAAGCATGTTTCTAATTCTGCGTCCAGAATAGCAGGATGCTTTCTTTCCTGTTTAGCCTAGGCTTCCCATTTTGGGACTCTTTAAAGCTGCTTTAAGCTTTTCCTTAGCTTTTCCAGCTTTTTCTCACCTCTTCCCAACTACTCCTCTTCATTGGGGAAATTTAGATTCCTCATCAAATCTAAATAAATTTCTTTCAAGGATTTTTGAAATATTTTTGGGGATTTGTTGCCTTATCCATCCTCATGGATTTGGCAAGTGATCTCTAATTCTCATCTTGGTCAAATTGCACAATCATTTTATTTATTTCCTCAAATAAAATATGAAAATACATTCACACCATACTTATCCCTTGGGGTCCACCCCCTTTAGGATTAAAGTTCAATGTCTAACTTTAAAAATTCAACACACAAATTGGGGGTGTTACATATTCCCCCTCTGAAAATAAACACCGTCCTCGGTGTTATTATTTAACTACTAGAGTTCACTTAAACAAAAATGGATATTTTTCCATCATTTCGGCTTCCCTTTCCCAGGTAGCTTCTTCAGCAGTAAAGTGCTTCCACTGCACCTTTACTCTGGCCACTGTTCTATTTCTCAATTCAATTTCTTCCCGCTCCAATATTTGAAGCGGTTCTGGCAGAAACTCCCCTTTTGGTTCCACCTGTACAACATTCCAATCAACTATGTGAGAAGCATCATGCACATATATTTTTAATAATGAAATATGAAACACATTATGCACTCTAACATGGGGTGGTAAGGCCAGCTTGTAAGCCACTGGTCCCACCCTTTCTAAAACTTCAAAAGGCCCACAATATCTAGGAGCCATTTTTGCACAACTTCCTGCATAAAGTGTGCTCTTTTTGGGTTTGATGCGCAAATACACATGATCCCCTACTTTAAATTCTCGGTGCACTCTTTTCTTATCAGCATAGCTCTTCTGTCGATCTTGTGCTGTCTTGATATTTCTTTGTATTTGCTTGACAATTCTTTCCATATCTTGTAGTGCCTCTGGTCCCAACACCAGTTTATCCTCTGGTTGACTCCAACTCAAGGGAGTACGGCACTTTCTTCCATAGAGTGCCTCAAACAGACTCATCTTAATAGAGGATTGGTAGCTATTATTATAGGCAAACTCAGCTAGATGCAGATACTCTTCCCATTTTGATGGCCTATCCATCACATACATTCTCAGCATATCTTCTAAAATTTGGTTTGTCCTTTCGGTTTGCCCATCAGTTTGAGGATGGTAAGCAGTACTAAAATTCAGCTTAGTACCCATTCCTGCAAACAATCCTTTCCAAAATGCTGTTGTGAACTTGGCATCCCGATCTGAGACAATCACCTTGGGCACTCCATGAAGCCTTACTATCTCCTTTAGGAAAACATTTGCTACTTGAGCTGTTCCAAAGGTAGATTTTACTGGTATAAAGTGGGCAACTTTGGTGAGAGTGTCTACTACTACCATTACAAAATCATGCTGATACTTATTTTTGGGTAATCCTGTTATAAAATCCATGGAAACTGTGTCCCATTTCCATTCTGCAATCGGCAAAGGGTTTAAAAGCCCTGCTGGGTGTTGATGCTCAACTTTGACTAACTGACATTCCATACATCTACTTAAATACTCCGCCACATCTCTTTTCATTCCTGGCCAGAACAGCTTCTTCTTCAAGGCGGTTAACATCTTTTGGTATCCAGGATGTCATGCATAAGGATGTTTGTGATATTCATCTAGAATTTCTCTTTTCAATGACTCTACATCGGGGATATATAACCTGTTTTTGTAATAGAGCAGCCCTTTTTGGTTTTTAGTGAAATCAGTTTTATCCCTTTTCTGTAGTTTCACCAAGAGTGTTTCATAGTTGGGATCTTGATTTGTTGCTTTTACCACCAATTCCTCTATCTCCATCTGGGCACTACTCCCAATGCTGTTTAAATGTTGACAAGCATTTCTACTTAAGGCATCCGCAACTTTATTTTCTTTCCCCTTGATATGTTTTATGTCCATATCAAATTCACTTAGAAAAGACAGCCATCTGGCTTGTCTTGCATTCAGGTCAGTTTGGGAGAAAAAATATTTGAGGCTAATATGATCAGTCATCAAAGTGAACTTCTTCCCCAGCAGATAGTGCCTCCACATTTTTAAAGCATGAATAACAGCTGCAAATTCCAAATCATATGCACTATAATTCTGTTCATGAGTTTTCAATTTCCTAGACTCATAGGCAATAACTAAATTTTCTTGCAATAGGACTCCTCCTAGCCCCTCTCTGCAAGCATCTGTACATACCACAAACTCTTTATCAGGATCAGCAATTTTTAATATAGGAGCTGAAATAAGTTTCTGTTTCAATTGTTCGAAACTGTTTTGACATTTCTCAGTCCACATGAACTTAACACCCTTCCTTTGTAAGGAGGTTATGGGATTTTCTATAGCAGAAAATCTCTCCACAAATCTGCGATAATAGCCTGCAATTCCCATAAAGGATCTTACTGCTGAGACATCAGTGGGAACTGGCCATTCTTTAATGGCTTTTATCTTTTCAGGGTCAATTGCCAACCCTTTTTCAGAAATTATATGACCCAAATATTGAATTTTATCTTTATAAAATTCACATTTACTGAACTTGACATATAGCTGATTTTCTTTCAAAGTTTGCAACACTATTCTCAGGTGTTCCTTATGTTCTTCCTCATTTTTGGAGTAAACTAAGATATCATCTATGAACACAAGAACAAATTTATCCAAATACTTATTCAACACACTGTTCATCAGACACATAAATGTGGCAGGGGCATTCGTCAAACCAAAAGGTAGGACTACAAATTCGTAATGCCCATACCTGGTTCGAAATGTTGTTTTGCTGATGTCTTCTTCTTTAATTCTGAGCTGGTGATACCCAGTCCTTAGGTCTATCTTGGAGAAGACTGAAGCTCCTCTCACTTGATCAAAAAGATCATCAATTCTAGGAAGGGGATATCTATTCTTAATGGTCAACTTGTTCAGTTGACGATAGTCAATGCACATCCTAAAAGTTCCATCCTTCTTTTTAACAAATAAAACAGGTGCTCCCCATGGAGACACACTTGGTCTAATGTAACCCTTATCCAATAATTCTTGCAGCTGCATCTTCAGCTCCATCAGTTTTGGCGGGCTCATCCGATAAGGAGCTCGGGAAATAGGTGTAGCTCCCGGCACCAGATCTATAGAAAAGTCAATCTCTCTTTTGGGGGGAAGATGAGGGATTTCCTTGGGAAAGACTTCCTTAAACTCTCTGATGACTGGTATAGCATCCATTAACTCTTCCTCAGTTTTCTGTTCTATTTCTTCTACATGCACTGCATAGACTTGGTATCCTTTTCTAGCTGTTCTTTTCAATTGTAAGGCTGATATTTGTCTTACTACAATGGGTTTTGGTTTCCCTTTTAGTGTAAAAGGTTTCCCTTCCTCATCCACACAATGCAGGGTTTTATCCCAGCAGTTCATCAGAGCTTTCTTCTTTTCCAGCCAATCCATTCCTATCAGCAGATCATAGGATCCTAATGGAAATATGTTCATATTTACTTCTGTTGGGAACCCATTTAATTGTATTGCTGTTTTGGGCAACTTATGTGTGACTTTTCTCTTAGTTCCGGTGGCCAGCTGTACCAACCATGACTGCTGAAATTTTTCAGGTTTAATTTTACATTTTTCTACAATTCCAGGACTAATGTAACTCAAAGAAGCACCTGGATCAATCAAAACAGTAACAGGTAGGTCATAAATCTTACCCTCCATTTCCACCATGGTTGCTTGATGTTCTGCCTGTCGATTTTCCAGGGCTGCACTGATGGTTGGTATGTTTCTGGCTATGTCATTGACGGTTGTTGCTTCTCGCTCTCTGCTGATCATGTGTATATTTCGATGGGGGCAGTCCCTCATCATATGGGGTTCTCCACAGCCCCAACATTTCAGAGGTTCCTTCATTCTGACTGTCCCTTCCTTTTTATTGTTCCCTTCTACTGGTTTTGAAACCACTTGGGACTGAGCAGTTTGACTTTCCTTTGGTTTGCTGAACTTTTTCCTTTGATGATCTCTACCAAAATTCCTTAAATATGTTGGTTTTGGTCTCTTTCCTTTGAACTCACCCTTGTTCATCCAGCCCTTCCCTTGTTCAGCTTTACCTTTAAACTGCTGATAGCATAATCTTGCTTTTCTAACAGCTTCATCCATGGTCTTTAGGTTGTCAAACTCAATTTTCTCCTTGTACACAGTAGGCAAACAATTTAAAAACCTTTGCACTTTTTCCTTTTCTTCCCTAATGTAAGGGACATACCTCAGTAAATTGGTAAACTTAGTGACAAACTCATCAATAGTGAGTTGTCCTAGTCTAAGTTCATGGAATTCTTTTGCTTTATCATCATAATAACGTTCATTCAAATAACGAATTTTGAACTTAGTCTGAAAATATTCCCAAGTAACTATTTTTTCATCAATGGCATGCACCATTTTTGTCTCTTCCCACCACGGTGTGGCTTTTCCTTGCAGCTGATACACAGCTAATCTGGCCTTCAGATTGCTCTCATATTCATATACTTGGAAATACTTGATCATATTCAGCAACCAAGCTTCAGCATCCTCCTCCTTCTCCCCATCATAGGAGGGAGGTTTTATCTTTCTAAATTCTCCCTGCAATTCTCTTTTCTGCTTATGTTGATTTCTAGCTGCATCCTCATCCTCAAATTCATCCATCTTTCTTTTTCCAGAACTTTCGCCTTCCTGGCTGTTTCGGGAAGTTAGCTCTCTGATGAGCTTTTCCTGCTCCTTACTGGCTAATGACAACATGTCATTTTGGCTTCTTAATTCAGCCAACTCTCGTTGCATCCGGTGCAACATAGCCAGTACCGGGGCATTAGGATCTGGAGTAGCAAACTCATCCCGCAGATCCACATAAATCCCTTCACCTTCAGCCATTTCAACTGTACACACTTACAACACAGATTAGAAAAGTTTATAAACTTCAGAAAAACAAAATATGTAATAAGCAGTGAGCACAAAACGACAGCCCAATTTGTTGTAACTAGTGCTCCGATACCATTTGTCACACCTCCAATTTAAGCGCAATATTTTTTTTTTTTCTATTTCCAACATCCAATATTTTCCATGTGTACAATGTAACCGTGTACACAACTTACTATGCCACTCTTAATGTCCACACCTACTTAGGGACCAATATATATTATCCATATGTATAGCTATAAAACACATAGGCATATTAAACACATTCGTAGACTATACACAATCCCTATGTGTATATCCTTGAGTAAAATAAAATTTACATTTGAATACCCCTATGCACAACCTATGTTTACATCCAATAGCCCATATATATAAGACATGTATATATATGTTTATATATATATCCAATAGCCCATATATATATATATATATATATATATATATATGTTTATATCCACTTTACTAAACTATGAGAGGCGCACTTCGATATATATATTTATATCATATATATATATAAAAATTCCCTACCCCTTTGGATAATTTCGTTGGATGGACATATTCATATATAATAATGACATGTATATATATGTATAGACCTGTTGAAAAGTTTATAGTAATTTCTCTGACCAATTTCTTGGGTCCTACGTGGTTATATCGTCCCATATCCGTGATGTCTCCCATCCCAAACCATTAACCGTATATATATTTGCATAGCCGCTATACAGTCCACGTAAGCCGTCATTTTGGAGAAATAGGTTAAGCGAGCTATTGACGTAGCGACAGGTCAGCGCTGCGTTCATATCCATTGCAATTGCGAATCGGTTTAATCTTGTTGTACCTACGATGGGTGGTTGACTTGGACATATGTGCCACGGTATAGTCGTCCTTACAATTTTGTAATTTATCAACATTGTATCTCACGCAATACTGTCCAAGCCGCGGATCGGCGTGACAATAATTCATGAAATACCCGAGTTATTACCTCTGGTGGCGGTTTGTCATTATGAATACTCTGATCCCGTTCATATTTGATATGATTTTTCTACGCAAAGGCAGAGACATGCGTACTTGTTAGAGTTAATAACGTATGTGTCGCACTGTTTTTTGCTCGGTCTGACCTAACGTGTGCGTTTGGTTTTTCTATTTCAATGTTTTTGTAGGCAGAGATGGGGTGTAGCTACTGAGACGACTGTACCTCTGCCGGCGTCGCTCGTCCTCCTTGGGGCACCTTAGCATAGTATGGTACCTTCTTCTGCCGTGGCATCGTCTTCTAAATCAATATCGTGATTTTCTGCAATTCTGGGGCAGGGTGCATTAGGGTTTTCAAGAGTTCTTTTTATTCGAGACTCTTACGCTGATCTATTTATTTGACTCTTTCTGTTTCATATTGGAACTACAGAGTCGTGCCTTTCCCCGCTCCCATCGTCGGTTGGGGAGGGTGTAACCAGGTCGGCCTGCATTTTCAATTAGTTCATTTTGTTTTTGTATAAATTAACCAATAATGCCTTCTCATCGTCTGCTGTTGTGTTTTTGCTCAGAGAGGAATGTTTTCGACATACCCACCTAGTGACAGAGGGCAGAAATCGAACATGTTACTCCTGGCTGCGTTCTAACTGAGTTACACTTACTATTGTTATATTTTTATTTGGTTTACAATCGGCCTCTGGTTCTATTCTCTGTAATAGTTTGGTATTAACGATTTGTGCTGGATGTGTTCAACACGCTTTATAGGACAGAGATTTATCCGCAGTATTTCATGTTGATTATGCATTGAGGCCTTCCTTAATCTATGTTTGTTTTTCTTTTCCTGGTTGATGTCAAAGGGGCGAACGCCTAGGTTGTTCCTACACACCCAGATTTTAACAGTATCCACGTTACATCGTTCAGATTTCCTTGCGCATCACATGGGTGGCTCGTTTTGCTGTGCTTCTACACGCCGCGAGGGTGGGAAGGAACCCTATCCTCCCTAGGTAACTTTCAAAATTTCTTATTTCTGGTGCATAGGTTTATGCTTCAACTTGGTTGAGATGCGATGTTACCATTCTGCGATAATTCAAGAGCAATTTTTAACCATTCACCCTAAGCTCGGGCTACTATTGTATATTTACATTAGACTATACTCGCTGGCTAGACTCACGGTGTCGAATCTTGATCGGTTCGTATATTTTTTTTTTATAGGCATGATGATACCGACTCATGTTCTGGGCAGACTATCATTGCGGTCCTTCTTATTTCTTTACGAAAGTTTTACGCCTTATGCCTATGGTAGCACTCCTCTGCGCGAAATCATATATATGTTTTATACTCTCGTTTTGAAGTTTTTCCTACCTTCATCATATAAAAATCATTAAAACAAATCGCATGAGCTTATTAACCAGCACATAATCATATATATGTTTGGTCTTTTCTATTGATGTATTATTCAATACTGTGGTTGCTTCTTGTGGCGTACGTGAACGGACGTGCTCCTGTCACGCTCACTTTCTTTGTTGAGTTACAAAATTTATATATTTTTATAACCCTATTGTCTGCTCATGAATTCTCAGAACCCTAGCTGTCGTATAGCCATTCTGTTCGTCGCGCCATTGTTATGGCTTTGATATTAATTAAGAACTGAGATTGGTTTATTTGCTCTCGGTACTGATATCCCTGTTTTATTTCGTTTGCCTACACACGTATGGAAACCAAAATCGAACGAGCCATTATTTAGCTCTCGGCGCTTTAATGATTATTTCTACTGTGTTTCTTTTTAACTCTCGGCACTGTCATTATCGTTTCTAGTGTCTCCTTTCTAGAAGTTTCGTGTCATAAATTTAGTAGTGCGCCATTCTTAGATTTAATTAGGTTTCTAACGTCTTTAATTCCAAGGTTAAAAGTAGATGTAGCAAAAGATATGTGTGCTCAACATATCATAATATATCGATATATATATATTTTGTTATGCATATATAGATATTCGATGGGGCTTAAATAGAATGAATTTAAAAAGAAATATAAATCATAAAATTTCTATGCATGCTAAAATACTCTTATAAGGTAGAGTTATGCCTTTATTAGCCCAATTTAGAGTTCCATACTCTATTATCATTACATTTTTCCCTTTTTGATTTTGAGTACCATAACAATTTCAGTATTGTTACACTATTTTCCTATGTATACTTATGAACATAGATTGTCACATGGGGATTTATATATATGTATTCAATAGTCATTGTGGCGTGTAACTTAATTGAAATTTTAGCCTTTGACTATGATGCTTAGTTCAGGAATGTGAGATGGATTTCAAAACATAATATGTTCTATATATGCTATAAATGATATATTCCTTCTGTAGAATAAAATTTCTTTTAAAGCTAGTACAAGTCAACATATCTAATTCGACATCTTTTGGTTTTCTGCTGTGGTATCATATAACTATAAGTCTGCTAATATAGTTTTCCACTAACATATGAGTATAAAATTCCACAACTGTACACCTGTATGGGGTAATGTAATATTCAGTTTTCTAGTATAAGTTTGAATGTCATACTTCATTGTTTTTACTTTCAGTTGTTTGTATTCATACAATGTAACTCTAGTACTGCTGTAATGTTTCTCTAGCAGACTCATAAGCATACAATATCACATTTGTGCCTACAGTGAATAAAACAATAATTAATCATCTGTAGAGTTTAAGTAACTTCAGATTTAAACCGACCTTGGTTTAGAGCTTCTGGAGTTTCTACTCTATGGATTTTCTGGTGTACAACTAAATAGAATCTGGAAGGTGATTACCTTAAGATGGATTCTGTTAAATGTAGTACCAACACCAATCACACCATGTACTTAATTTTTCTATATGTAGCCAATTCATACCATTAGAAAATAGAATAACAGAAATTTCAGAACATACCACAATCTGCAAATGACCAACCTCCCAACCTTAGAATCCTCTTTATCTCCCAGGATTCACCCCCGAGCTGAGATCACCTCCTAGCACAGATCAACCTCTGATCTGCTTAGGAGCAGCTTATTTAAGCTCATAATTCCCCAAAGCATGTTTCTAATTCTGCGTCCATAATAGCAGGATGCTTTCTTTCCTGTTTAGCCTAGGCTTCCCATCTTGGGATTCTTTAAAGCTGCTTTAAGCTTTTCCTCAGCTTTTCCAGCTTTTTCTCACCTCTTCCCAACTACTCCTCTTCATTGGGGAAATTTAGATTCCTCATCAAATCTAAATAAATTTCTTTCAAGGATTTTTGAAAGATTTTTGGGGATTTGTTTCTTTATCCATCCTCATGGATTTGGCAAGTGATCTCTAATTCTCATCGTGGTCAAATTGCACAATCATTTTATTTATTTCCTCAAATAAAATATGCAAATACATTCACACCATACTTATCCCTTGGGGTCCACCCCCTTAGGATGTAAGTTCAACTGTCTAACTTTTAAAAATTCAACACACAAATTGGGGGTGTTACAGTTTAGTATATGAATGCATTTTTTCAAGGCAAGTTAGTATGTGGCTTCATATATAAATGTATATTTTCAATGCTCAACAAAATTGTTTTTCAAGATTTGTTAGCTTTCTGTCACTTCCTTGACTTGACTTGGAGATTTTAATTCACAAATATTCCTCTAAGTGATGTTTTTCTGACTTCCTTTTACTTGGTTATTTTGATTCAAAAATCTCTTTTTATAAAAATGCATTTCATTTCTAATTAATTTCTTCATAATTACTCATCTTAAATTAAGATATCCTTAATAGTCATTATCCTTGGTACTGTTGTCATCAAAATTTAACTTTTTAATTATAGTTTGTTTTTTTTAATTAGAAGGGTTTAGAAGAGTGCATTTCATCTCTAATTAATTTCTTCATAATTAATTATCTTAATTTAAAATATACATAAAATTCATTATCTTTGAAATGGATTTTTTTTTTAATTACAAATCTTTATTTTAGAATATGTTTCTAAATGAAATTTTATTAATAATAATTATCAAATAGATGGTAAGGATTTAATCTTTGTAGAATTTTCTATAATGCTAAATTAGCTAAATTACAAATCAAAGATTTAGATTTATCTTGAAAGTAGTTATGTCATATCTCTACTTTTAATCAAATTGACTAATTTTAAAAGATTGTCGCATGAATGTGTCATATCAACGCGAATTATTGTTTTGTAGACACATGGTATTAGCAAGAGTCTATTTACAAGTTAAAAATATAAATGGTATAATGGAGGTTAATCTCTATGGTTATATTCTTTATTAAATGCGTATATGTTTAACTCATACATTAATTTTTTAATTAATAATAATTATTATTATTATTAAAAAAAAAATTATAATTTCCTTAACGAGTTGTTATGAATAATAATTATTATTATTATTAAAAAAAAAATTATAATTTCCTTAACGAGTTGTTATGATTTTTTAACCTTGGTAATGTGAGATGTATCATGATACAATTTTTTTATTTTTACTGGCATTTACTACCGGTAGTTATTATTATTGACTATAAATTACAGAAACTTAAAATCCATTATTTTTTAAATCCCTTATCTTTAAACATCTTTTTCTAAGAAAATTTTTTCATTTACTAAGAATTTCAACTCTATATGTTATTTTCAACCTCCTGTGGCTATGAATTATTGAAGAGGATTTATTTTGGATTTCAGAGAACATTTGTGGACGCTTATAATCCCAACTAGGATCCATCTTCTAGATTATAATATTTTTACATATTATATGTATTGCTCCTAAATTTTTGTATTCTTATCTATTGTATAAAAATAAGTACAAAACAAATCATAATAATTTTAAATAAACTTAAGAGTATTAATAATATATATTTAATATTTCAAATCTAAAACTTGCTCCATTAAATGTTTGATAAGTTTTTTATTATTGAATATATACATTTTTAAATAAAAATATAGTCATAATGATTATTTATATAAAAATTAATAAACATAAATATTACAAATAATAATGTTTCTGGATTTTTTTTATTTTTATAAACACTAGAAGCTCTTAAAATTGGATCCTTTATTTTTTATTTATATAAAAAATAATAAAAATAAATACTAAAAGCTCCAGTGTGTTTAATATCAACTAGCACTTGGTCATTGGGTAAAAATATTCCAACACTCAATCATGTGATAATTGTTGATGGTTCCTCTAATCCAGCACATGATCTTTCAGGATTATTTTCATGTGTGGATATTTGGAAATACAAAGCATGTTTAGGCCTATCACTTGGTTTCCCAAGGAACAATGGAGGAAAAAATCTATAAGCAACATGTAGCAAAGGACGGTCTTGCACCAAGAGTTGTGGTAATAAACAACTTCATATGTTCCTAACTAAGAGGAAGTGTTAATTCTATTAAATCTTGAAGATAATGACAATCTTGCCAATAATTGTGATGAATTGAAAGAGTGACTCACCAAAGTAGAATACGGTTGAAGCTCTGGTTAGTTCTAATGTTATGCTTCACCAACATATTCTCCTTTTATGAAGAGATTACTTGAACGCCTTTACTCAAGTTGGATTGCATTTTGAAATCGTTTTAATTTGGACAACCAACATTATTAACTGTCAAAGATTCAAACCTAGGGTTATGTTGAGTATCTCGATTTACTAGGGAAATCAAATCATCTTAAGTTGTATTTAATACTTTGTTGAAGTCTATTTTTACATCAAATATCACTTTATCCATCTAATTATGTTATGGGTGATTTAGATGTTGTTGTTATTATTATACATATTAACCTAATCTAGGTTAGGTTGACTTGTAAAGATGGGGCAAGCTTTTGATTTTCTTCTTGCAAACAATTAATAGAAATTTCATTATTCAATTATCAGAAGTTTTCACAAAATCTATATTGAGATTATCCATTCAAATTTAAAATAATCCATGTATATTAAAATGAGCAAAAAATTTCTCACACAAACACTCATAAATAAATAAAAATGTATAAAATTTCTATTTCCCAGGATCCTGCTTTAAAGCATTTCCATTGTAACATATGATGCAATTTCTAGTTTATATACAAATGATATATTCATTTAACAGCTATACAATTTCATTGTTTAAATATTTAATAATGACAATAATATTAATAATAATATAAAAAAAATAAAAGGATTAGTAATATTAATAATAATATATAGAGATTAGTTTAACTTGGGCGATGAAATGAAATAATAGTTTTAATATTTAATAATATTAAATATAACGATTTTTTATTTTTATTTAAACACTTACAAATCAAACCAAAAAACCAAACAAAGTTGAAAAGTCAAGTATCCAAGTGAACGATGAAGTAGTTAAATTGGAATAATTAAATGGCGGGGATTGTCTTGGCAGCGAACTAGCACGCAGAGAATCTCAGCGAAATTCGAATCAGATGCAAATGAAAATGCGATAAAAAAAAGTTTCAACGTCGTAAAAAAGAAAGATGCAGAACAACGTCGTAAAAAAGAAAGATGCAGAATGTTACGATAAAGGAAAATTTTAACCTCGTTAAAAAACAGAAAATTACGATAGATTTTCTTTTAACCCAGAAACTGACAATAACTTTTAACCTCTTTAAAAAAAACAAAAAATTAGGATCAATTTTATTTTAACTTTATAAAAAAACACAAAATGAGGTTAAATTTTCTTTTAACCTCATTAAAAAAGCACCAGCTCTCAACTTTTAACGTGATAAAAAAAGCACAAACTAACGGTCGTAATTGCATTGGATGAATTCGTACAAAATATTTCCGAAGGCCGTCGAACTCACGGTGTTCAAATTATTTTTAAATTCATCACTTGGATGTATGTCTATTTAAACAGAGCCACCTTAACATGTAGATGGATTAGGGTAACAATGGTGCCAAAACTTTCGTTGTGCAAAAACATACGTTGATTTTTTCAAGTCGCAACTAAGTGCAACTTTTAATTTTCCTTTCTTCTTCTCTACATTATGGTTTTTGTTTCCTTATATTTCTGTTTCTGCATTTTCACCTATCAATTTTCACTAGTTTTAATAGTTATCTTGGATGGGATGGGACTTCTGTTCCAAAGGTGTTGGCCCTCCTAATGATATTGTGATTTTTTGGGAAGAATTAGTTAAATGAAAATTGTTCTTAAAAATAAAATTATAATTTTATTATCTAATTTTCGTTTTTATTTATTTATTTTGAGAATGTGAGGTATATCACGTAGATGTTTTGATGTCTATTAAAATTTACCCACCATTTAATTTATATGAATATGTTAATTATTATTATTGATTAGAAATTAGAAAATTTTCAAAACCATTATCTTTTGAATCTCTTATCATTAAACTGTTTTTTTGAAGCATTTTTCATTTACTAAAAATTCCAATTTGCAAACAATTATTTGTGTCATTATATTTTGCTCTTGTATTATAGTATTTTTACATATTATATATGTTGCTCCTATATTATAATATTCCTAAATATTATATAAAAAATTATAAAATATATCACAATATTTTATATGTAATATACAAATAATTAAACTGAAGGGTATTTATAATATCTTTTAATCATTTCAAATTTAAAGCTTACCCATTAAATATTAGTTGTGTTTCTTAATATTAAATATATGTTTAAAATGATAAATTACATGACTTATTAATGATTATTTATATAAAAAGTAATAGACATAAATACTAAAAAAATCGTTAATTTTACTGTGAATTTTTAATAAAAAATCGAATCTTTTTAAAATTAGATTCTTAATTTTTTAATTCTTTTCTATCTTTATATAGAGAGCCTCTGTAATAATAATCAATGGAAGAAAGGGAGAATGAATAAAGATACAAAATATATTACCATATAAATAATTATTTGATGTTTAAGAAAATAAAAAATATATTAGTAGTTTATATAAATAATTATTTAACTTTCTCATAAATGTTGATAAAGAAAGTAGTTCAATTCTCATGATTGGATAAAATTACTCATTTTAAATATGATTGATTTTAAATATAAACTATTGTGATGTGGTACTTGAAACTAATTCACTGCCTATATGTGGTGTTTGTTTCGTTGTGATAATGATTAAAGATCTAGCAATGGAGAAAAAGACCCCTCGTTGCCGTCAGGTAAAATTCAACTCTGCTAAATATCTGGATCAAATTTCTTCCGTGCTATGTTAAAGGAGTATAGTTATAGTTGATTTAAATACAAATGACTCTGATGTGGTACTTGAAACTAATTCAGGGGCTATATGTGGTTCTTTCTTTTTCGATTTTAACTATTTGGAAGCTGGTACTGTTGTGATAATTGATTAAAGTTGTAGCAATGGAGCAATAGCAATGGAACAAGAGATTGCGCCTTACTATGAGTTTGAAGTCAGCTCTTCTAAATATGTCGATCGTCTTTCTTCCGTTTTGTGTTAAAGGCATATAGATATTATTCATGTTCTATTCATTATCTATTGAAGGTGAGGTTAAATTAATTGTTTTGTTAATGAAATAATAATACGTAAATTTTGGTTACCATGATGTGGGTACTTTGTCGTGATCGGAGGGGCCACCTGGGTGCCATGTGGCCAAAAAACTGTCCAGCCCACGCTCCCACACATGGTCGCCCACTTAACATTAAATTTCCGAGCAAGCCTGTCTCAAATTCACACTTCCCCACCTTCATTAGGACGTCCTCCTGCTGCAGAGCGTTAAGAGAACTTGATTCCATCACCATGGCTATTAAGCCTGTTACCCGCACTCATTCAGCCTCCATTAAGCTCTCCCTTTTCTTATCTGTGCATGCCTCCCATTCCTCCTTTTGACCCCTGATTCTTGGCCCTTCTTAGCCCTGTCTTAGCCTTCCCACGACATTCTCATGTGGTGGCATGTCCTCTCCTATGCTGTCAAGCACTCCCTCCTTGTCCTACACTAATGTTCCTTTGCCTGTCATGTCAAGGTGTCACCATATGTGGTGTAGAAGAGCTGGACTCCACGACCTCCCCTCTAGACCACCTCTATTGCATGCAATGGGCAGGGAACCAAATATTTTGGTGGGCTGGGAGGAGCCGAGCAGACTCGACCCTGTTAATATTTCATCCCAATTATCGTTACAGCTACTTGTCTCCCTTCCAGCCTCCTGAAGCATTCGGCCCAAAGAGTGACTGCGCAAGTCGAACATCTTGCCTAAGCCAGCTTTTATCCCTCTCAAGATGAAGGCTCTCCCTATGCAGACTGCCTCTAGTAGCAACCACTCAACCAACAGAAATTTGGGTTCCGATGATGGTAGAAGCTCAAACAACGACATATTTATAATATATTTTAATCATTTTAAATTGAAATGTTACCCATTAAATATTAGATGTGTTTCTTATTATTGAATATATGTTTAAAATAATAAATTACATTACTTATTAATGATTATTTATATAAAAATTAAAAGACATAAATACTAAAAAATCATTCATTTTAGTGTGATTTTTTACTAAGCATTCGAATCTTTTTAAAGTTCGATTCTTAATTTTTTAATTGTTTTCTATCTTTATATAGAGAGCCTCTGTAATTATAATCAATCATAGAAAGGGAGAATGAATAAAGATACACAAACATATTACGATATAAGTGATTATTCGATGTTTAAGAAAATATAAAAGTATATTAGTAATTTATATAAATAATTATTCAATTTTCTCATAAATGTTGATAAAGAAACTAGTTCAATGCCAATGATTGGATAAACTTACTCATTTTAAATATGATTGAATTTAAATATAAACTACTATGATGTGGTATTTGAAACTAATTCACTGGCTATATGTGGTGTTTTTGTCCCCTATTTTAACTATTTCGAATATGGTACTGTTGTGATAATGATTAAATATCTAGTAATGGAGCAAAAGACCCCTTGCTGTCATCACATAAAATTCAGCTCTACTAAATATCTGGATCACCTTTCTTCCGTGCTATGTTAAAGGACTACAGTTACAGTTGATTTAAATACAAACGAATGTGATGTGGTACTTGAAACTAATTCAGTGGCTATATGTGGTTCTTTTTTTCTTATTTTAACTATTTGGAAGTTGGTACTGTTGTGATAATTGATTAAAGTTGTACTAATGGAGCAATAGCAATGGAAGAAGCGATTGCACCTTGATATGAGTTTAAAGTCATCTCTTCTAAATATGTCGATCCTCTTTCTTTCATGTTATGTGAAAGGCATATAGTTATTATTCATGCTCTGTTCATTTTCTGTTGAAGGTGACGTTAAATTAATTGTATTGTTAATGAAACAATAATACCTAAATTTTGGTTACCTAGATGCGGGTGCTTTGCCATGATCGGAGGGGCCACCTAGGCGCCATGTGGCAGGACAACCGTTCTACCCACGTGCCTACATATGGTCACCTACTCAATGTTAAATGCCTGAGCAAGCCAATCTTAAATTCACACTTCGCCACCTTCATTACGACGTCCTCCTATTACAAAGCATTAAGAGCTCTCGATTCCGTCACCATTGATATTAAGCCTACTACCCACGCTCATTCTCCCTCCATTCAACTCTCCCTTCTGTTATCTGTGCATGCCTCTCATTTCTCCTTTCGACCACTAGTTCTTGGCCCTGCTCAGCCCTGTCTTAGCCTTCCCAGGACATTCTTAGGTGGTGGCATCTCCTCTCTTATGCTGCGGAGTAGTCCCTACCTGTCAAACACTTATGCTCCTTTGCGTTTCATGCCAAGGTGTCACTATATGTGTTGTAGAAGAGCCGGAGGCTGCGGGCTCCCCTCCATACCACCTCTATCACACGCCATTGGTAGGGAACTAAATCTTTCAGTGGGCTGGGAGGAGCCAAGAAGAATTGACCCTGTTAATCTTTCAGCCCAATTATCCTTGCAGCTATCTGTCTCCCCTCTAGCCTCCTCAAGCATTTGGCCCAAAGAGCAACCGCGCAAGCCATCCATCCTGCCTGAGCTGGCCTTTGTCCCTTGCATGATGAAGGCTCTCTGTAATGTTTCTTATCTACCAAATATTATTATTATTATTATTATTATTATTGTAACTTGCTATCTCAATCCTTAATTGATCACTCCCTCACAGTCGACACTTGTCATATTATAATATTCAGTTCTAGTGACTTATAATGTCAGATTTTTGTCTAGAAACCACAGTATCCCTATGACCCCATTTTATACCACACAATGGATAATACCAATTAACATTCTATATACCAATTCTTTTATTTTATCTCTACTAAATATATATATATATATATATATATATATATATATATATATATATATATATATATATTAGTATTAGTATCCTCCCTTTCGTTCACTATAATCCAAATATCATTATACGTTCTTCATGGCTCTTTAAACCACTCCTATACCCACATCAATTCGATTTTATAAGAGAAATGTATTATTACTCACTAGGTATACCAACCTTATAATAAGCTATTTGCTAAGGTACGATAATTATTTCTCTTTCCTCCATAATCGAATGCAACCCTTTCCTAAAGGTTTTCTTTCTGATTAATCTAAAACCCGAATTTGTAACTTAACACATGGATATGATTTTGATATCTTAGGGCTGAGTTGGCAATTTATCTCAATGGGAATCAAACGTATATCTCATTTATGGAAGTCCCATCATTCACCAAACTTACACTATCAGAGTTTAATGTATACCACTATCTTTTCTCGAATTTGGTAACTAGGTGGGGAACAGCCTGTGAACTTGAGCCTTGAGTGTAATGTTTCCCAACTTAACCACGAATTTTTTTTTTTCAATATATCTCGCCCGTAATATTGTGTCCATATTTTATTTCCATACTCTAATAATAGTATAATTTATATTCCTATGCCACCTTTCGAATATTCACTTCTTTACAACATCATTCACAATAACTTAAAATCATGATGTATTTGATTCCCTTAATTGATATATGATTTTTTTTTTTCATTGTGTATTATTAAATACACTTTCACCATAATTCAATTTTCCCTTTTTAACTCCATACCACCGTGGGCATGAGAGTATACATATATCATTGCGTTGGGATTTGGTTTCATGTATTAAAATGATGGTCTACTACCTTTACTTGTGCTAAATGAACTCTCCGCTACTTTAGACTTCTCATGCATTCCACCTGACTGTTTGAATTAATATGATGAAATCGACTTCCATTAAAGTTTAAGTGGAAGATCTTATGGTTAACTTAATTTAATTTATTACGTGGAATATGTGGAAATATGGTTCCCCACATTATCATCGCATGGGATCATTTTAAATCGAACTACCTTTGATTATAAGTCATAAGGTCAGCGACCTATCACGTCTGGCTTGTGTGAGATAGTACATACAATCTTGAATTGATTTGTAATGATTCCACAATATTTACCCAGAGCACGATTGCATTCAATGCGTCAGCTTCATTGGAGGTTTTGTCTCATGCTGAACAACATTTTAAGGTTTATTGTGCACCTCTCTGCTATGGATTTCGAGCAACAACCCATTGTTAACCCTACTTTGCATCTGCTGCCCTTCTTGAGATGAGGAATGGTACGTGGAAGTCGTTTCACATTTATTCCTCTGGCTCGAATATATAAATACTATCAGTTCGCCATTAAAATCTTCGGATGCCATTGATCTAACCCTAGTTTTAAGTACGTCTCTCATAGATTGTGCCATCTGTATGGCTTGGATGCATTAGGGTTTGACGTTGTACTTAATGGTGAATTTCTCTTGTTGCTACCTTCATTTGGTTCTTGCACGTCTCGTGGCCAGGGTTTCTTTGCAGTGGGATCGACGTTCTTGCCATTGAACTGCTTAAGGCATTCAGTCGCTCAGCTGGCATGCAGGAGCAAGGTTCATAGGTAACTCGTTCTCCTTATTACACCACATCTTGTTTGAATTTGTTCGATCCCTATATTTTATATATCTCTTATCATAATTATGATTTTACTCTACATGAGTTTAAAACCTTGATCCTCTACCATGTTTTGTAATTAGCTCCACTTTCTGAGTGCATTTGTATTGTAGCAGACTCCTCACAGTTCTTAAAACATTTGGCCATGAGGTAATAATATGGTTTACATCCAGTTTTTTTATTTTTCTCTTGTGTTTGGCTACAATGAGCCAAATGATTTTTTTTTTGAATTATTGTTTCTAATTACTCATGATTCGTTTCCCCTTTCAGAGTTGGAATTTAACCAGAGAACATCACACGCCATATTTTTTAAGGTATGTTTGATATGTATATGACGTTTATTAAATTTTATTGGTAGTGATACTGGCTTATCCTTGCCTTATTAATTTTGCGTTGTGTTTCTTGTTCCCACAGGTGATTTAACTATTTCCCACCATCATAGTCGTCACTCTTACCACGCTCTCGTCAATTGTTAACATTTCACTCTAAGACATTTGTCTTAGTTTGTGAACTCAGGTTGGTTCCCTCTCGTTGCAAAGAATTTCGATTTCACTAGTTCGCCCTTCCCATATGTATGGGTTGGCTTTGGTTCTACTTTTCTGTCTGAGATTTTTTACAAATTGTTTTTTTGTGGCCCGGGTGTTCTAAACCCCATTACGCCTTGGTAAATAAGTGGGACTGTCTAAAAGTCATCTCTCGACCTTGGTGTATGACCAAGATTTTTAACTATGGATACGCTCTAAAATAGTCTGGTTGTATTGTACTCTTTTCCCTTAAGACGAATGTTCATGGATTTTCAACGCTTGGTCAAGGCCTATAGAGCTCGTTTAAGACACATTTTATCTATTTCATGTTAGTAGGTAGGGTTTTGCATGTTTTTCATATTCACCATGCACTGATTATTTACTTCTAGGTTGATTTCGTATTTCCATTTGATAGCTATACACATATTAATTTATGGTAATTTAATGTTCCCCATGACTACCTATGGGCATAATTCTTGAGTCCTCTTTCTACTATTTGTTTTTCCACGGTGTCTATACGTGGCCTTATGATTTATTTATTTTTCTCTACGTAGTATCTAGACGAATAACTTTTATAGTAATAATCAATGTACTCGCTTAATAGTTCTGTATAATATTTGGATCAGTACAATTTTCCCTTCAATATATGATTAGGAAATGTAATAATATCTACCAGAGTACTTATTCCTTTAACTCCTAGAATACAAAGGGTTATTGTACTTAGTCTTTCTTGTCATTATGACTACATTAGGAATAATGGATATAGATTTATAAAACCCTTAATAAAATTTAAATAAGTACTTTTCCAAGATACATGACTTACATTCACTGCAACACAATGGAATTTATTTAAGCCATAATCCATTGTATAATTTCGGATAGCAGAATTTTCGTGTCCGTCGATTGTTTGCCTTTTTTTCTTTTCCTGTGAAGTAAGCAGAATCCAACAAAACTTTTCTTATTAAAGACATCTCAATGACATCTATCTTTCTGTTATAAAATTTTCATTTCTAGCACCAGATTTTAGTTTTATATATGTATATCCCAGATAGTTTCATGATGTGAGAATGTATTTAACCAGGATCTCATTCTTTTCCTTGTATTAGTCAATTATACATGTTCATATCAGTCTTGTAAATGATTTAAATTATCACTTCAATTTACTTACTTTATTTGATGCTACACAGCTCTCTGTCTCCTATAATTAATTCATGCAACCAGAATTATTTACCTCTCAGTTCAGATACATTTTTTTTTTTTAAATAAAATGATTATCATTTATCTACATGCAACTCAATAAAGTATTTATGCAATGTCAATAATGCGTTCACTCCCTTTAAGCTCCTCAGTTTTCATAGCTGGTTTTTCACCCTCAGATTCTAATTTTCCTATTTCATACAGAATTGATTTATTCTTCTATAGAAATATAGTACAACTATACTATAATAAATTTAACGGAGTAGGATAAATCTCTAGATATAAACCTTTAGCAGGTTTAAAACCTCTTGTTGATTTCTCCCTTAAATGCTATTCATACAAATATACAGAATGGAGAGGATTAAGTTCTTCTAAACAGTTTTGTAAATGTATGGAATACTAGTTTCAACATTTAAAATAAAATAACATCTACCAACTTTAATCACACTACATAGTAACAAGTAATTCAACCATACATAAACATGTTAGGCATACCACTTCTACTATTGACCAGTCCTCCCAACCATAGAGTTTCTCTGTCTCCAGAACTCACCCACGAGCTGAGATCATCTCCTAGAATAGACCAACCCCAATATGTTCTGGAGTAGCTCATTTAAGCTTATGCTCCCCAAATCATGTTTCTAATTATGAGTCTATAATTACATGATACTTTTATTCATGTTTGCCTAGGCTTCCCTTATTTAGGGACTTTTAAAGATGCTTTCTGCTTTTCTAGCTTTTTACCTCTTCCAAACTACTCTCCACCTAATTGGGAAATCTAGATTTTTCCCCAAAAATCTAAATTAGAAATAAATTCTTTCTAGGATTTTTGAAAGATTTTTGGGGAAAGTCTTAGCCTCTTTTCATACCTCATGGATTTGGAAAGGGACCTCAAAATTCTCATTTGGTCAATATGCACAGAAATGTTTTATTTATTTCTCACAATTAAATAATTAACTACATTCACACCATAGTTATCCATTGGGGTCTACCCCCTTTGGACTTAAGCTCAAATGTCTAACTTGAAAAACATGAAACTAGGGGTGTTACATATTTCCCCTCTAAAAGAAAACACTGTCCTCGGTGTTATCAACTAATTTCTAGAGTTCATTTTGAGAATAAATATGGATATTTTCCATCATCTCAGCTTTTCTTTCCCACGTATCTTCTTCTGGAGTAAACTGCTTCCACAACACCTTTACTCTAGCTACTCTTCGGTTTCTCAATTCAATTTCTTCCAGCTCCAATATTTGAAGTGGCTCTGGCATGAACTCCCCTTCTCATTCCACCTGTATCACATTCCAATCAACAATGTGAGAAGCATCATGCAAATATCTTTTTAATAATGAAACATGAAACACATCATGCACTTTAACATGGGGCGGTAAGGCCAATTTACAAGCCACTAGTCCCACCCTTTTTAACACTTCAAAAGGCCCACAATATCTAGGAGCCAAATTTTCAGAACTTCCAGCATAAAGTGTGCTCTTCTTGGGTTTAATACGCAAATAAACATGATCACCCACTTTGAACTCTCAATGCACCCTCTTCTTATCAGCATAGTTTTTCTATCAGTATTGTGCTGTCTTGATGTTTCTTTGTATTTTTTTGACAATTCTTTCCATCTCTTGTAAAGAATCTGGCCCCAACACTAGCTTATATTCAAGTTGGCTTGAACTTAAAGGAGTACGACACTTCCTTCCATAGAGTGCGTCAAATGGATTCATTTTGATGGAATATTGATAGTTGTTGTTGTAAGCAAATTCAACTACATTCAGGTAATCTTCCCATTTTGATGGCCTATCCATCACATACATTCTCAGCATATCCTCCAAAATTTGATTTGTTCTCTCTATTTCACCATCTGTCTGAGGGTGATAGGTAGTACTAAAATTCAATTTAGTGCCCATGCCCCCAAATAGACCTTTCCAAAAGGCAGCTGTGAACTTGGCGTCCCTATCTGAAATAATCATTTTTGGGACCTCGTGTAGCCTTACTATTTCTTTTAGGAACACATCTGCTACTTGGGCTATACCAAAGGTAGATTTTACAGGGATGAAGTGTGAAGATTTTGTTAAAGTGTCTACCACTACTGTCATTGAGTCATGCTGGTACTTGGTTCTCGGTAACCCAGTTATAAAATCTATAGAAACAGTGTCCCATTTCCATTTTGCAATTGGTAAGGGATTTAAAAGACCAGCTCTGTGCTGATGTCTAACACCCCCAATTCATGTTTTTCAATTTCAAAGTTAGACATTTGAACTTTAATCTTAAGGGGAGTGGACCCCAAAGGATAAATATGTTGTGAATGGAATTAAATATTTAATTGAGGAAATGAATAAAATGATGTTGTGCAGATTGACCAAAATGAGATTTATGAGATCACTTGCTAAATCCATGAGGATGGATGAAGCAAATATTTCCCCACAATATTTCAAAAATCGTTGAAAGAAATTAATTCTAAATTTAGATTTTTGAGGAAAAATCTGAATTCCCCAATGATGAGGAAAGTAGTTGGGAAGAGGTAAAAAGCTAGAAAAGCTGGTAAAAACATAAAACAGCTTTAAAGAATCCCTAAAATGGGAAGCCTAGGCAAACAGGAAGAAAAGCATCCTGAGATTCTGGACGCAGAATTAGAAACATGCTTTGGGGAACAATAGCTTAAATAAGCTGCTCCTAAACAGATTAGAGGTTGATCTATTCTAGGAGATGATCTCAGCTCGAGGGTGAGTTCTGGGAGACAGAAGGACTCTAAGGTTGGGAGGTTGGTCAATTACATGAGTGGTATGTCTCTAAAATTCTTGATGTGTTTACTTCATATAGTATGAATTGACAACATATAAAAGTTGATTGTATATTAGAATTACAAATGCTACATTTAACAGAATTAATCATGAGTAATTCACCTTTATAATTCTACATAGTTGTAGGAAATAAACCTGTGGAGTAGAATCCAACAGAATCTCTAAACCAGTGTTGGTTTAAATCTGAGGATACACTGTTTTCCACAGGAAAATTTGTGAATTAAATTTAATTTGCTTCTGATTTATAGAATGAGTTAATATATACATACATAGTAGAGAACTATATGAGAAATTCTATACTGTATTTGAGAATAGTAGTATATGAACTGTCATCTAGACTGTGTATAAAAAGGAAAAGAAAAATTTTACAGACTACCTTCTAGGAACCAGTACACTAATAGAATCACAATAGCCAGTTATGTCTGCATATAAATAAGACACTCTACATCATAAGGAAGCCAATAAAAAATTGCATGGGACTGTCCATTAATATTTAGTTTCCATGAATTACACTCATAGTATGAGTTAAAACCAATATGTGAAAGAAGGATAAATAAGTAATTTAACATGCAGATTGTACAACAGTAGGTCATAAACATAATCTACTCCATTATGTGAACAAGAGACAAGAAGGTATAGTGTCATATTACAAACGAAAGTTTTTTCCAGACACAGATATATATATACATATTAGCACAGCACTTTTAGGTATTTACAAAGCCTAAAGAGATATGATGCTAATCAATTTAAAATTACAATTTAATACTTATCTCAATCCTGAAATTCTGGGAAGAACATAGCTGAGAATACTTGGAAATATTTAGTTCACTGTTATTATCCAATTACAATCCAGAGGAGTAGGGAAACATACAAAAAATGAAATTGAGTACTAGCATAATGATGGTAAGGATAAATGAGACAGAATAACCACTGGAAGCTACAATAAAAGAATGGAGTTATAAAATTATATGCAACCAAACTTACTATGGAAGAGCACATTTAAGCTGCTGAATAACATAATCCCTACGTGCAGGAATGTAATTCTAACCTATGAATGGCCTATAAGTATTATGGAAACAAAATACAACTGAGTTGGAATGCACGTAGCTGTAGAATAATGCCATAAATAAGTAAAAATCTGAACTCAAGCCTAAAGAGTAAAGTAATGCCTTGTTGCAGATACATAAGAATAGCCATAAGCACAATTTATAATAGGAAACCGACAGAGTTAAATAAAAAAAAAAATTGACGATTACAATTCCATTGTGGCATGAGGATAGTGTCATAATCGTAAACGTTTCCAAATTTGAAATAATGAATGAGTCAGGGTCGAAACCCAAAAAAAGTTTTAATAGCTAAAATTATACAACGACATCAATTAAAGTTATTAAGTGGTCAAAAATGTTCTAGAACGAGGTGTCGAAAATGTTCTAGAACGAGGTGAGGAGAACTGGTTCTTTCGAACCAGCGTTCGACGAGTACCAACCTGGAAAGGATCAAAGAAATTTATGTTAGCGCTGAAGGGAGCTACGATTTTCGTGGGTCGAGAGTGAGTAGGAAGTCGGTTGTTAATACCTGCAAGAGCCAAAAACCCCAAAATGAGTACGATTTAAAACGGAAAGGAATGCTATCAAAACAAAAAAAAATTAAACGAGGAACAGTAAATTACCTGAGGCTTGAGAAACTCTAAGCTATCAAGGACCTGTCTTATACATAGGGAAACAACATAATTAAGCACAAGATGGAGAGTGGGCGTTAGCACAGAAATAAAATAGTTCGTATTTGTATAAAAAAGCAGTAGGAATTCATACCTATACAGGTAAAGAAAATAGTGAACCCGAGTGTTGAAATGAATCACATTCTTCTATCGCCATGCGAAGAACTCAAACAAACTTTCGCTGGGCTTAAGGGAGAAGACGAGTATTTTTCCAGGACCATCATCACAACGCAATGGTTCTGTCTAGTTCTGGAGAACACAAATAGGGCAGTATAATAACCAGAAACTTAAACCAAACGAATCCAATCACTTGACGCAGTGTAATCTCAAAACACTGCAAAAAGATTTTTTTTTTTAAAGTTAAGCAGATATGAATCCATTTGTATGGAGCAATGGGAAAAAATCCCCATAAATCCAAATCTCAGTGACTAGTCAAAACAAAGACGCGTTACCTTAAACGAAAAAGGGAAAAACTATAACAAGCGATCAAAATAGAGAGTGCACTTCATAACCTCAGGAATTGGCATACCTGCGTGGTTCAATGAAGTACTGAGATACATAGAAGGAATGGATAGATGCACGCTTAGACCTGAATGGCGTCGGAGTGCACTGTTATAAGACCAATCGAACGAGAATGAAGAGAAAAGAACCGAAAAAACCAATAACACTGAGATTTATATCCATGAAACCCTAATGCATCGTTTGATCAACATCGTCCACATGGCAAGATTCCAAGGGTGAAGCCACGGATCAAAGAGTGGGATGCGTCATGTACAATCAATACGTTTAGCGTTTAATTTGATTAGAAAGACCATAAATGTCACCACAGGCTGGCCGTGCCATAGAAATTGCAACCGCACCAAGGTAAGCTGGCGTGGGGAGTTCCAGAGTTGCGTGGAGCAAACCCACGTGACCGCCAAACAAATGAGACCCATTCAAAACTACACAACTACACCCAAAATCATATACAGGCTTACGTGGAGGATGAGCTTCACGTCTTCATTTATTTAAATCACATTTCAATCCATATGACGTGGATATCAAAATAAATGAGTTTGATTTAATATAAATGCTGACAAGGATTCAACGAATGGCCATGAGTGCCTGTACACACAGATAGCCATACGAATAAATTAAATCAAACTATGATCCACACTTGGTAAATAAGCCGGGATAGGTGAATAATCTTCATTGTCTCATATAAGTCGATCAAATTATAACGAAAGGTTCATTAACCATGACCCAAGGCTCATTAATAAACAACTAAGGTGGTGAGACATAAAAGTGGGATTTTGAGAAACAAAACGTTTGGGTGATAATTTAAATATAATGATGTTTGGTAGTATTAATATTATTATATCCCATTTGGGGGTGGATATATTTGAGATAAGAAAATGAATCATAATTAGGCAAACAATTTTGAATTGAGTAAACCAACATAAGTATAGTATCCTTCCAGAATTATAATTGAAAAGAGGAAGGCTTGAAAAAAAATAAAAAAATTGGTATAGTAAATGGTAGGTGTGACAAATGGTATTAGAGCCCAAGTTATAAAACTGGGCTGGTGACATTGTGCTCACTGTTGCTGTATGTTAACTGTATAAATTGATATTGTGAAAAATTTATATTTTTATTTCCACTGATCTGTGTTGTGTAGTGTACAATGGTGCTGGAATGGCAGAAGGTGGCGAAATTTATGTTGATCTGCGTGATGAGGATAATGCACCAGATCCAAATGCACCCATGATGGCTATGTTGTGGGAATTGCAACAAGAGTTGGCTAAGATAAAAATCCAGAATGACAGATTGTCATTAGCCAATGAGGAGCAGCAAAAACTCATCAGAGAATTAACTTCGCGGAACAGCTAAGAAGGCGAAGGTTCCGGAAAGAGAAATACTGATGAGTCTAAAGATGACAATGCAGTAAGGCATCAATATAAACAGAAAAAGGAATTACAGGGGGAATTCCAAAAGATCAAACCTCCCTCCTATGATGGGGAGAAGGAGGAAGATGCTGAAGCCTGGTTGTTGAACATGATTAAGTACTTCTAGGTCTATGAATATGAAAGCAATCTGAAGGCCAGAATAGCTGTCTACCAGCTACAAGGTAAGGCTACCTTGTGGTGGGAGGAGACAAAAATGGTGCATGCCATTGATGAAAAGACAGTTACCTGGGAAGATTTCCAAGTTAAGTTCAAAAACTACTATCTAAATGAACGTTACTATGATGATAAAGCCAAGGAATTTCACAAACTTAGACTAGGACAACTCACAATTGATGAGTTTGTTACTAAGTTTACAAATCTGTTGAGATATGTACCCTACATAAGGGAAGAGAAGGCAAAGGTACAAAGGTTTCTGAATTGTTTTCCTACTGTTTACAAAGACAAAAATGAATTTGATAACCCAAAAACAATGGATGAAGCTGTTAGAAAATCTAGATTGTGCTACCAATAGTTTAAAAGAAAAACTGAACATGGAAAAAGCTGGGTAAATAAAAGCGAATTCAAAGGGAAGAAGCAGAAACTAGCCTATTTGAAGAATTTTGGCAGAGATCATCAGCGGAAAAAGTTCAATAAACCCAAAGAAAGTCAAATTGCTCAGTCCCAAGTGGCCTCAAAACAAATAGATGGAGACAATAAGAAGGAGGGTACAGTAAAAATGAGAGAACCCCAGAAATGTTGGGGATGTGGAGAACCCCATCTGTTGAGAGATTGTCCCCATCGAAACATTCAGATGATCATGAGAGATCGAGAAGCTACAACAGTAAATGACATAGCCAGAAATATACCAACTATCAGTGTAGCCTTGGAAAATCGGCAAGAAAAACATCAAGCTACCATGGTGGAAATGGAGGGTAAGATTTCTGACCAATCTGTTACAGTTTTAATTGATCTGGGTGCTTCTTTGAGTTACATTAGTCCAGAAATTGTAGGAAATTGTAGTCTTAAACCTGAAAAATTTCAGCAGTCATGGTTGGTTCAGCTGGCCACTGGAACTAAGAGAAAGGTAACACATAAACTGCCCAGAACAACAATCAAATTAAATAATTTTAAAACAGAAGTAAATTTGAACATTTTTCCCTTAGGTTCATATGACCTGCTGATAGGAATGGACTGGCTGGAAAAGAAGAAAGCCTTGATGAACTGCTGGGATAAGACTCTGCATGGTGTAGATGAGGAAGGGAAACCTTTTATTCTCAAAGGAAAACCAAAACCTATATCTGTAAGACAAATATCACCACTGCAATTAAAAATAACAGCTAGAAAATGATATCAAGTTTATGCAGTACATGCGGAAGAAATAGAACAGAAAACTGAAGAAAACCTGCTGAATGTATTACCAGTGATAAGGGAATTTAAAGAAGTTTTTCCAGATGAGATCCCTCATCTCCCCCCCAAAAGAGAGATGGATTTTTCAATCGATCTAGTGCCGGGAGTAGTACCTGTTTCCCGAGCCCCCTATCGAATGAGTCCCCCTGAGCTTATGGAACTGAAAATGCAATTGCAAGAACTATTAGATAAAGGGTATATCAGGCCGATTGTGTCTCCTTGGGGAGCACCGGTTCTGTTTGTGAAAAAGAAGGATGGCACTTTTCGGATGTGCATTGATTATCGCCAACTGAACAAGTTGACCATTAAAAATAGATACCCTTTGCCTCGAATTGATGATATTTTTTATCAAGTGAGAGGAGCTTCAATATTTTCGAAGATTGACTTAAGAACTAGTTATCACCAGCTCAGAATCAAGGAAGAAGACATCACCAAAACAACCTTTCGAACCAGGTATGGTCACTACTTATTTGTAGTCCTACCTTTTGGTTAGAAAAATTCCCCTGCCACATTTATGTGCCTAATGAACAGTGTGTTAAACAAGTACTTGGATAGATTTGTCCTTGTGTTCATAGATGATATCTTAGTCTACTCAAAAAGTGAGGTTGAACATAAAGAACACGTGAGGATAGTATTGCAAACTCTGAAGGAAAACCAGCTATATGCCAAATTTAGCAAATGTGAATTTTATAAAGATAAGATCCAATATTTGGGTCATATTATTTCTGAACAAGGCCTTGCTGTTGACCCTGAAAAGATAAAGGCTATAAAAGAATGGCCTATACCAACTGATGTTTCAACAGTGAGATCATTTTGGGGATTGCAGGCTATTATCGCAGATTCGTGGAGAGATTTTCTGCCATAGCATATCCCATAACATCAATGCAAAGGAAGGGTGTCAAGTTTGAATGGACGGAAAAATGCCAAAACAGTTTTGACCAATTAAAACTGAAACTTACTACAACCCCCATATTGAAGATTACAGATCCTGATAAAGAATTTTTCGTATGTACAGATGCCTGTAGAGAGGGGTTAGGAGGAGTTCTCTTGCAGGAGAATTCAGTTATTGCATATGAATCTAGGAAACTGAAGATACATGAACATAATTATAGTGTCTATGATTTAGAATTAGTTGTTGTTATCCATGCTTTGAAAATGTGGCGACACTATCTCCTTGGGAAAAAATTTACATTAATGACTAATCATATTAGTCTCAAATATTTCTTTTCCCAAACTGATTTGAATGCAAGACAAGCCAAATGGCTGTCTTTTCTAAGTGAATTTGATATGGACAGAAAACATATCAGGGGAAAAGAAAATAAAATTGCTGATGTGTTGAGCAGAAATGCTTGTCTGCATATAAACAGCATTGGAAGTAGTGCCCAGATCAAAGTAGAAGAGTTGGTGAGAAAGGCAACAAACCAAGATCCAAATTATGAAACACTCTTGGTGAAACTATAGAAAAAGGAGAAAAATGATTTCACTCAAAACCAAAAAGGGCTGATCTGTTATAAAAACAGAGTATATGTTCGAAATGTGGAGACCTTGAAAAAAGAGATTCTAGATGAATATCACAAACAACGATATGCAGGACATCCAGGATATCAGAAAATTTTAACAGCTTTGAAAAAGAAGTTGTTTTGGCCAGGAATGAAGAAAGATGTAGCAGAATATTTAGCTAAATGTATGGAATGTCAACTAGTCAAATTTGAGCATCAGCATCCTTCTGGTCTTTTAACCCTTTGCTGGTTGCAGAATGGAAATATGACACAGTTTCGATGGATTTTATAATAGGATTACCTAAAACCGAATACCAACATGATTCAGTAATGGTAGTAGTAGACACTTTAACCAAAGCTGCCCATTTTATACCAGTGAAATCTACCTTTGGAACAACTCAAGTAGCGAATGTGTTACTAAAGGAAGTAGTAAGACTCCATGGGGTTCCAAAGGTGATTGTTTCTGACCGAGATGCTAAATTTACAACAGCTTTTTGGAAAGGGCTATTTGGAGGGATGGGTACTAAATTGAGTTTTAGCATTGCTTACCACCCTCAGACAGATGGTCAAATGGAAAGAACTAATCAATTTTTGGAGGACATGCTGAGAATGTATGTGATGGATATACCATCAAAGTGGGAAGATTTCTTGCATTTAGCTGAATTTGCCTACAATAACCGCTACCAATACTCCATCAAAATGAGTCTGTTTGAAGCACTCTATGGGAGAAATTATCGTACTCCCTTGATCTGGAGTCAACCAGAGGATAAATTGATGTTAGGGCCAGATGCTTTACAAGAGATGGAAAGAATTGTCAAACAGATACAAAGAAATATCAAGACAGCACAAGATCATCAGAAAAATTATGCTGATAAGAAGAGAGTGCACCGAGAATTTAATGTGGGAGAGCATGTGTACTTACGTATTAAACCCAAAAAGAGCACGCTTTATGCTGGAATTTTTGCAAAACTATCTCCTAGATACTGTGGTCCTTTTGAAGTATTGGAAAGGGTGGGACCAGTAGCTTACAAGTTGGCCTTACCACCCCATGTTAGAGTTCATGATGTGTTTCATGTTTCGTTATTAAAAATATATGTGCATGATGCTTCTCACATAGTTGATTGGAATGTTGTACAAGTGGAACCAAACGGGGATTTTCTGCCAGAACCGCTTTAAATATTGGAGCGGGAAGAAATTGAATTGAGGAACCGAACGGTAGCAAGAGTAAAGGTGCAGTGGAATCACTTTACTGCTGAAGAAGCTACCTGGGAAAGAGAAGCTAAAATGATGGAAAAATATCCATTTTTATTTGCAAAATGAACTCTAGTAGTTGAATAAAGACACCGAGGATGGTTTTTATTTTCAGAGGGGGAATATGTAACACCCCCAATTCATGTGTTTGAATTTCAAAGTTAGACATTTGAACTTTAATCCTAAGGGGAGTGGACCCCAAAGGATAATTATGTTGTGAATGCAATTAAATATTTAATTGAGGAAATGAATAAAATGATGTTGTGCAGATTGACCAAAATGAGATTTATGAGATCACTTGCTAAATCCATGAGGATGGATGAAGCAAATATTTCCCCACAATCTTTAAAAAATCCTTGAAAGAAATTAATTCTAAATTTATAATTTTGAGGAAAAATCTGAATTCCCCAATGATGAGGAAAGTAGTTGGGAAGAGATAAAAAGCTGTAAAAGCTGGGAAAAGCATAAAAAAACTTTAAAGAATCCCTAAAATGGGAAGCCTAGGCAAACAGGAAGAAAAGCATCCTGAGATTCTGGACGCAGAATTAGAAACATGCTTTGGGGAACAATAGCTTAAATAAGCTGCTCCTAAACAGATTAGAGGTTGATCTGTTCTAGGAGATGATCTCAGCTCGAGGTTGAGTTCTGGGAGACATAAGGACTCTAAGGTTGGGAGGTTGGTCAATTACATGAGTGGTATGTCTCTAAAATTCTTGATGTGTTTACTTCATATAGTATGAATTGACTACATATAAAAGTTGATTGTATATTAGAATTACAAATGCTACATTTAACAGAATTAATCATGAGGAATTCACCTTTATAATTTTGCATAGTTGTGGGAAATAAATCTGTGGAGTAGAATCCAAAAGAATCTCTAAACCAGTGTTGGTTTAAATCTGAGGATACATAGTTCTCTACAGGAAAATTTGTGAATTAAATTTAATTTGCTTCTGATTTATAGAATGAGTTAATATATACATACATAGTAGAGAACTATATGAGAAATTTTGTACTGTATTTGAGAATAGTAGTATATGAACTGTCATCTAGACTGTGTATAAAAATGAAAAGAAAAATTTTACAGACTACCTTCCAGGAACCAGTACACTAATAGAATCACAATAGCCAGTTATGTCTGCATATAAATAAGACATTCTACATCATAAGGAAGCCAATAACAAATTGCATGGGACTGTCCATTAATATTTAGTTTCCATGAATTACACTCATAGTATGAGTTAAAACGAATATGTTAAAGAAGGATAAATAAATAATTTAACATGCAGATTGTACAACAGTAGGTCATAAACATAATCTACTCCATTATGTGAACAAGAGACAAGAAGGTATAGTGTCATATTACAAACGAAAGTGTTTTCCAGACACAGATATATATATACATATTAGCACAACACTTGTAGGTATTTACAAAGCCTAAAGAGATATGATGCTAATCAATTTACAATTACAATTTAATACTTATCTCAATCCTGAAATTCTGGGAAGAACATAGCTGACAATACTTGGAAATATTTAGTTCACTGTTATTATCCAATTAGAATCCAGAGGAGTAGGGAACCATACACAAAACGCAATTGAGTACTAGCATAATGATGGTAAGGATAAATGAGACAAAATAATCACTGGAAGCTACAATAAAAGAATGCAGTTATAAAATTATATGCAACCAAACTTACTGTGGAAGAGCACAGTTAAGCTGTTGAATAACATAATCCCTATGTGCAGGAATGTAATTCTAACCTATGAACGACCTATAAGTATTATGGAAACAAAATACAACTGAGTTGGAATGCACGTAGCTGCAGAATAATTCCATAAATAAGTAAAAATCTGAACTCAAGCCTGAAGAGTAAAGTAATGCCTTGTTGCAGATACATAAGAATAGCCATAGGCACAATTTATAATAGGAAACCGATAGAGTTATATATATAAAAAAAATCAACGATTACAAGTCCACAGTGGCATGAGGACAGTGTCATAATCGTAAATGTTTCGGAATTTGAAATAATGAACAAGTGAGGGTCGAAACCCATAAAAAGTTTTAATAGCTAAAATTATACAACGACATCAATTAAAGTTACTAAGCGGTTGAAAATGTTCTAGAACGAGGTGAGGAGAACTGGTTCCTTCGAACCAGCGTTCGATGAGTACCGACCTGGAAAGGATCAAAGAAATTTATGTTAGTGCTGAAGGGAGCTACGATTTTCGTGGGTCGAGAGAGAGTAGGAAGTCGGTTGTCAATACCTGCAAGAGCCAAAAACCCCAAAATGAGTACTATTTAAAACGGAAAGGAACACTATCAAAACAAAAATTTGTTAAACGAGGAACAATAAATTACCTGAGGCTCGAGAAACTATAAGCTATCAAGGACCTGTCATATACATAGGGAAACGACATAATTAAGCACAAGATGGAGAGTGGACGTTACCACAGAAATAAAATAGTTCGTATTTGTATAAACAAGTAGTAGGAATTCCTACCTATACAAGTCATGAAAATAGCGAACCCGAGTGTTGAAATGAATCACATTCTTCTATCGCCATGCGAAGAACTCAGACAAAATTTCGCTGGGCTTAAGGGAGAAGACGAGTATTTTTCCAGGACCATCATCACAACGCAATGGTTCTGTCTAGTTCTAGATAACGCATATAGGGAAGTATAATAACCAGAAACTTAAACCAAACGAATTCAATCACTTGACGCAGCGTAATCTCAAAACACTACAAAAAGAACAAAAAAATTAAGTTAAACAGATATGAATCCATCTATATGGAGCAATGGGAAACAATCCCCATAAATCCAAATCTCAGTGAGTAGTCAAAACAAAGACGCGTTACCTTAAACGAAAAAGCGAAAAACTATAATAAGCGATCAAAATATAGAGTGCACTTCATAACCTCAGGAATCGGCATACCTGCGTGGTTCAATGAAGTACTGAGATACGTAGAAGGAATGGATAGATGCACGCTTAGACCTCAATGGTGTCGGAGTGCACTGTTAGGAGACCAATAGAACTAGAATGAAGAGAAAAGAACCGTAAAAACCAATAACACTCAGATTTATATCCATGAAACCCTAATGCATCGTTTGATCCACATCGTCCACATGGCAAGATCCCAAGGGTGAAGCCACGGATCAAAGAGTCGGATGCGTCATGTACAATCAATACGTTCAGTGTTTAATGTGATTAGAAAGACCATAAATGTCACCACAGGGTGGCCATGCCATAGAAATTGCAACCACACAAAGGTAAGCTGGCGTGGGGAGTTCCAGAGTTGCGTGGAGCAAACCCACGTGACCGCCAAACAATTGAGACCCATTTTAAACTACACAACTACACCCAAAATCATATACAGGCTTACGTGGAGGATGAGATTCACGTCTCAATTTATTTAAATCACATTCCAATCCATATGACGTGGATATCAAAATAAATGAGTTTGATTTAATATAAATGCTGACAAGGATTCAACGAATGGCCATGAGTGCCTGTACGCACAGATAGCCATACGAATAAATTAAATCAAACTATGATCCACACGTGGTAAACGAGTGGGGATAGGTGAATAATATTCATTGTCTCATATAAGTTGATCGAATTATAACGAAAGGTTCATTACCCATGACCCAAGGTTCATTAATAAACAACTAAGGTGGTGAGACATAAAAGTGGGATTTTGAGAAACAAAACCATTGGGTGATAATTTAAATATAATGATGTTTGGTAGTATTAATATTATTATATCCCATTTGGGGGTGGATATAGTTGAGATAAGCAAATGAATCATAATTAGGCAAACAATTTTGAATTGAGTAAACCAACATAAGTATAGTATCCTTCCAGAATTATAATTGAAAAGAGGAAGGCTTGAAAAAAAAAAAAAATTGGTATAGGAAATGGGAGGTGTGACATGATGCTCCACTTTAACTAGTTGACATTCCATGCATCTAGCTAAATATTCTGCTACATATTTTTTCATTCCTAGCCAAAACAATTCCATTTTCAAAGTTGTTAGCATTTTATGATATCTAGGATGTCCTGAATATGGTTGTTTATGATATGCATCTAGGATCTCTTTTTTCAGAGACGCTACATTGGGGATATACAATCTGTTTTTCTAGTAGATCATCCCTTTCTGATTTTGGGTGTGTTCAATCATTTCATTCTTTAACATTTTCACTTGTAGCTTCTCATAATCAGGTTCTTGATCAGCTACCTTTTTAACTAGTTCCTCTAAGTCAAAACTAGCACTAGTTCTAATGCTACTTATGTTTTGGCAAGCATTTCTGCTTAGTGCATCAGCAATTTTGTTTTCTTTCCCTCTGATATGTTTTATGTCCATATTAAATTCACTCAGAAAAGATAGCCATCTGGCTTGTCGAGCATTCAAATCAGTTTGGGAAAAGAAATATTTAAGACTAATATGATCAGTCATCAATGTAAATTTATTTCTAAGAAGATAGTGTCACCACATCTTCAAGGCATGGATTACAACAGCCAATTCCAAATCATATACACTGTAGTTCTATTCATTTGTCTTAATTTTCCTAGAGTCATATGCAATAAAAAAAATTTCCTGCAATAGAACTCCTCCCAATCCCTCTCTGCACGCATCAGTGCATACAACAAACTCTTTGTCAGGATCTGCAATTTTCAGTATAGGGGCTATAGTGAGTTTTAGTTTTAATTTTTCAAAACTATTTTTGCAATTCTCATTCCACTAAAATTTTGTGCCTTTTCTCTGTAATGAATTTACGGGATATGCTATTGTAGAGAATCTTTCCACAAACCTCCTATAATAACCTGCAATCCCCATAAAGGACCTTATTGCTGAAACATTAGTTGGTATTGGCCATTCTCTAATAGACTTTATTTTCTCAGAGTCTACTACCAACCCCTGTTAAGAAATAATATGTCCCAAATATTGAATCTTATCTTTATAGAATTCACATTTACTGAATTCGACATATAACTGGTTTTCTTTCAAAGTTTGCAAAATAATCCTTAAGTGTTCTTTGTGCTCCTCCTCACTTTTTTAATAAACCAGAATATCGTCTATGAATATTAATACGAATTTATCCAAGTATTTGTTTAACACACTGTTCATTAAGCACATAAAGGTGGCAGGGGCATTTGTCAAACCAAAAGGTAGGACTACAAATTTGTAGTGACCATACCTGGTTCGGAAAGTTGTTTTACTAATATCTTCCTCCTTAATTCTGAGCTGGTGATAACCGGTCCTTAGATCAATCTTAGAAAATACTGAAGCTCCTATTATTTGATCAAAAATATCATCAATCTCGAGCAAAGAATATCTATTTTTAATTGTCAACTTATTCAGCTGACGATAGTCAATGCACATTCTAAATGTTCCATCCTTCTTTTTTACAAATAGTGTCGGTGCTCCCCAAGGAGACACACTCAGTCTTATATAACCTTTATCCAGCAATTCTTGTAATTTCATTATCAATTCCATGAGTTCGGGGGGGGACTCCTCCGATAAGGGGCTCTAGAGATGGGTGTTGCTGCAGGCAACAATCGATTGAAAAGTCAATCTCTCTTTTGGGGGGAAGATGAGGAATCTCATCTGGAAAAGCTTCCTTAAACTCTCTTACTACTGGCAATATGTCCAGTAGGTTTTCTTCAGGTTTCTATCCTAATTCTTCGACATGTACAACATATACTTGATGTCCTTTCCTAGTTGTTCTTTTTAATTGCAGAGCTGATATTTTTCTTATAGAGATTGGTTTTGGTTTTCCTTTGAGGATAAAAGTTTTCCCTTCCTCATCTATGCAATGTAAAGTTTTATCCCAATAATTCATCATAGCCTTTGTCTTTTCCAACCAATCCATTCCAATCAACAAGTCATATGAGCCTAGGGGCAGAATGTTTATGTTTACTTCTGTCTAAAAATAATTTAATTTAATTGTTGTTTGGGGTAACTTATGAGTTACTTTTCCCTTGGTGCCAGTGGCTAGCTGGGCCAGCCAAGACTACTGGAATTTTTTAGTTTTGAGATTGCATTTCTCTACAATTTGTGGACTAATGTAACTCAAAGAAGCACCTAGATCAATTAAAACTGTAATAGAGTGGTCAACAATCTTACCTTCCATCTCAACCATGGTAGCTTGGTGTTCTTCTTGTCAGTTCTCCAAGGCTGTACTGATACTGGGTATATTTATTGCTATATCATTCACTGTGGTAGCTTCTTGATCCTTCATAATCATCTGAATATTTCAGTGTGGACAATCCCTCAATAGATGAGGTTCTCCACAACCCCAAAATTTCAGTGGTTCCCGCATTTTGACTGCTCCCTCCTCCTTATTATCTACCTCTATTTGTTTTGAACCAACTTGGGACTGAGGAGTTTGAATTTCCTTGGGTTTGTTAAATTTCTTCCGCTGATGGTCTCTACCAAAGTTCTTCAACTAAGCTGGTTTTTGTTTCTTCCCTTTGAATTCACTCTTATTTACCCAAATTTTCCCATGTTCACCCTTGCCTTTAAACTGCTGATAACATAATCTAGCTTTCCTCACCGCTTCATCGATAGTTTTTGGATTATTGAACTCTATTTTCTCCTTGTACACAGCAGGAAAACAGTTCAAAAACCTTTGCACCTTTGCCTTCTCTTCACGAATATAAGGAACATACCTTCGCAGGTTTTTAAACGTGGTGAAAAACTCATCTATGGTGAGTTGTCCCAATCTGAGTTCATGGAGCTCCTTTGCTTTATCATCATAATAACGTTCATTCAAATAGCTATTTTTAAACTTGACTTGGAAATATTCGTAAGTCACTGTTTTTTCATCAATGGCATGGACCATTTTCGTCTCCTCCCACCACAAGGTAGCTTTACCCTGGAACTATTAGACAACCAATCTAGCTTTTAGATTCCTCTCATATTCATAGACCTGGAAATACTTAATCATATTCAACAACCATGCCTCAGCATCTTCCTCCTTCTCTTCATCATAGGAGGGAGGTTTAATCTTTCGAAATTCTCCCTGTAATTCCTTTCTTTGTTTAGATTGATGTCTAGTAGTCTCATCTTCCTCATAATCATCTGAGAACTCGCCTTTCTTCCTCTTCCCAGAACCTTCACCTTCATGGATATTCCGCGAAGTTAGTTCTCTTAGGAGCTTTTCCTGCTCCTCACTAGCTAATGACAACATGTCATTCTGGCTTTTTAACTCAGCTATCTCCCGTTGTAGCCCATGCAACATAACCATCAAAGGAGCGTTGGGATCTGGCGTGTTATCTTCATCACGCAGATCAACATAAATTTCATCTCCTTCAGCCATTGTCTTTTCAGTTCTAGTACCACTATACACTAAACAAAACAACATCAGTAAAAAAAATCAAATTTTTTTTTTCAACAAGAAATAATTTACATAGCGGGCACAACAACAACCCAGTTTTCAAACATGGGCTCTGATACCATTTGTAATGTCTCCCAACTTAACCACGATTTTTTTTTTTCAATATATCTCACCCATAATATTGTGTCCATATTTTATTTCCATACTCTAATAATAGTATAATTTATATTCCTATGCCACCTCCGTGTGAATATTCACTTCTTTACAACATCATTCACAATAATTTAAAATCATGATGTATTTGATTCCCTTCATTGATATATGATTGTTTTTTTTTCGTTGTGTATTATTAAATACACTTTCACCATAATTCGATCTGCCCTTTTTAACTCCATACCACTGTGCGCATGAGAGTATACATATATCATTGCGTTGGGATTTGGTTGCATGTATTAAAACGATGGTCCGCTACCTTTACTTGTGCTAAATGAACTCTCCGCTACTTTAGAATTATCATGCATTCCACCTGACTATTTGAATTAATATGATGAAATCGACTTCCATTAGAGTTTAAGTGGAATATATTATAGTTAAATTAATTTAATTTATTACGTGGAATATGTGAATATATGGTTCACCCACATTATCATCGCATGGGACCATTTTAAATCGAACTACCTTTGATTATAAGTCATAAGGTCTGTGACCTATCACGTCCAGCTTGTGTGAGATAGTACATACAATATTGAATTGATTTGTAATGATTTCACAATCTTTACCCAGAGCACAATTGCATTCAATGCGTCGGCTTTTTTGGAGGTTTTGTCTCACGCTGAATGACATTTTAAGGATTATTGTGTACCTCTCTGCTATGGCTTTGGAGCACCAACCCATAGTGAACCCTACTTTGCGTCTGCTGCCCTTCTCGAGATGAGAAATGGTACATGGAAGTCATTTCACATTTATTCCTCTAGATCGAATATATAAATACTATTATTCCATCGTTAAAACCTCCGGATGCCATTGCTCTAACCCTAGATTGAAGTAATTCTCTCATATATTGTGCCATATCTATGGCCTGGATGCGTTAGGGTTTGATGTTCTACTTAATGGTGAATTTCTCTTGTTGCTACCTTCATTTGATTCTTACACGTCTCCCGGCCGAGGTTTCTTCGCAGTGGGATCGACGTTCTTGCTATCGAACTCCTTGAGGTATTCAGTCAGTCATCTGGCATGCAGGAGCAAGGTTCATAGGTAACTCGTCCTCCTTATTACGCCACATCTTGGTTGAATATTTTCGAGTCCTATATTGTATATAGCTATTATCATAATTAGGATTTTACTCTATAGGAGTTTAAAACCTTTATCCTCTGCCATGTTTTGTAATTAGCTCCACTTTCTGAGCGCATTTGTATTGTAGTGGACTCCTCACAGTTCTTAAAACATTTTTCCGTGAGGTAATAATATGGCTTACATTCACGCTTTTGATTTTTCTCCTACGTTTGGCTACAATGAGCCGAATGATTTTTTTTTTTTGAATTATTGTTTCTAATTACTCATGATTCGTTTCCCCTTTCAGAGTTGGAATATAACCAGAGAACATCACACGCCATATTTCTCAAGGTAAGTTTGATATGTATATGAAGTTTAATAAATTTTATTGGTAATGATACTCGCTTATCCTCGCCCTATTAACTTTGCGTTGTGTTTCTTGTTCCCGCAGGTGATTTAACTATTTCACACCATCATAATCGTCACTCTTACCATGCTCTCATCAATTGTTAAAATTTCACTCTAAGACGTTTGTCTTCGTTTGTGAACTCAGGTTGGTTCCCTCTCGTCGTAGAGAATTTCGATTTCACTAGTTCGCCGTTTTCATATGTGTGGGTTGGCTTTTGTTCTACTTTTCCGTCTGAGATTTTTTACAAATTTTTTTGTTGTGGCTTGGGTGTTCTAAACCCCGTTGCACCTTTTTAAATAAGTGGGACTATCTAAAAGTCAGCTCTTGACCTTGGTGTACAGCCAAGCTTTTTAACTATGGATACACTCTAAAATAGTCTGGTTGTATTGTACTATTTTCCCTTAAGACTAATGTTCATGGATTTTCAATGCTTGGGAAAGGCCTATCGAGCTCGTTTAAGACACATTTTATCTATTTCATGTTAGTAGGTACTATTTTGCATGTTTTTCATATTCACCACACACTAATTATTTACTTCTAGGTTGATTTAGTATTTCCATTTGATAGCTATACACATATTAATTTATGGTATTTTAATGTTCCCCATGACTACCTATGAGCAGAATTCTTGATTTCTCTTTCTGCTATTTGTTTTTCCATGGTGTCTATACGTGGCCTTATGATTTTTTTTTTCTCTATGTAATATCTAGACGAATAATTTTTATACTAATAATTAGTGTACTGGCTCAATAGTTCTGTATAATATTCGGATTAGTACAATTTTCCCTTCAATATATGATTAGGAAATGTAATAATATCTACCTGAGTACTTATTACTTTAACTCCTAGAATACAAAGGGTTATTGTACTTAGTCTTTCTTGTCATTATGAGTACATTAGGAATAATGGATATAGATTTATAAAACCCTTAACAAAATTTAAATAAGTACTTTGCCAGGATACATGACTTACATTCACTGCAACATAATGGAATTTATTTAAGCTAAAATCCATTATATAATTTTGGATAGCAGAATTTCTGTGTCCATGGATTGTTTGCCTGTTTTTATTTCCCTGTCAAGTAAGCATAATCTAATAGAAATTTTCTTACTAAAGACATATCAATGACATCTATCTTTCTTTTATAAAAGTTTCATTGCTAGCACCAGATTTTATTTCTATATATGTATATCCCAAATAGTTTCATGATGTGAGAATGTATTTAACCATGATCTCCTTCTTTGCCTTGTATTAGTCAATTATACATGTTCATATCAGTCTTGTAAACGATTTAAATTATCACTTCTATTTACTTACTTTCTTTGATGCTACACAGCTCTCTGTCTCCTATACTTAATTCATGCAACCAGAATTATTTATCTCTCAGTTCAGATATTTTTTATTTTTTTTTAAATAAAATTATTATCATTTATCTACATGAAACTCAATAAAGTATTTCTGCAATGTCAACAATGTGTTCACTCCCTTTAAGCTCCTTAGTTTTCATAGCTCATTTTTCACCCTCAGATTCTACTTTTCCTATTTCATACAGAGTTGATTTATTCTTCTACATAAATATAGTATAGCTATACTGTAATAAATTTAAGGGAGTACAATAAATCTCCATATTTAAACCTTTAGCAGGTTTAGAACCTCTGGTTGATTTTTCCCTTAAATCCTATTGATACAACTATATAGAATGGAGAGGATTAAGTTCTTCTAAACAGTCCTGGAAATGTATGGAATACCAGTTTCAACATGTAAAATAAAAAAACATCTACCAACCTTAATCACACTACACAGTAACAAGTAATTCAACCATACATAAACATGTTAGGCATACCACTTCTGTTATTGAGTAGTCCTCCCAACCTTAGAGTTCCTCTGTCTCCATAACTCACCCCCGAGCTAAGATCATCTCCTAGAATAGACCAACCCCAATCTGTTCTGGAGTAGCTCATTTAAGCTTATGCTCCCCAAAGCCTGTTTCTGATTCTGCGTCTAGAATTACAGGATTCTTTTATTCCTGTTTGCCTAGGCTTCCCTTATTTAGGGACTTTTAAAGCTACGTTCTGCTTTTCCAGCTTTTTACCTCTTCCCAATTACTCTCCACCTCATTGGGGAAATCTATATTTTTCCTCAAAAATCTAAATTAGAAATAAATTCTTTCAAGAACTTTTGAAAGATTTCTGGGGAAAGCCTTAGCCTCTTTCCATACCTCATGGATTTGGAAAGTGATATCAAAATTCTCATTTGGTCAATATCCACAGAAATGTTTTATTTATTTCTCACAATTAAATAATTAACTACATTCACAACATACTTATCCATTGGGGTCCACCCCCTTTGGACTTAAGTTCAAATGGATAACTTGAAAAACATGAAACTAGGGGTGTTACACTGAGCCCTTTAAATATTAAGTGGATCTATTGGTATTCTATGACGTCCATCATACTTATGCGACTGACAATATAGTACTCATCCCATGTGATTTCATTTGGCAGTTATTTTGTTTTTTACATTCATTGAAACGTTGATCCGACAGGTGTGCCCAGATCTTGCGACACTTGTATGGACGAGATGTGTTAGCGTTTTATTATGGATTTGGGTTATTAAGTGGAGGTTTTTATTCTCTTATGCACCGAGTAGAATTCTGGGCATGCTAAGTTACTGAGAGCTCCAATCCTTCCCAAATGTTTGCGCACTGTGTCAATTTTTTCACTTAAGGACGAGGGTTTACTACCATCTCCCACAACATGATTTCCTGATATGGCAAGATTTATATGTTTATTTGATTTTCATTCTTTATAACTGGAGGAAATCCTATTGCTTGAATATACCCTATTCCATTTTATCTCTTAGGTTAATTTTTTATAGCCAAACGAGACATCGAGCTATATTGGTGGTTTTATGTATCATTGGCAACAGATTATGGTTCTTTGGCATCCATGAATGGTTTCACATTTTCGTTATGGAAACTTTTCCCTATTGTTACGGCTTACTCATTTTAATATTTCTCGTGAATACAGAGATCCTGGCAGGGATTTCCTCATACCATAATAGTAAGGTAATACAACATTTTTATTCCTTTAATATATTCTCGGTTTCATAGCATTGAATTTCTCCAAATCCCTATTTTTGTTTACATTCAAGTCATAATAGGATTCTATAATAATTTAGTTCCAGTTTCTAATCTGTGGTTTTGAAAGCGAGACGTTCGCCATATCTCGGAAACGTCTTCATATCTCAAGAATTTCAAGCTTAGACCCTCCATGTGATAATTCGTAAACTCTAAAGGTAGGTACTATATGATTTCCAACATTGATTTGTCATTTTATTATGATTTCCCTCCTTTATATGTGCAGGTGAGAAACTCTGCCTACACTATCCAGTTCGATTTTCTTCTTCGTTTCCTAACTTTCCCACTAGAAATTAATCACTCTTTAATGTTCCTACAGGTTGGTTCTTCATTATTGTTATGGATCATATGCATATCCTTTTAGTTTTTCAAATATTTGAAAATATAAAAATAAAAAATTGTTCGAAAATATGTTTAAGTATCAAAATCTTATACTTTATCATGAAAAAATATGTATGTTTACCAATATCTGAGTTAATTTTTAAAAACTTAAACTTTATAGTAGTGGGTTCGGTATTTGATGTTAAACATTGATTGATTTGATTGGCAGAAAGCGCTGATAATTAAAGTCCTTATCAAAAGGCCCCAACCCGCGGGCACAACTAGCTTACCAGATAACATGATGAATGCCTCTGCAGTTGACCAGGTTGATTGGGGGGACAATAGCGATTGAGTGATGTAAGATGTTGAGTTGGTCACAATTGTCTTCCACGTTGGGTAGAATCAAAGGCTTATTGGCGCATCTTGTCAGCATTAAATTTAAAACTCGCACCACCTATTTAAAGAAAATTTTTATTTTTTTTTCAAATTACTTGTGAGTTTTTGTGCTGCACCCTGTTTTAGCTTTCCACAACCTCCACAAATTTGACCACCCTTTGAACTATTCTTGCAGAGTTTCAACCATGGCTATACAGTCATCCCTATCAGGTTCAACTAGCCATATCCCTCTCATGGATACTGAGAGGGATATTCAAAATACCTCGTGTTATATAATTCACCTCCCTTTCGACCAGCAAGTTATCTTGAATGATAATGCTTCTCTTGTGTATTCTGCCATGGTCAAGTCTGGAATTTTTCTGCATGCATTCCAGAAAACCATCTTTTCCCTGAATTTATCTATTGGTTGGTATTTTTCATGTATCCAGGGAAGCGTTTTTTCATGAATTCCCAAGGAGAAAACGTTCTGCAAGTGTTTACCCAGTAATCTGCCAAGCCCTTTGATATCCTGAATCAGAGTCATCCATCCAATTTTCTGACGATTTGCTCGTACAATATTATGATAATCTTGCAGGAGAATAATTTAATCAGTTCATGTTTTATTTGAAACCTGACATGAAGTAGTTTCAACCATATTGCAAAGAGTTTGCTATGGGGATTTTTGACGCTGAGACTCATCTAGTATTGAGTAATATTGCAAAAATTTTGGGTAAATACGATGATAATACAGCGGATAAATCAGTCCTATGGATTTTTACCATGATGATGAAGTCAGGAATGGTGTTGGATATTCCATCATATTGGCAGGAAGCAGTCAATTCACAGCTGATGAGCCTTTCATTAATAGGTTCTTTTAAATTTCCTTCATTGATTGTATATTTTTTCTTATATCAGAATGTGGAAGAGTTCATGCATTTAGGTCTAAATATTATGGATGTAAATAAAATAAGGCAATCAGTGATATTCTGGACAGATGTAGTTATAAGGGAGCAAAATGAGGTTGGGTTGTTTGATTTTTCTAACTATTACATGCCAATTGCATAAAAAATATTGAATGGAAGTCCTCCTCCCTGTTTCTTACCTAAAGCTTAGGAGTTTGTGCATTTAGAAACAATTGAAAATATGGAGATCAGTTTGTTTTTTAGGAATATTCTGAAATAAGGCTATATGGATCAAGTGTTGAGCCTTGTAGACTCCCAATGTTTGTACCAATGAGGCTTTTTGCTATAGATTTCATTAGAAAAAGTCTAAATGTTGATCAGGTTCATTTTGTGCTTATGAAGAAAGGACACATGTATAGATTACCCATGGTTTTAGGCCCTTTCATAGTAAATATGAAGCAGGCATTTGATGAAGTAACAAAAATGTTAGATGAGATGCATATGATACTAGGAGAAAGTTGGGCTTATGACCCTTATAATATGATTTCAAATAGAATAATTGAGAATGGGTATTCTTCTTTCATTCATGAAAGTATTCCAGAACAAGAGAAGGTATCAAGTAAAGGTCGGATGAGTTCAATAGATGCAAACACTCAAACTCCCATCATAGCAGAGAAAACAACTAAAAGAACCATATAAGTAGTTATTGATCTAGATGATGAGGAGCAGGGAGCCAAGAAGAGAAAACAAAACTTACTGAAGAACCTACATCTAATTCACCTCGTTTTTCTTTACATTTGGGAGAAGAGAAAAATTCTTCTACCTCACCCAGGATTCATGAAGCTTCTCATGAATAGGTGCCCTTGATCAAATAGTTGTTTTCACAAATTGAGGAAAGAAATCAAAGGATGAAGGCTAACATGGAGGCCCAAGTTGAACATCAAGTTGCTGCTGATCAAAAAAGATTGTTGAGTGTAATGGATCTTGAGAAAGATAAATTTATAATTTCCCTCTCACATCCTATAGACATGTCAATTGGTTCTTCTAGCAATTTCAACACTGTCAATGTGACTGTGGATGTAAAGAAAATTCCATCGATGGATAAGATGAATTTGCATATGCAAACATGTCAATTGATTGTAAATGACCTCACAAAGACTAATTCAATGGCAATAAAGGCAGAGAATATGTTGGGTAAAGTAATTAAACAGTTGAAGTTAGATAAGGCTAACTCAAGAGCCTTAATAGTTTAGAATGAGGAATTGAAGAAAATTATTATAAAAATTGGAGTAGACCCCAGTGATAATACTGTAGTGAAAACATTTATGCAAAATGTAGAGGTAGAAATATCCACATTAAGGAAGAAGTTAAAATTACCTACTGGAGAATATTCAATGGATACAAAAGTAGCAGAGGTAGAAAAGGAGAAGGAAAAGGTGTTGCAACAACTCATGCAGAAGGATGAAGAAATCTCCAAAATAATGCAGACTGCAATTTCGTTGCAAAATCATATTGATAATCATATTTGTACTTTTGTTTTTCCTACAAGAGATGAAGATCCTCAAGCAAAAATTGTTCAATGAAATACTGAGTTGTAGATGGCTGAAAGAGATAGAAATATGGGTCAAACAGATCTGGAGACTGCAACAAAGTTGATGAAAGTTATGGAAAATGAAGCTGACAAGTACAAAATGGATTTCCGAAATGATGAAGCTGAGATTAAAAATCTCAAAAGAGAGACTGAAAGGAAATCTCTCACTAATACAATCTAAAGGTATCATTTGGACTGATATCATCTCAGAAATGAAATCTAATTAGTACTTCTTAATGATAATTTCAAAAGAGAAAAGCCTTATTTTGGAATGTGAAGAACCAATCTTGTATGATAATAAAAAATGAATTAATAGCGCCATTTGGGCTAGAAGATTCACTTATTTTATTAATTCTAAATCAGATCAGGAATTAGAGGAGAATGACATGCAGGACATAATGTTGTATGTAGCAGAAATTAATAAAATGATTGTCAGAAATGATCTCTGAAAGGCTGCAGAAAAGAAGCTAATGGAAATCAAGGAAGCAGTAAGTTAGTTTGATAATTATTTTGATAAAATGACAAGAGTAGGCTTGCCATCATGTTGCGGAGCTTAAGAAAATAATTTTCCATGGAATTCTTATGAGAACTTACTAGTGTTGACAAAAATAAAAGTTGATAATAGGCATGAAAAGACTCAGGTGCTTAAAGGAGAGACAATGGTTGACTTATTGCAGAGACATTTTCAACTCTTGTGGATGGTAAAGGCTCTTTTCACAAAAAGGCCTTCCTATGATCGAATTACTGCATTCATATTAGAATATCACAATCTGACACGTTCATCCAGGATGAAGGTAGAAATGTGGAAAAAGTACAGATCTTGGAAAATAGACCTGCCAGAAGGATCAGCATCAAAGAAATACAAATCAGCTGACCAAGGAAAAGAATCCACATCATGAACAATTCCTATATATTAGGATATTTATTTTATGCTATTTTCTGAAGAAAATGTAATTGTAATAAGACATTTTCAGGGCATGTAATAAAGAGCCTTCAAAGTCTTAAGTATTTTTGGTATTTAGGATTGGTTACATCGGTTCCAAATTGATTTTTACTGTATTTAATGTAATTTTCAAGGGAAGGAAAGGTTCCAAGTTTTGGACCTTCAAACAATTATTTTTGTACTCAGAGATTCAAACATTAATGAATGAGTAAAAAAATTCTAGAATTTTGTTTATGCTAAAATATATTCAAGGTTACATTATGTGTTTTCTATCTATGAATAAAACAAATTTATGAGTAGCAGGTCCCTTTTTTACTTATGTATATAAGAGTTAAAAACCTTAATTGGCGCTCCTTTGTTTTAACTATTTCTTTCATATATCTCTTTTGGGATTTGAAATGGTATTTTCTGTATAAAACAACATATCAGTTTGGAATTTTTCTTTCATATTCTTCTAGTCATTTCATTCAACATTAACAAATGGTAGCATTGTGAAGCATTCATCATATTTGACATTTAAAGGTTTAATCATAAATAGTTGAGGGTTAATAAAACATAGACATATATATTCGTGACATACTCATATAAATTTCCTAAGCACTAATTCCTTATCACAGCTAAGGGATTGTCTCTTAAGGTACAATAGTTATCATGAAGAAGTCAGAGTTTTGCAATTTACGGAAATCTTACTTAAGTTTCCTACTAATTTGATTTTTCTTCTGTTCGAAATCGGTTCTCAACCCAGTAGACTAGGTTGTTGCGTCGATCTTAATTATTTTAAGATGTGAATTTCTCCTATTTAAATTCCAGACCAGTATTCTGGACTACAATGTAATCGACTATATAATAATTGCAATATTATTTTTTTAAAGTTTCCAGGTTATAATTATATATAAAATCCTAGATGTTCTCTATTATATAATGATGAATAATTTTCTTTTTGGAAATAGATATATATATTGATAAGAACAGGAATTTTTTGTACTATTGTATCAGTCCAATATATACATACATACATACATACATATATATATAGCACTCTTTTTTTTTGTTTACATCCACCCGTTCCTTGAGATAATACAAGAATTTTACATCTTTGCATAATATTTTTCAGTTAATATTCAATGTATATAAATGTTCTATTTATATAACTCTTCTATTAGAATTTCCTGTTTACCTTTGCTATCAAATCAAGTTTATTAGTCCATGTATCTGGTTAAATCACTGCAATTATGCATAAAATCTAGTTTCTCATCTTGCGGGTATAGAATAATTATTTATACTCCAACACCATGCTACTTTTAATTTTCCTTCCATTTCCAAACTCTCTGTATTATTTCTGCACTACAAAAATTTGAAAATTATTAATTTTAGAGTCTATCTGTGGAATAAGTACAATAGTATCATAAAGCATGAAACTGTAGTAAATTTACTTATTTCTTTTCTGAAACCACATTCAAGTTCCACATATGCTAAGAAAATAAGGAAATCAATTTCAGTCACATTTCAATTACTAATCAGATTAATAATTTCTCTGTTAGGTACTGATCTCCATATTTAAACCTATCATGTGTTTAGACATTCTTGAAGATGGCTCTCACTGGATTAATCTCATACAACTATACAGATTTCGGCATTTCTACCATAAAATCATATGTTAAATGTATGGGTGCTTGATAACTCATAAATTTGAGAAATAACTAATTGGTTGCGCATTTACTAGTTTCATTTAAATGCATTCAATTTTCTTCAAAGTTCACATCAATTATTGAGTTACACCTATACTACTTTCGTAGAAGTCCGAAAATATATTAGTTAAGTATGCATACCAGTTCATATGACTAGTATATTATTATTTTTACTTCCCAAAACTATATTATCACACATATCTTTTTCTGGTGACCTAAAATGGCTTCTCTCTGATTAATTTTCTTGACACTGTATTTTTTGTCAATTAATTATAACAAGTAAGACAATATAATAAATATATCAGCATTCACCTACATATAATAAATCTTTGTTCTGCATATTTGATTAGATTTCTCATGAATGCATATATGTATACGATCTAAGCACATAATTTATAGTATTTTATTTTGATACATAGGAGAAATATTTTCTCTCAGAGATACTGATCTTCAGATTTAAACTTAATTCAGGTTTAAACATTCTGGCAGATGGGTCTCATCAGACTACTCCCACACAACCACATAGATTGTTGTAGTATTTATACTTCATCAAAATCTATTAAATATATGGGTAAACTAGCATACTACAATTTCATTCACTCATTAAAACAAAAATTTAGTCACACCTGAGCCAATTCACATAAATCTAAAATATATTAGTTCTATGAGCATACCAATTTCTTATACTAGTTCTCCCGACCATAGATTTCTATCTCCTTAACTCACCCCCAAGCTGAGACCCTAGCTTCCTGTGATAGACAACCCTTTGTCTATCTTGGAGCAGCTTATTTAACCTGTGGTTTCCCAAGCTTTTTTCCAATTTCTGCATCCAGAGATTTCAGGATGCTTTCTTCCTGTTTTGCCTAGGCTTTCCCTCAGAGAAGTACTTTAAAGCTGGATTTTCCACTTTTCCATTTTTTTTTCCTCTTCGAAATTACTTTCCTCTTCATTGGGGAAATTAGATATTTCTCTCCAAATCTAATCTTTTTTTTTTTTAAAGATTCCTTCGAAGGTTTTATAGAAGGTTTGGGAAAGTATAACCTTATCCAAATCCTCATGGATCTAGGTTTAAGGTATCCATTCCCATTCTAGTCATTTTACACACATAACTATTCCATTTATTTTTGTTAATAAATAAAATAAATCCACACATTGTTTCTCGATTGGGGTCCACTTCCCCTTTCAATTTGTTCAAATGTTAAGTTAAAAAGAATAACAACTTGGGGTGTTACATATTCCCCCTCTAAAAACTAACACCGTCCTCGATGTTGACAAAATAAACTTAAACAATTCACTATGTAAACGGTGATGGGTATTTTTCCATCATCTCAGTTTCTTGTTCCCAATTAGTCTCTTCAGTGGTAAAGTTCTTCCATTGCACTTTTACTCTGGCTACTATCCAGTTTCAGAGTTCAATTTCTTCCCACTCCAAGATTTTAAGCGTCTCTGGAAGGAATTCCCCTTCTAGTTCCACCTGGATCACATTCCAATCAATAACGTTAGCAACATCATGTACATATTGTTTTAACAAAGAAATATGAAACACATCATGAACCTTAATATGAATAGGTAAGTCTAATATAAAAGCCACTAATCCTACTATTTCCAGCACTTCAAACGATCCACAATATCGTGGACCTAATTTTGCACAACTACTAGTGTGCAAAGTACACTTTTTAGGCTTAATCCTTAAATATACATGATCACCCACACTGAACTCTTAGTGAACTTTCTTTTTCTCTGCATAACTTTTCTGTCGATCCTGAGCTTTCTTGATATTTTTCTGAATCTGTTTTACAATTCTTTCCATTTCTTTCAAATATTTTGGACCAACTACTAATTTATCCTTAGGTTGGATCCAACTTAAGGGAGTGTGGCACTTTCTACCATAAAGTGCTTCAAATGGACTCATCTTTATGGAAGTTTGGTAGTTGTTGTTATAGGAAAATTCTACTAAATGTAAATAATATTCCAATTGAGTTGGCCTATCCATCACATACATTCCTAACATATCTTCCAAAATTTGATTTGTCCTTTCGGTTTGACCATCCGTTTGAGGGTGATAAGCAATACTAAATTTCAATTTAATACCCATGCCTCCAAACATACTCCTCCAAAAGGCTATAGTGAACTTTGTGTCTCTATCTGAAATGATCATTTTAGGAACCCAATGTAGCCTACGATATCTTTCATGAACACCTTTGATACTTGGGAAATTACAAAGTTACATTGAAAAGGTATAAAATGAGCAGCCTTAATCAAAGTATCCACTACTACCATCACACAGTCATGCTGATATTTGGTTTCGGGTAAACCAGTTATAAAGTCCATAGAAATAGTTTCCCATTTCCATTCTGAAATTGGTAAAGGATTTATCAGTCCAACTGGATGTTGATGTTCAAATTTTACTTGTTGAAATTAAATGCATCTGGCCCTGTAATTTGCTACATCCTTTTTCATTCCAGGCCAAAAGAAATTCTTTTTCAAAGCTGTGAGTAATTTCTGGTATCCAGGATGTCTAGAATAAGGCTTTTTGTGATATCATCTAGAATTTCATTCTTTAAAGAGTCCACATTAGGGATGTAAAATCTATCTCTATAACAAATCAACCCCTTCTGATTTTGTGTATACCCTTTCACTTCCTTTTTCATCATTTGAGTCCTAATTTTTTCATAGTTTTGGTCTTGGTCCACTACCCTTTGAACCAGTTCTTCCAAGTCAAATTTGACACTAATCCCAATGTTACTTATATTTTTCCAAGCATTTATACTTAAGGAATCTATAATCTTATTCTCTTTACCTTTAATATATTTTATTTCCATGTCAAATTCACTCAGAAAAGACAAGCATCTAGCTTGTCTAACATTCAAATCTGGTTGAGTGAAGAAATACTTTAGACTGATGTGACCTGTCATCAGTTCAAATTTATTTCCTAGAAGATAGTGTCACCACATCTTGAGAGCGTGTATTATAGTAGCTAACTCCATATCATACACACTATAATTATGTTCATGTTTCTTAAGTTTTCTAGATTCATAATCTAGAACAGAATTATCTTGTAACAGTACTCCCCCTAATCCTTTTCCACAAGCATCTCTGCATACTACAAACTCCTTATTTGGATCTGCAATCTTAATAATAGGTGTTGTAGTAAGTTTCATTTTTAATTAATAAAAACTATTCTTGCATTTTTCAGTCCATTCAAACTTTAATCCTTTCTTTTTCAACGAAGTTATGGGATAGCCTAACGCTAAAAATATTTCTACAAACCTTCTATAGTGTCCTAAAATTCCCATAAAGGATCTTACTAATGCTACATTAATAGGTACAGGCCATTCTCTAATTTATTTTATATTTTTGGGATCTAACACCAACCCTTGTTCAGATATTATATGCCCTAAGTATTGAATTTTATCCTTAAAAACTTACATTTACTAAACTTCGTAGATAAATGATTTTCTTTGAGAGTCTGAAACATGACTCTGAGATGTTCTTGATGCTCTGCTTCACTTTTTGAATAGATTAAAATGTTGTCAATAAATACTAGTACAAACTTGTCTAAGTATTTCTTCAAGACACCATTAATTAAACGCATAAAAGTGGCAGGTGCATTAGTCAACCCAAATAGTAGAACCACAAATTCATAGTGTCAATATCGGGTTGTAAATGTTGTCTTTCTGATATCTTCATCTTTAATCACTAACTGATGGTAACCAGTCCTTAAATCAATCTTGGAAAACACTGTTGCCCCTCTAACTTGATCAAAAAGGTCATCTATCTTGGGTAATGGATATCTGTTTTTGGTTGTCAGTTTGTTTAATTGAAGGTAATAAATACACATCTGGAAGGTACCATCTTTATTTTTCACAAAAAACATCGGTTCTCCCCAAGGAGATCCACTCGGGCTGATGTAACCTTTCTCCAACAACTCTTGTAGTTGCATTTTTAACTCCATTATTTCAGGGGTGCTCATTTTGTAAGGGGCTCTAGAAAATGGAGTTTCCCCAGGCACTAAATCGATTGAAAAATCAATTTATTTCTTTGGGGGAACATGAGTGATTTTATCTAGGAAAAAATATTTCAATTATTTTATCTCAGGTAATGTTTCTAGCCTATTTTATTTTGTTTGCTGTCCTAAATATTCTACATGTACAGAATACACCTGATACCCTTTTCTGGAAATTCTCTTTAACCGAAGGGCTGATATTTTCCTCACAGATATGGGTATAGGATTCCCTTTGATTATTATAGGTTTTCCCTCCTTATCAATGCAATGTAAGGTATTGTCTAAGAAATTCATCAGAGATTTTTATTTTTCTAACCAGTCCATCCCTATCAGGACATCATAAGATCATAATGGAAGAATGTTTAAATTTAATTCTATTTGGTATCCATTCATATTAATGGTTGTTTGAGGTAACTTGTGAGTTAATTTTCGTTTTGTACCAGTGGCTAACTATACTAGCCATGAATGCTGAAACTTTTCTGACTTTAATTTACATATTTCTACCATTTCAGGATTGATATAACTCAAATATGCACCTGCATCTATTAAAACTATAACACCATGGTGAACCGGTGTTCTACTTGACGATCTTCTAAGGAAGCACTGATTTTGGGGTTGTTCCTGTCTAAATCATTTACTGTAGTGGCCTCACGCAATACTTGCACTATTTGGATATTTCTGTGTGGACAGTCCCTCAAAAAATGAGGTTCTCCACAACCCCATTGTAATATACCCCTATAAACTCGCAGGAAAATGCTTGGAGTTAGGAAACTTTTTCAGCATTTATGAATGTGTAGCTTTATAAATTACTTTTTATATTTCCACATTAACCATTTGAATACACATCATCATCACTTAGAGAAATATTTAGTAAAAATAATAGTGAGTTACACAACCATTAATTTTCCTGCTATAACTATTCATCGATCCCAAACTCAATTAGTAAATCAACTAATTGATAATATAACATCACATCATGAAATAAATTAACATCATGAAAATGACATAATGAACAATCACATCATTAGACACTGATATAGCTTGGAAACCCCGTAGGGTGAAAACCAGCAAACGTTTAATTTTATTATTAAACTCTCATGAGGGTTGTCACCCCTCACCCAATGGTTATAAGGGAGTCCATCCCTTTACCATTGTCATAAAAATTACATAGAAAAATAACCTTAAATGAAACATAACTAGCTATAATATATTTCAATCATCATGATACCATTTACCCATGAATCCTCAATCTTTGTCTTTGTAGTCAGACTGTTTCCTTTAGTGGGTCATCGTGCAATTGGAACTAGTAAACCTGCATGGACTAACAAATTTTTATCTTCCGCAATGTTAAACTTGAAAAATCATTTTCTCTAGTCATCCTTCTCTCCTGCCATTGTTTTCATCAACACACTTGATATCATGATTAGATGAAATATTAATAAAACAATAATCAATCTCTATTTGTGACGCTTCAACAAATATTTGTATGCATGTATAAAACATAACCAAGTTGACATGAAATGCCTTCTTTTACATCATTTCACATGCATTAGTAACAAATAAATCACTATCAAGCATCATCTTTCTAACAACCGCTAAAAAAATCTCACATGCACTTTGATACTATTTCCAAAGGAAAGATAACATACTATATAATAATATTGTGCATGAAAATTCATAACAAGATTTCAAGATAACTATCCCAACAAGCAATTTCATTTTTTTCCCACTCTTATGTTTTATTTTCAAAAGGGATTAACACAATACATTCTATACTTATGCATATGAATGCATGTTATTTTCCAAAGAAACCATTTCTACACAAGAGCTATTCACATTGGCTATACTTATAACAATGGGATATTTATTTCAAACCAAGTTAACATACTAGTTATGATTGTGTGCATGTAATAACATAGCCTTTTTATTCTTGCATGTAAAGCATATATTTATTTCCAAAAGAAAAAAAATACATATTTCAAGGAAAAATAAACACATTTATTTTCCAAGGGGTCAAACGCATACCACTTATTCTTTTATGCATGCAAAGGGAAATTTACCTCTCATCCAAAAGATCTAATCCCAAAACTGTAATTTTTCCATGCATCCAAGACTATATATGTTTCTCTAAATAATATTACATAATAAATCATGTGATTAATATTTTTCCTCTCTAAGAATCTAATCCAATAATGCATATAAGGATATATTTTTCTCTTCTATCCCTTCTGAAAAGTTCTAATCCAATAATTTCTTCCTTGCATACGATTATAAATATTTAGTTTCCAAGGAATTTAACACCTTAATTATTATTTTTCCAAAAGATAGATAACTCAATAGCTATTATGCATGAAATAGATAATAGTTTCTTATCATTTCACATATTAGAGATATTTCTAATATTTCCTCAAGAAATAACATCAATAAAAAATCCTTCTCAAATAACAAAACCAATTGCCTTTTATGAAATTTTTTTATGTAAGATACCCCTCACATAAATTATTCATATCTTTTTACATGACTCAAACTCCTCATGCATGTAAAATCACATAATAATTTCTAGTAGATCAAATATACTAGATATTATGCATGTGCACCTAAGCACATACTCTCTTCAAGAGTCCAATATTTCTCTTTAAAAATTTTAATAAATATACTTGCAAATTATATAAATTAATTCCTTGTAAATATTCATCAGCATAATTATTATGTCTTATGTACATAAACAATTATTCTTATCTCATTGAAAAATGAAATGGAAGCACAATGTTTTACCTAGTTTTTTTGTTGTTTTAGCCATCCAATTTGGACGCGTATTACGAACTTATGGAAATGAATTTCAGAAAAATAAAAGAGGGTTTTGTTTGGAACAGAATTATTAAAAATAACCTCTTTTAGTTTTGACACAGGTGTTATGGTTTCGAAGGTTCGAACAAATATTTGGAGCTCATTTTTCCCGAATTAAATATTAAATAATACCCTGTTTTTATCATCAAATATGGACACGGTTTTAAAGACATGGGAAACTAATTTTTAAAATCTAAAAGAGGCTTTTGGTCATAACATCCTATTTTATAAAAACCTCTTTCACTTTTTTTGTATCTATTTCGGTTTGGGACATACAAAGTCATAATTAGACCCTATTTTACAATAACTCATGCAATTCACAGAATTATTTAGCCATGAAAATATATTATCAATTCACAACACATGAATTATTCTCATAATTCAATGAATAAGAAACTTATTCCTCTATAAAAAAAATTGTGTAGACGTTTACTCAATAATTAATCTTAAATCTTTATCACATGAACTTTTTCTTGCAAATAAATTCAACCATTATATCATCATGGCCCATATGCAAATAAAATAATTTTCAAAGAATATGGTTACTTATATCTTGTTGCATGCTTGGAATTCTCTCTTCCTCTTCCTTGGCTCCATTATCCATGTATTCTCCCATTCCCTTCTTCTATTTCTCTCATAATCTTATAATAAATAGAATTAATAAAATGGAATAGCTTTTATAAATCATAAAAGCATTTCAGCTTTTTCTAAATCATAAAAGAATTTTAGCTTTTCTAAATAATAAAAGTATTCCAACTTTTCTAAATCATAAAAGCATTCCATAAAGCATCCATAAATCTGATCTTTCCTAAATCACAAAACCACTCCATCAATATCTCATGCTTTTATTTTTAAAGCTAGATTTTCTTTTTCCTTATGAGAAAAATATCACTTATCCATACTTTTTCCAAATCTATTACTCATTATTTCTAAAACTCATAAAATATAACAACTTGGAAATATAATTTATTTCCATAAAAGAATATAAATTCTTATAGATAAAATAATTAACAAATATTTCTTCCAATATTCTTATAATTAAAAATTACAAGAATATTCTTCATGTTATCAATATAATAATTAATAATATTTAATTATTTCACAATCCTCATTTTATGATAGTATTTTACAGTGACTTAAGCTAGGGATATTACACCCAACACTTCAAATGTTCCTTCATTTTAACAGTCCCTTCTCTCTTGTTGTTTCCATTCATTGGTTTGGACCCAGTTTGAGATTGGGCAGTGTGATTTTCGCTCATTTTACTGAATTTCTTTCTCTGGTGGTTCCTACCAAAGTTTTTGTTTTTTTCCACTGAAATCACCTTTGTTTGATCAACTCTTTCCTTTCTCCATCTTACCCTGGAATTGCTGGTAGCATAGTCTGGCCTTCCTCACTACTTCATCCATTGTTTTTGGATTATTGAACTCTATTTTCTCCTTGTAAACAGTAGGAAAACGGTTCAGAAATTTTTGTACCTTTGCCTTCTCTTCTCTAATATAAGGTACATATCGTAACAGAATTGTGAACATGGTGAACAACTCATTGATGGTGATCTATCCCAACTTGAATTCATGAAAATTTTTTTCCTTGTCATCATAGTAGCGTTCGTTCAAATATCTTTTTTTGAATTTGACTTGAAAATCCTCCCAAGTTACCGTTTTCTCGTCAATGGCATGGACCATTTTTGTTTCCTCCCACCACAAGGTAGCCTTACTTTGCAGCTAATAAATAGCGAGTCTGACCCTTAAGTTACTTTCGTATTGGTAAACCTGAAAGTACTTTATCATATTCAAAAGCCATGCGTCAGCATTTTCTTCTTTCTCTCCGTCATAGGAGGGAGGTTTTATTTTCCGAAATTCACCTTGTAATTCCTTCTTTTGTCTAGACTGCTATCTAGTGGCATAATCTTCCTTAGAATCTTCTAAGAAATTGACTCTCACCTTCCTCTTCCCTCTGGAACCTTCACCTTCTTCGGTGTTCTGCGAATTAAATTCCCTTATGAGTCTATCTTGCTCCTCACTGGCTAAAGATAGCATGTCATTGTGGCTTTTAAGCTGTGCCATTTCTCGTTAGATTCTATGCAACAAAGCCATCAATGGAGCATTTGGATCTTGCATGTTTTCTCCACCACCTAGATCTACATATAGCTCGTCACCTTTAGTCATGGTTAACAGTAGTACTTTTCAATATTGTTCACTGTATAGTAAAAAAACATTAGTAAAATTTAAAATTCATAAGTTTTTTTTTTTTTTTAGCAGCATATATTTTCTCTGTGAGCACATAAATTGCCTAGTCTTTTAGCTAATGCTCTGATACAATTTCTAATGTCTCATATCTACCAAAAGATATTTTTTTTTTTAGCTTGCCATCTCATTCCTTAATTGATCATTCCCTCACATATGACACTTGTCATCTTCTAATATTCAGGTCTAGTGATTTATAATGTTAGATTTTTGTCTAGCAACCACAGTATCCCTATGACCCCATTTTATACCACACAATGGATGATATCAATTAACATTCTATATACCAATTATTTTATTTTATCTATACTAAGAATATATATATATATATATATATATATATATATATATATGCACATGTATATCTCTTAGTATTACTCTCCTCCATTTTGTTCAGTATAATCCAAATCTCATTATACCTTCTTCATGGCACTTTAAACCACTGTTATATCCACATAAAATTGATTTTATAAGAGAAATGTATTATTACTCACTAGGTATACCAAACTTATAATAAGATTTTTTCTAAGGGATAATAATGATTTCTCTTTCCTCCATAATCGAATGCAAAAATTTCCTAAGGGTTTTACTGTTGATTAATCCGAAACCCAAATTCGTAACTTAGCACATGGATATGATTTTGATATCTTAGGGCTTATTTTGCAACTTGTCTCAATGGGAATCAAATGTATAGCTCATTTCTGGAAGTCCCATCATTCACCAAACTTGTACTATCAGAGTTTAATGTATACCACTATCTTTTATCGAATTTGGTAACGAGGTGGAGAACATCCTATGAACTTGAGCATTGAGCCCTTTAAATCTTAAGTGTATCTATTGGTATTCTATGACGTCTATCACATTTATGCAACTGAAAATATAGTACTCATCCCATGTGATTTCAATTGGCGCTTCTTTTGTTTTTCACCTTCTTTGAAACGTCGATCCGACAGGTGTCCCCAGATCTTGTGACACTTGTATGGAGGAGATGTGTTAGGGTTTTATTGTGGATTTGGGTTATTAAGTGGAGGGTTTTATTCTCTTATGCACCTAGTAGCATTCTGGGCATGCTCAACTACCGAGAACTCCAATCCTTCACAAACATTTTCGCACTATGTCAATGTTTTTACTTAAGAGCGAGGGTTTACTACCATCTCCCACAACATGATTTCCTGATCTGGTAAGATTTATATGTTTATTACATTTTCATTCTTTATAACTGGGGGAACTCCTGGTTCTTGACTATACATTGTGCCATTTTCTCTCTTAGGTTAATGTTTTATGGCCAAACGAGACATCCAGCTATATTGGTGGATTTATGTATTGTTGGCAATAGAGTATGGTTCTTTGGCATCCATGAATGGTTTCACCTTTTTTTTATGAAAATTTTTCCTTCTACTGTTACGACTTACTCTTTTTACGATTTCTCATGAATACAGAGATCCTGGCAAGGATTTCCTCATACCATAATAGTAAGGTAATACAATATTTCTATTCCTTTAACATATTCCCAGTTTCATAGCATTCAATTTCTCCAAATCTTTGTTTTTGTTTGCATTCAAGTCATAATAGGATTCTATACTAATTTAGTTCTGGTTTCTAATCTGTGGTTTTGAAAGCGAAACATTTTCCATATTTGGGAAACATCTTCACAGCTTCACAATTTCAATCTTATACCCTCCATGTGATAACTCGTAAAATATATAGGTAGGTACTATATTATTTCCAACCTTGATTTATCATTTTAGTATGTTATTCCCTCCTTTGTTTTTTTTTTTTTTTTTCTGATTTGAAGTTTAACAATTCTCCAATTCATATTTATGGGTTGGCTAACATATATTCTTTATATGTGCAGGTGCGAAACTCTATCTGTGTTGTCCAGTATTTTCTTCTTCGCTTCTTGACTTTGCAACTAGAATTTAATCACTCTTTAATGTTCCCATAGGTTGGTTTTTCATTATCATCAAGAAGTTAGAGTTTTGCAATTTACGAAAATATTACTTAAGTTTCCTGTTAATTTGATTTTTCTCTGTTTGAACTTGGTTCTCAACCCATTAGACTAGGTTGTTTCATCGATCTTAATTATTTTAAGATGTGAATTTCTCCTATTTAAATTCTAGACCAGTATTCTGGACTACAATGTAATGGACTATATAATAATTGCAATATTGTTTTTTTTAAGTTTCTGGGTTATAATTATATATATAATCTTGGATGTTCTCCATTATATAATGATGAATAATTTATTTTTGGCAACAAATATATATACTCATAAGAACGGGTAATTTAGGTACTATTGTGTATATATATATATATATATATATATATATATATATATATATATATACAACACTTTTCTTTTTATTTACATCCAGGAGTTCCTTGAGATAATACAAGAATTTTACATCTTTGCATAGTATTTTTCAGTCAATACTAAATGTCTGTCAATGTGCTATTTATATAACTCTGCTCTTAGAATTTCTTGTTTACCTCTGCTATAAAATCAGGTTTGTTAGTCCATGTATTTGGTTAAATCACCACAGTTATGCATAAAATCTAGTTTCTGGTCTTGCAGGTATAGCATAATTATTTATACTCCAGCACCATGTTACTTCGAAATTTCCTTCCATTTCCCAGCTCTATTTATTATTTGTGCACTACAAAAATTAAAAAATTAGTAAATTTAGAGTCTCTCTGTGAAAGAAGTACAGTAGTATCATAAAGCTTGAAATTGTAGTAAATTTACTTATTTCTTTTCTGAAACTACATTTAGGTTCCACATTTTCTAAGAAAATAAGGAAACAAATTTCAATCGCATTTCACTTACTAATCAGATTAATAATTTCTCTGTGAGGTACCGATCTCTAGATTTTAAACCTATAATGGGTTTAGACATTATGGAAGATGGCTCTCACTAGATTAATCCCATACAACTATATAGATTTCAGCATTTCTACCATAAAATCATCTGTTAAATGTATGGCTGCCTGATAACTCATAAGTTTCATAAATAACTTATTGGTTGCACATTTACCAATTTCATTTAAATGCATTTAGTTTTCTTCAAATTTCACATCAATTATTGAGTTACACCTATACTACTTTCGTATAAGTCTGAAAATATATTATTTAAGTATACATACCAGTTCATATGACTAGTATATTATTATTTTTACTTTCCATCACTATCTTATAGCACAGATCTTTCTGCTGTCCTAAAATGGCTTCTCTTTGCTTAATTTTCTTGACACTATATTTTCTGCTAATTAATTATAATAGGTAAGAAAATATTTACAATATATCATCATTCACCTACATATAATAAATCTCTTTTCTGCATATTTTATTAGATTTCTCATGAATTCATATATGTATAAAATGTAAGCACAGAATTTATAGTATTCTATTTTGTTACATAGGAGAAATATTTTCTTTGACAGATACCGATCTTTAGATTTAAACTTAATTCAGGTTTAAATAATCTGGTAAATGGGTCTCATCAAACTACTCCCATACAACCACACAAATTGTTGTAGTATTTATAGTTCATTAAAATCTGTTGAACGTATGGGTAAACCAGCATACTACAATTTCATTCACTCATTAAAAAAAAAATTATTCATGCCTGAGCCAATTCACATAACTCTAAAATAGATTATTTCTGTGAGAATACCATTTTCTTACACTAGTCCTCCCAACCGTAGAGTTCTATCTCCTTAACTCACCCTCGAGCTGAGACCCCAGCTTCTAGTGATAGACAACCCTTTGTCTATCCTTGAGCAACTTATTTAAGCAATTCTTTTTCAAGGCTATTTCTAATTTCTGCATCCAAAAATTTCAGCATGATTTCTTCCTATTTTGCCTACGTTTTCCCTTAGTGAGGTACTTTAAAGTTGTGTTTTCCGCTTTTCCAGGTTTTCTTCCTCTTCCCAATTACTTTCCTCTTCATTGGGGAAATTAGATATTTCTCTCCAACGTTTTCTGGAAGGTTTGGGAAAGTCTAACCTTATCCATATCTTCATGGATATAGGTTTAAGATCTCCATTCTCATTCTATTCATTATACACACATAACTATTCCATTTATTTTTGTTAATAAATAAAATAAATCCACACATTGTTTCTCCATTGGGGTCCACTTCCCCTTTGGATTTGTTCAAATGTTAAGTTAAAAAGCATAGAAGCTTGGGGTGGTACACTCTCCCTTTGCACACCACCTCCAATAGCAGCCACTCCACCAATAATAATTCAGGTTTCAACGATGGTAGAAGCTCAAACAACGACGTAGGAGACAAGAATGAGGACAACAATCAACTCACATCCACCTCCAATTAGCTAGACACGCTGGGGTCACCACATCCTCAGGTTACTAGCCACGTGTTAAGAAAGGAGGATGAAGACTCGTTCTATTCTTGCAGGATCGAGGAGGAATAACCCAACTCTAGCAAGAAGAATGATGGTCCACAGTAGCTTCAATTGCAGGGTGCACTTCTCTCTTTCTAGTTTTTTTGTAACATTCTCTGGTCTAAACATGCTTTGGAAGACTTCAATCTAAAACTCTAGTTAATATTTCACTATTGTGTATGTTTCTTTCCCATTTTGGGCAACATCTATTTTTTGCTACTGGTGAACTTGTTTCCCCAGCTGCGACAGTCCATTTTGTAGTTTAAAATCCTGATACTTCCCTCTAGAATTGGCTTGCCAAGTCTGGAGAAAGAGATATGTAATATTTTGCTTTGTATAATATAATAGATGTAGTCTAACTTAGAGAAAAGAAACGTAAATTTTAGTTTGGTTGAATTTCATCACATGCTGCCATAAAGAAGGGTTGTTGCAGCGAATGGTGATTTATGTTAGATACAAACGCTCATAAATGGGTATTGTAACACCCCTATTTTATGTGTTTGAAAGTTAAAACTAGACATTGAACTTTAATCCTAAGGGGAGTGGACCCCAAAGGATAAGTATTTTGTGAATGTAATTAAATATTTAAATTGAGGAAATGAATAAAATGAACTTGTGCAGATTGACCAAAATGAGATTATGAGATCACTTGCTAAATCCATGAGGATGGAGAAGGAAAATACTTCCCCACAATCTTTCAGAAAAATCCTTGAAAGAAATTAATTCTAATTTGGATTTTTGAGGAAAAATATAAATTCCCCAATGATGAGGAAAATAGTTGGGAAGATGTAAAAAAAGCTGGAAAAGCTGGGAAAATCATAAAACAGCTTTAAAGAATCCCTAAAATGGGAAGCCTAGGAAAACAGAAATAAAAGCATCCTGATATTCTGGACGCAGAATTAGAAACATGCTTTGGGGAACAACAGCTTAAATAAGCTGCTCCTAAACAGATTAGAGGTTGATCTGAACTAGGAGGGATCTCAGCTCGGGGGTGAATTCTGGAGACAAACGAATTCTACGGTTGGGTGGCTTGGTCATGAAATTAAGTGGTATGTCCAGTTCAGTTATATTTTCTACTTACAAGATGTAGGTGTAAATTTTAAGTTACATGGAATGTGAAAGTATTATATATGCATGTTGTGTGTTTGATATAACATTCCATACATTTAGCAGAAATCTTAGCAGAGTTGCCTTCCATTTTTGTATAGTTGTAGGAATCAAATAGATGGGAAAGAATTCATAAGAATCTCTAAACCATAACTTGTCTAAATCTGAGAATACATGTTTCCCAAGGATGATTTCCAGTTTAACATTAATCTGCTTATGTTTCATGAATGAAATCTTAAATCCTAACTACTGAAACAAAGAGTCAGATGTCAAATATAATTACTTGGAGTAAGAAGTGAAAAGAGTAGAGTATAAACTATAGAGTCTAAAATTGATAGCACCAACTGGACAGAGTTAGAAGATACTAGAGCCCAAAATGACAAAAATCTGCATATGTTACCAGTATACTCATAAACTCAGTCACAGAGTATACTTCATTACAACATGTCAAAGAAAAAGGGGTATACTTACTACCTGTCATAAGTATCTATATGAAATCCAAAGGCATGTAATATACAGATGATTTTAGGCCTAAGTAGACTAGCATATTATACATGAGAGTGAATTATAATTATAGAAAACATCTCCAGCAAAACAAAAAATGTAGGGAGATGATAACTGAAATGCTATACATTCATTCTAGCAATAAAATTTACAGATCTAGAAATTCTAACAATTTCATAAGAGGACAGAGAGTTCCTGTAGGAACAATATAGCACCTGTCAGGAATAAACAATGCTAAATTAAATTTAATGAATCACTGTAAATTTGGGAAAAGATGCAAGTATATAGAAATATACATATAAGAGTAATAATTGAAATAAAACAAAAACAACAAGGATATTTATACATAATTGTGGCCACTAGCTTAACTCTCCACGAAACAATTTAGTGTGATACACAGGAAATGTATATAAACTAATAAACTGGAAAATTGTGAAGATGATACAAAATCATAAAAAAAAAAACAATCTCAGCGAAGAAGAATGTCCGGGTCGGCATATACATGTCTGAGGTCGAGCCTCTTATGCACAAGCTAAATAAAATGAGCCGTGCACATCCCAAATCAAACACAATATTTAGGGTGGAAGAGTATTATCATACAACCGGAAATTTGTAATAACTACAGTTTTAGAATGAGTCTATAAAAATTCGATAGACTAGTAACACTCAAGGAAACTAACAATTCCACCGAAACGAGATGGAGCAATGAGACTGAAGGATGGTTCTCTCCGCGCAGACATATACCAACCTGGAATGTAAATGAAGATGAAATCATCATCAATCGGAAAGACGGCTCTCATAGCGGCCGTCACTAAACGAGTAGAGAATAGGCATTACTTGGAAAACAAAACACAAACATGCTAGTAGGACTGTCAATAAAACTACTTATGGGAAAAATTTTACCAATAGAGGAATGTATCCAGAATAGAAAGGGTTACCTGTTAGGGAAAATACCCTCGTTTTTTCCAAGTTAACTGCCACCAAAATTGAGACATAAGATCAACTGAATTGAAAGACAGAGGGTTCAAAAATGGAAATAAAAAATAATATAAAATCTCAGGACGTCCTTGCCTGAGGACCTCTCGCTCAGCCATGAAGAGACGAGCCATGATAATACATCGCCATCCTGAACCTAGCGCTCTAATCACATAAAATGATTAGAGGAAGACATGCTAAGGAAACCTGCATGTTAATATTACACCTCGTTAATTATAGAATTGATTAGAAGGATGCAGAGATGGTGACTGAACGAAACTAGAGGAAACATGTAAAAATGTTGGGACATGAAATGGATCTGAGGATAAACGAAACCAAATGTGGCTCAACCATAAACGCTATAAAACGAATGACACCAAGTGTAGTGGCATTGCTCGAGACTTCCATAGCGACAGAGGTGTGGTAAGCTCTGGAATGAGTATGGTCTTCAAGGGATAATGAAAGGAGGGCGTGTGAAGTGCATACTTGGTGTAGTTGCCATCGCCTATGCAAGCAAACTTGAATGATGAAAAAAAACCCATGCGTAAATTCTGTAGCAAACAGAGCCTCGAAGCAGAGAGGTAAACCAATCCAACGAGGGCCAAAGAAACTGGCGCCACACAAAAACGAAAACTTATATAACAACACTTCATTCCAGAGAAACCCTAACACGGTGAGACAATCTTAACCATCCACATGGCATGATCTCAAAGAGGGAAGACACGGATCGAATAGTTGGAAGAGAAATTACGCTAGTCAGTAGACATTCAATGTGACAAGTAAAGCCATTAAATTCAAGACAGTCTGGCCGTATAAATATAAATTTCTGCATATCTACAGTAGACTGGCATGGAAAATGCCATATCAACGTGTAGGGATAACACGTGAATGGTATGGGAAGAAACCTATCCCATCCAATACCATGAAACCAAGAAGTAGCATGGCACCGATGGTGGTGAAGTAATACCATGTCTCACTTACCTTATCACATAAAACCGGCTCGATTCAGGACGTCATACGTGGAAGCAAGGATTACGTTCAATCTCCACATTAAACTCTGATACGACCCATATGTACAGAAATAAATGCAATAATATTAACACAGATCAACAAGGAATTTGAAACTATATCATCATATGGCCATAATGATGATAGAGGCACCAATACAAAAACATGTAACGTAAATCCAACCAATGCTCATAACTCAACTATAGAAGAGAGTACGTTATGGGGTAAAATCTATTCAGTTCCTATGAATATAAATACATAGAAATGTGTTGAATGCCCAAAGGTCAAGAGCATTAAAATAAAGGTTGGAAATGGGTTGGTAAGTGCGACCCTTATAAGGAAGGGATTAATGTTAAATAATTCCACCATGAGTTAATAAAATTACCCTTAGATGAAAATGAATTTAAAATGGAAGGGAATATATAGTGACGTTGGAGAAAAGTTATTATGTGGAAAATAATTGGAATTGAAAAATGCATTAACCATTAACCAGGTCGAGTTCCAAAAGGGATGGTATGGCATTCTGTCAAAGTTAATATTGCACATTTTGGAATGCTAGAAAAAAAAAATTTGGTATAGGAAAAGCGAGTGGGAGGTGTGACAGGTATGTAATATTTTAAACATTCTTGGGTCTTAGAAATTGATAGCCATCAATAATGAAAAACACAAATGTTAGATGATATAAAATAGAAAATATACTCATAATCGAAATAGCATCCAATGAGCTTTGCAATATTTCCATGTTTTTGCATTGAAATGAAGGTTGTTTATATCGGGAAACGAAAAGCTTAGAAAAACTTAAGATAAATAGACAGTTACAATATTTATTTTTTGTCTTTTAATAAATAATAATCCTGCCAACATTATCATATATATTTGATTTTAAAGTATTTCCTTGTTATTAAAAGAATGAGCCAGCGAATATACTAGTTTTTATTTGTTATATTCTTATCAATGAAATGGGATCAACTGCATAGAACTTCATAGAGTATTTTCATGATTTAAATTAAAATCTAGAGTTGTGTTTTTAAGTAAATGAAAATCTCACAAATGAAACCATGATATAAATAGATAACAATAACTTTGTAAGATAAATAGATAGTAAAAAAATTATGGACAGGAAGTTAGTATAAATTTTAGTAATACTAAAGTGAAGTTAGTATGAAGTTTAGTATATAAATGTATTTTGTCAAGGGAGGTTAGTATTTTTCTTTGTATATAAATGTATATTTTCAATGCTCAATAAAATTGTTTTTCAACATTTGTTAGCTTTCTCTCACTTCTTTGACTTGACTTGAGGATTTTAATTCACAAATATTCCCTTAAAAGTGATGTTTTTCCAACTTCCTTTTACTTGGTTATTTTAATTCAAAATTATCTTTTATAAAACTGCATTTCATTTCTAATTATTTTCTTCATAGTTGGTCATCTTAAATTAAAATATCCTTAAAATTCATTATCCTTGGTAATGTTGTTATCAAAATTTAACTTTTTTAATTATAGTTTTTTTTTTTTTTTTAATTAGAAGGGTTTAGAAGAATGCATTTCATCTCTAATTAATTTATTCATAATTAATTATCTTAATTTAAAATATACATAAAATTCATTATCTTTGAAATGATTTTTTTTTTAATTACACATCTTTATTTTAGAATATGTTTCTGGAATTTATTTTGATTATTAATAATTACCAAATAGATGGTAAGGATTTAATATTTGTATAATTTTCCATAATAATCTTAGTATAAATCACAAATCATAGATTTAGATTTATCTTGAAATTAGTTATGTCATATCTCTACTTTTAAGTAAATTGACACACAAACTCTGCACAAAAGCCTCCTCCTTAATTAACCTTCATGCGCATTGGATACCTGGAAATGGAAAGCACATTAGAATTTGGGAGGATCGAATTATGGGCTACGATCCTCTGGCCGAGGACCGATCCCTAGCTTTATTGAAAGACTGGATGACCAGAGCAGGATTTAAAACTCTGTGGGATATCTCTCAATGGGAGAATGGTGTTTGGCAGAGTTGGATAAAAATTGAGGTACCCCAGAATCTGTCAAATGAATACGCATCATTCTTAGCCCGCTTAAATGGAAAGACCCATTTTAACAATAGGAATTTGGATTCTTGTGGCTGGGGATCGACCCCTGGAAGTTATACAGTTGCATAGGGCTATAGGAAGTTCCTATCGCATCCCCATGTGCCTCCTGATATGAAACCCTGGAAAGGGATTTGGTATCAGCCTTCGATTCCTAAAATTGACTCTTTCTGTTGGCTCCTATGTCATCAGACAATCTTGACTAATGATAGACTTCAGAAATGAGGTTATCTTGGGCCTTCTCGTTGCTCGTTGTTTGGAGAAAACACAGAAACTGCCGCTCACCTGATGCTCAACTGTAAATTTGTTGCAGATATTTGGAAAGAGGCCTTAGGTCCATGGAGTACTGATATCGACCTTCCCAACTGCATTCCAGACCTGTTCTTGAACTGGATGCTTAATTACCCTGGAGGCTCTCCTCAAAACGCACACATCAAAGCTACCTAGCTCGTTCTACCTAAATTAATTTGTTGGCAAATATGGCTAGAAATAAATCAAAGGATATTTCGAGACAAGAACAACAAACACAAGATATTCTAGGTTAAAATCAAAAGCCACTTAAAATATTGTTTGGGAGAACAGCTAGACAGGGCAGACCTTAGAGAAGAGGATGCTGCTTGGAGCACTATCCTCGACCTCCAATTCATTGATATAACCAGGCCTCCCGTTCCTCTAAAAGACTGGCAAATTCGACTTAATGCAACAGAATTCTTGGAGTTTTGCACAAAGCAGGCTCGTAACATCCTTTTCTTTGACGGGGCAGCAAAAGGTAATCCAGGTATTTCAGGAGCATGAGGAGTTGTTAAAAATACTGATGGCAGAACTGAGCTTAGATACGCCTCGGTAGTGGGATTGAACACCAACATACAAGCTAAAGCTCTGGCTCTTCTCCAGGGTCTCAAAAAACTTAAATTTCTTGGTATTAATGATGCAATAGTGTTTGGTGACTCTCAGTCTATTATCAAATCCATTGTGGACAATTCTTCTCCTTCAGACTTAATACTATCAAGATTGATGAATAGAATAAGAACCCTGTCGGAATCCTTTCAGAGCTTGAAATTCTATCATGTCAAGAGAGATAACAACAAAGATGCTGATACTGAAGCTAATAAATTTGTTCTCCTCCCTCTCGGAGTCCTCCTCAGAGATGGATAAGAAAGTTGGGACCCCATCCCTTAATTGTTTAGTCATTATGTTTTATTATCTTTTATTGGAGCAGTTTGTTTGCATTTTCAAAGTTGGAAAGATAGAAGAGATTGCCCGAATTATAGATTGTAAAAATCGCTGGTTTAGTAGGGAAAAATCCACTTTGTTCTTGTTCAGGGAGAAATATAGGAATTGCCTACCATTATGTAAGCATATTTGAGGCATTTATGCCAGAAATTAATATATCACACTATCTGTTACTGTTATAAAAAAAAAGAAAAAAGAAAAAAACAAAAACATGACATGTATCATGATGTAATTTTTTTATTTTTATTCATATTTACCAACATTTTAATTTATATTACTGTGGTATTCATTATTATTTACTATAAATTAGAGAAACTTAAAAACAATTATTTTTTTGAATCCCTAAGAAACATTTTTCATTTAATAAGAATTTCAATTTTATATATTATTTTCAAGCTCGTGTGGTTATCAATTGTTGAAGAGGATTTTGGATTTTCCAGGGTCAGAGAAAATTTGTGGACGTTTAGAATCCCAACTAGGATCCATCTTCTAGATTATAACATTTTTACATATTATATGTATTGCTCCTAAATTTTTGTATTCTTATCTATTGTATAAAAAAAAGTACAAAATAAATCATAATAATTTTAACTAAACTTAAGAGAATTAATAATATGTATTTAATATTCTAAATCTAAAACTTGCTCCATTAAATACTTGATAAGTTTCTTATTATTGAATATATATATTTTTAAATAAAAATCTACTCATAATGATTATTTATATAAAAACTAATAGACATAAAGATTACAAATAATAATGTTTGTGGAATTTTTTTATAAACACTAGAAACTTTTAAAATGGGATCCTTCATTTTTTATTTATATAAACAAAAATAAACATAAATACTAAAAGCTCTGGTGTGTTTCAATATCAACTAGCACTTGGTCATTGGGTAAAAATATTCCAACACTTAATCATGTGATAATTGTTGATGGTTCTTGTAATCCAACACATGATTTTGAGGATTATTTTTATGTGTGGATCTTTGGAGAGACAAAACATGTTTAGGCCTATTACCTAGTTTTTCAAGGAACAATGAAGGGAAAAATCTATAAGAAACATGTAGCAAAGGAGGGTCTTGCACCAAGACTTGGTGTTAAGAAACAAGTTCATAGGTTCCTGACTAAGAGGAAGTTTTAATTCTATTAAAATTTAAAGATAATGACAATGTTGCCAATAATTGTGATGAATTGACAAAGTGACTCACCCAACTAGAGAATAGGGTTGAAGCTCTGGTTCGTTCTAATGCTATGATTCACCAACATATTTTACTTTTATGAAGAGATTACTTGAACACCATTACTCAAGTTGGGTTGCCAATTTTTAGGAGACTTTCTCCAGGAGAATGAAGATGAAATACATTCCAAAGAAGAGAAAAATATGGCATGGGAAAATTGTGAAATTTTCACAGAATCGAAAAATCTCAAGCATTCCACGGAAATATCTCATACTAAGATGGTCCAAGTAACAAATCAGCATGTTGAACAAAATGCTGGAATGATGACTTGAATTTAGGAAAAGCTAGAGTGTGAAATTTGAGTAAGATAAATCATGCTAATGACCAAAAATTCAATAATGGTGACAAATTTATTATACAAAGCATAAAAAAAAATCTAATAAAATTGTTCACAACATCACAGTTGAGTAAGAGGAGCCATGTTAATGACAAAAATTTCAACACTCGTGAGAGAGTTATAGTACAAAGCCTAGATAAAAAATATAATAACATATATCATCCTATAGTAATAAGATATAAAGTTTAAGTTTACAACAGGTATGAGAGACCATTATAAGCTTGCTACTTTTGATTCCTTTGAAACTCTTGGTTACTCCTATGGTCCACTATTCATAAATAAATTCATTTCTATATAATATTTTCAATGCAATATTAGTTATATAAAGTGCTCAATCTTACACAAGATATCAAGTTTAAGTTTATAGCAGGTATCAAAGACCATTAAAAGCTTGCTACCTTGGATTATGTTGAAACTCTTGGTTACTCCTATGGTCCACAATTCATAAATCATTTCATAAGAAAAATTCAGCAGTGATACACCTCATCTCCAATGTAAATTGAGATAGAAATTACCATCCATTGGATTTTATCTCTTAAAAGAACTGCACCATCCAGGCTTGATTCTAGCCAAGGTTGTGTGAAGTCTACAATATTTCAATGGTTTTTCAAAAGAGAAACATCTCTTATGGTTGCATCGAAGTTCTGTATGACTTCAAATTTGAATTAATGCACTAATATGGTATGTATATTCTTATTTCAATACATCATAGATTATTTGAAGCAATGTAAGCGTAGTTATAAGGTCATAAAAGTAATCAGGCCATGAAATATACTATATTATAACAAATACCACCATGAAAAAACCCATTGCTAAAAGAAAGCTTGACGTGAATTTATCACATAGAAAAAATTAATCTAACACGGAAAAAAATGACAAAAAAAAATTATATTTTATTTTATTGAAGCGATAAGCATGACCGAATTAAATATGCCCAACCCTAGTTGTCACAAACCTCATCTTCAATCAAAGCATCATTCATTTTTTGAGAGAAAAAAAAGACATCCAACTTTTCAGACACCCATTGAAGGTTCATGTGTTTGAGATAGTCACATAAACCTAAAGGATATGAAAACTGAAAGATAATTCTGTTCACGTTGTATTACGCATCTTATGCTTAGAAATTAATGTTGGAAAATACATATTCCAATGAGAAAATAAGTTGGATGAAATGAAAGTCATGGTACGCATGTTGACCACCTCATTAAACTAGTTTTATATTAGAATATCACTATTCTCATTTCTAAACTATATTTGTATTTCCATGGGCTTATTTGAAATCGTTTTAATTTGGACAACCAACATTATTCATTGTCAAAGATTCAAACCTAGGGTTATGTTGAGTATCTCCATTTACCAGGAAAATCAAATCATCTTAAGTTGTATTTAATACTTTGTTGAATTCTATTTTTACATCACATATCACTTTATCCATCTAATTATATTATGGATGATTTAGATGTTGTTGTTATTATTATACATATTAATGTAATTTAGGTTGACTTGTAAAGATGGGGCAAGCTTTTGATTTTCTTCTTGCAAACAATAAATAGAACTTTCATTATTCACTCATTATAGGTTTTCACAAAATCTATATTGATATTATCCATTCAAATTTAAAATAACCCATGTATATCTATGTGACATGGTTCGGGTTCGAATTCGAGTTCGACAACAATTAAGTTCGATTCAAATTCGAATTTTTTGTTTAGGTTCGCATGAGGTTCAACATTAAGTTTGACTATATACATACAATAATAATAATAATAATAATAATAATAATAAATCAAAATCAATCAATAAAGTTATATGAATATCAAAGAGAATGCATGAGTCACAAATGACAACCGCTATTCACTTCACTCTCTAGGAGGCGGGGACAAGCAACATCTAGAAATTGAATTCAGGAAATCAACATCTAGAAATTGAATTCAGGAAATTGCAGAGAATACAACACTGAGCACAATAGAACGAGTACACTTAGGCTGAAGTTGGCTTGTGAAAATCTATCGACAACCATGGCAAATAAAGACAAACCAATGGCCACTGCGGGAACCTAATTGGCGGGAAGAAGAACAAGAGAAAACCATGTGCTGCCCATGGTTTTTCTCGTAAACCTTAAAACTCACAAAAACTGCCTGAACTCTAACCTCAAACCCCAATTTTTTTTTTTTTTTTAATTATAAAATTTGGCTTCAGGTTCGTCTTTAGGTTAGCCTTCAGGTTCGAATTTGTTCAAATTCGGCGAACCCTATGACATAGATGTATATTGAAATGAACAAAAAATTTCTCACACAAACACTCATAAATAAAAAAATTCTATAAAATTTTGAGTTCAGTCTTGTATACTACTATTTCTTAGGATCTTACCTTAAAGCATTCCCATCTTAACCTATCGTGCAATTTCTAATTTATATACAAACAATATATTCCTTTAACAACTATACAATTTCATTGTTTAAATATTTAATAATGACAATAATATTAATAATAATATATAAAAAGATTAGTAATGTTAATAATAATATATAGAGATTAGTTTAATTTGGGCGATGAGATGGAATAATAATTTTAATATTTAATAATATTAAATATAAAAAAAAAATTAACCTCATCAGAAAACAGAAAATTACGATAAATTTTCTTTTAACCCAGAAACTGACAATAAAATTTCCTTTAACCTCCTTAAAAAAAACACAAGATTAGGGTAAATTTTCTTTCAGCCTCATAAAAAAGGACAAAATGAAGATAAATTTTCTTTTAACCTCATTAAAAAAGCACCAGCTCACAACTTTTAACGTGATAAAAAAACACAAACTAACGGTGGTAATTGCATTGGATGAATTCATACAAAATATTTCCGAAGTAGATCGAACTCAGGGCTTATGCTTACCGTTCAAAATATTTTTAAATTCATCCGTTGGATGTATGTCTATTTAAACAGAGCCGCATTAATTTCATTGCCAAGATGTAGATTGATTAGGGTAACAGTGGTGCCAAAAATTTCGTTCTACCAAATTTATGATGATGAATTGCAACGACTGCTTGATTTTTTCAAGTTGCAACTAATTACTAACTTTTAATTTTCCTTTCTTCTTCTGCAGATTATGGTTTTTGTTTCCTTATATTCCTGTTTCTGCATTTTCACCCATGAATTTTCACTGGTTTAATTTGTGATCTTCGATGGGATGGGGCTTCTGTTTTATATTTGTGAGTTCTTTTCTGCTTTCACAATAATATAAAGTGTTCTTGTTGGCACTATTGTAACTATTGATTCAGGATATGGTAATATAGCAAACAATTCGGCTCAAACTTCAGTTAAAATTAATTTCCACTAAAGCCCTTCTCTTACATGTTCAAATATTATATTTACCATTACTATTTATGTTGAAAATTACGTTCAATTAATTGTAATAATAATTGTGGATGTTGATCATCTGTAGCAAAGGGTTTTTGAAGTGGAATGTGATCGATTTTAAATACAAACTACGGTGATAAATGGATACGCGGTGATCAATTCGCTACATTTTTTAATTATTTTTGAAGTGTAAGCGCTGGTACTCGTGTGACAATTGATTAAAAATCTACCTCTGCTAAACTCCCGATCCTAGCATTCCTCTTTTGTACTCCTATGATTAAAGATTTAGTAATGGATCAAAAGATTCCGCCTGTAAAAATCAGCTCTGCTAAATATGTAGTTACTATTTCTTTTAAGTTATGTTAAAAGACTATAGTTATCATTCTTTTTTCATAACCTCTTCAAGTTTAGGTTAAATTATCTGTTCATTTTCAGTAGAAGTTTACGTAAATTAAATGTTTTTTTAATGAAACAGTAACAAGCGAATTCTGGTTTGATTGACTCAGATCACGTATGTTGAGGGTTGTTGTCGAGGAGGATGATTTATTTTAGATACAAACTTTAAGAGTTTTAAACATTAGTGAGTTTTACAAATTGACAGCGAGCTATAAAAGAAAAATAATAACGAGATGATCTAAAACAGAAAATATACTCAGAATTTTCGTAATCGTATAAGTGAAATAATAGCCCAGGCCGCATTACAGTATTTCCATGCCTTCCATTGGAATTTAAGCAAGAAATGAAAAACATAGAAATCAACCTAGAAAGAACTTCAACATTTTCGCGTTCTTTAATAAAGCAATATTTATTTCGCATCGTTTAATAAAACAATCAGTGAGCCCAATTTCTTTTCCTTTCATTCGAAACGGCATTTTAAAGTATTTCGTTAATTTAGATTAAAATCTAAGATTGTGTGTGGGAGAAATGAAACTGTGACATCATGAGGCAGTGGTAAGTTCATGATAGTACAAGGTTTGGCAAGTGTGGTGTATGCTAGTTTGTTATTGCATTTACGAGTAATCAAATTCAATTTGCTTTTAGTTTATAGAGTATTTTCATGACTTAGATTAAAATTTAGGGTTATGTATTTATCGAAAAGAGAATATAAAAAATAAAATATATAACTTTACACTCTCAAGGTTCCATAAAATTGCTTTTTAAGATTTGTCAACTTTCTCTCACCTCCTCTTTATTTAAAGATTATAATTCACAAGTCTTCTGTGTCCATGATTTTCAGACCTTCTTCCTTCTATTTAGTTATTTGAATTCAAAAAGTTTTTTTTATAAGAGTACATTTTATTTTTAATTAATTTCCTCACAATTAATCATTTAACCTAAAATATGCTTAAAATACATTATTCCTTGAAATAGTTATTATTTTAGATTTTTATTTAATTATCACTAAAGATTAGGAGGATGGTAGGGATCTAATCTTCATGGAAATTTCTACAATATTTTTAGTAGTAGAGTTATTTATCAAAAGTTTAGATTTATCTCAAAAGTGATTATGTGATAGTTGTGCTTTTAAATAAATTGATCAATTAAAAAAATCGTCAATGAACATGAATTACGGTTTTATGGGCATGTGGTATTAGTAAGATTCTCTTTACAAGTAAAAAATCTAAATGATAAAATGAAAGCTAATCTCTATGATTAAAAATATTGTTACATGTTGTTTTTAAATGTGTATATTTTTAACTCATACATTAATTCTTTTTATAATTAATAATAATAATAATAATAATAATCATAATCATAATAATTCCAGATTGTAAATGTTTCTTATCCATAATTGTTTAACTAATTCTTTCGGAAAAATAACAATATCATTAGGAGATGAACTACACTCGGTAATTAGAATTGTGCTGGCCCTCCTAATGATATTGTGATTTTTCGGGAAGAATTAGTTAAATAATAATTATTATTAAAAATAAAATTTTAATTTTATTATCTAATTTTTTTAATTTTTTTAATTTTGAGAATGTGACATGTATCATGTAGGTGTTTTGGATGTCTATTAACATTTACCAACCATTTAATTTATATGAATATGTGAATTATTATTATTAATTAGAAATTGGAAATTAGAAATTTTTCAAAACCATTATCTTTTGAATCTCTTATGATTAAACTGCTTTTTTATAAGCATTTTTCATTTACTAAAAATCCCAATTTGCAATCCATTACTTATTTGTGTCATTATATTTTTCTCTTGTATTATAATATTTTGACATATTATATATTTTACGCCTACATTATAATATTCTTAAATATTATATAAAAAATTATAAAATATATCACAATATTTTATATATAATATACAAATAATTAAACTTAATGGTATTTATAATATCTTTTAATCATTTCAAATTTATATCCTACCCATTAAATATTAGATGGGTTTATTATTATAAAATATATGTTTAAAATGATAAATGACATTACCTATTACTGATTATTTATATAAAAAGTAATAGACATAAATACTAAAAAAAATCATTAATTTTAGTGTGATTTTTTAATAAGCATTCGAATCTTTTTAAAATTAGATTCTTAATCTTTTAATTGCTTTCTATCTTTATATAGAGAGCCTCTGTAATCATAATCAATAGGAGAAAGGGAGAATGAATAAAGATACACAAATATATTACCATATAAGTAATTATTCGATGTTTAAGGAAAATTAAAAACATATTAGTAATTTATATAAATAATTATTTTATTTTCTTATAAATGTTGATAAACAAACTAGTTCAATGCTAATGATTGGATAAACTTACTCATTTTAAATATTATTGATTTTAAATATAAACTACTGTGATGTGGTACTTGAAACTAATTCACTCGCTATATGTGATGTTTTTCCCCCTATTTTAACTACTTGACTATGATACTGTTGTGATAATGATTAAAGATCTAGTAATGGAGCAAAATACCCCTCGCTGCCATAGGGTAAAATTCAACTCTACTAAATATCTGGATCACCTTTCTTCCATGCGATGTTAAAGGAGTATAGTTATAGTATTTAAATACAAACAACTGTGATGTGGTACTTGAAAATAATTATGTGGCTATATGTGGTTCTTTTTTTTTCTTATTTTAACTATTTGGAAGTTGGTACTCTTGTGATAATTTATTAAAGTTGTAGGAATGGAGTAATAGCAATGGAACAAGAGATTGCGCCTTGCTATGAGTTTAAAGTCAGCTCTTCTAAATATGGCGATCCTCTTTCTTTCATGTTATGTTAAAGGCTTATAGTTATTATTCATGCTTTGTTCATTTTTTATTGAAGGTGAGGTTAAATTAATTGTTTTGTTAATAAAACAATAATACATAAATTTTTGTTACCTAGATGCGGATGCTTTGCCATGATCGGAGGGGCCATTGTCACACCTCCAATTTCACCCCAAAAAAAAAAATTTCCGCGTTGCGAATGCAAGCTAGTGAGCCTAGGGCTATTACGACATATCAATCCCTTCACTATGATAGTTTTCATTTCATCATGTTTCAATAATACCCTCTGTCACTATCTCTCGTCTTATGCTATTTTTATTATAATTAGGGAGATGGTTTATACGAACCTAATCTTTACACAGGTCTCGTATATCCATTCTCCTTTAGCTTAATAGTCATGTATCCCATTTATGAAATTATTCACTCAAATGTAACCCATATGAACTATGAGCATACGTTATATAAATTTTGTTGTATGGTTTGCGGCCCAAAGCACTTTCACCCTTTCGAATAGCCATAGTCACGCTGTTTACGTTATATATATGGTTATAGCCTTGTCATACAATTCGAATACATACTATTATGAATGGACTTTCCTCATGCACTTGGTTTGATCTGACCACTCATCCGGGTACCTCAGATTTTAAATCGATTTAATATATATATATATTACTGGCTTTGGGTATAAATCTGCACCTAGCGCGCATTATCATTCCAGATTAGGTTTCTATGGCTTCGTCATGGTGAAATTATTATCCATGTTAGGCGTTGAGTTAATTAAATGAGTGTTGCATCGTTTAATGCCCTTTCGTTGGCTTACGTGGTGAGTCCACGTCGTTGGCCTACTCAGCCTACGTGGTGATCAACACCCACGCCGATACTTGCACACGACATATAGAATTCAATTCTCATCTGGATTCATAAATTTTGATACGATGTTATTAACTCAGCCAGGCTACCCCTCGATCCGTGGCTTAACTGTTCCGATGCTGCGAAGTGGACGATGGCGATCGTTTTCAGTTAGGGTTCATGTGGTTTAACGACAACTTATATAAGTTCAGAGTGTGGAGTTTAGTCGGTTTCCGCGCTCATCAGTTGCAGGCCTCCTCTGCGTCTGCGCCATTCCACTTCTGCCGAGGGTTTCGATTCTCCGTTGCAGAGAGAAAATATGGCGCCTCTCGTTCCTCAATACACGGTCAGGTAATTCCCCCACGCACATTTTAATTCTATTGCAGGTGTGAATGATTCTTTCTTATTTTGCAGAGGCCATACGCTTGGCTTTGAATATCTATATATATACATTGAATGATCAGTAAGGTGAATGCGTTTGGTTTGTTTTTCGATGTTCCAGGTCTCCGTTCAGTGCATGGTGTATTTGGTTTATAATTTCGGAGTTAACCTCAACCCTTCTCTGGTTATATTTAAATTGTGACTGATTTATGCTATACCTCTTGAGCAGCCTGTGTCGCCTCTCCTCAGGCGGACGCCTCCTGTTCCATGGAGCTATATGAGGTATGTTATTTATTCGTGCCATTTCAGCATATAATTATTGATTTCTTCGTTTTATTCTCGAGGGTAATTTATATTAATCCCTCTATGTGGAATGGTCGAGGATAGGGCTCGACGCGTCTGAGGGTTTGCATTCCACAGGTAATAGTTTTAATACCGAGCTCATTTTATTTATGCGCTTATTTCTCTACGATGGCACAATGACTAACTTGCGTATTGGGTTTTTTTTGTGTTCTGCAGGTAAATCCAGAGGACTCCTGCGTACTTATGACAGTATAGAGTGACCCTGTCAATCGTGTGGACGCTAACCTTGGTCTCTTGGCCCTCCAGGTCGGTATACGTATGGGGTTACTTCTCCTCTCCTGATGCGTTATATCATGAGCGTCGAAACAATGCTTCTCTTGTGATGTTGCGCAAGGTTTCATACGGGACGAGACTCACTCTCCGAGTCAGGGTTTTCGTTTTCTTCTTGTTAGCGTTGTCATCCTTGGATGGCGCTTGTCTAAATTCGTTCTGTTGAGATGGGGGTTTCGATTTATGTACCCCAGCCTAATAGGCTCAGTATGTCTTTTGAAATCTTTGGACAATTCTATACTCCCTATTGTCATAGGTCGATTTTAATATACTCTGCCACAGTTTTAAATGTACAGGGACTGTATGAATAATGCATATAATTTCATACCATGTGATTTGGCTCTGTTTAATTTGCTCGTCCGAACTTGTTTTGTTTTCTGGAAATGCTACTGACATTCCAGATTTCTTAATTGCATACATCAAGATTTACAGGCAGTTATATATGATATTTATCTACTCCTCTGATGTGCTTTGTTCACTCTTTTCTGTGTAAATTCTATAATTTGGTATTTATAGCATACTTATAGTTTCCTCTGCTCCTGGTTACACTGAACTGGTTTTATACCTGACTGTCTAGACATATGAACAGCTTGCTGGACATTTATGAGACCATTCTTATTTATCAATAGATGATTAATATGTATGAAAGTCTAGAATTTATAATTTTTCATTTTTCAAAGGTATACAAGCATAATTCTATTCTCCAGTTTCTTCTCATTTTCTTGTAATTAGTTAGAGTTCGTATCTACCTATGTATATGATGGTAGCTGGATTCTGAAGAGCTGGTAATGAGATTTGATCTCTTTTCACCTTCCTCATAGTCAAGGGAATATTGGTTAAATAAATGCTACTGTGTATAATGTTGCAATTTATTTACTTCTTACTCCTATGCTTCTCAACTGCTTACTCATAATTTATGTACTCTATGTATTCTTTCTCAGTAATATGATATTAGAATAAGTCTATGAGACCATTGTCTGGTCCTTTTTCCTATTTATTTGTTTATGAATATCTACTACTTTCCTGCACTAGAGTAAGGGCTTATGGACTACCTTGTTGTCTAAGATCATTTGATTTCCTGCAAATATAATGGAGTATTTGGCTGAAACTGAGGTCAGTCTATTGAGTCTCTCCCTCTGTTCTTTCATAGACAGTATAAGTTGTAAATAATATCCTGCTATTGTTCTAGTGTACTATAGTTAATTCCATTTCTCTCTATGACAGCTGAAATAAAAATTATGCTTGGAAATAGAAGCAGATTAAACACAATTCCACAGTGTTTCCTGAAAGAACAAGGTTTCCTCAGATTTAGACCCACACTGGGTTTAAACATTCTGTGGAATTCTACTTTACAGGATGTCCTTTACAACTATACATAGTGATCAGGTTACTACCTGGTGATTACATTCTGTTAAATGTAGACTAATAATATGAACTAACTTAGAAATAAATTTTTCTTTTTATATGTAGCCAATTCATATTATAACAAACAATAAGACAAATTTTCTCAGAGACATACCACTCGTGCAGTAGACCAACCTCCCAACCTTAGAGTTCTTTTGTCTCCCAGAACTCACCCCTGAGCTGAGATCACCTCCTATAGCAGATTAACCTCTAATCTATACAAGAACAGCTTATTTAATCTATTGTTCCCCAAGCATGTTTCTAATTCTGCGTCCAAAATCTCAAGATGCTTTTCTTCCTGTTTGCCTAGGCTTCCCACTTAGGGATTCTTTAAAGCTGTTTTATGCTTTTCCTCAGCTTTTCCAGCTTTTTACCTCTTCCCAACTACTTTCCTCATCATTGGGGAAATTCAGATTTTTCCTCAAAAATCTAAATTTAAAACTTACTATCTTCCAAGGATTTTTTGAAAGATTGTGGGGAAATATTTGCCTCATCCATCCTCACAGATTTAGCAAGTGATCTCATCATCTCATTTTTGGTCAATTTGCACCACAATAATTTATTCATTTCCTCAATTAAATGTTTCATTACATTCGCAAAATAATTATCCTTTGGGGTCCACTCCCCTTAGGATGTAAAGTTCAAGTATCTAACTTTAAAATGCAATCACATAAATTGGGGGTGTTACATATTCCCCCTCTGAAAATAAACACCGTCCTCGGTGTTGTTATTCAACTACTAGAGTTTATTTTGCAAATAAAAATGGATATTTTTCCATCATTTCAGTCTCTCGTTCCTAGGTAGCTTCTTCAGCAGTAAAGTGCTTCCACTGCACCTTTACTCTAGCTACCGTTCTGCTTCTCAATTCAACTTCTTCCCACTCCAATATTTGAAGCGGTTCTGGCAGAAACTCCCGTTCTAGTTCCACCTGTACAACATTGCAATCAACTCTGTGAGAAGCACCATGCACATATCTTTTTAACAAAGAAACATGAAATACATCATGAACTCTAACATGGGGTGGTAAGGCCAGCTTGTAAGCCACTGGTCCCACCCTTTCTAATATTTCAAAGGGACCACAATATCGAGGGGACAATTTTGCACAACTTCTAGCATAAAGGGTGCTCTTTTTGGGTTTAATACGCAAATATAAATGCTCCCCAACTTTAAATTCTCTATGCACTCTTTTCTTATCTGCATAACTCTTCTGGCGATCTTGTGTTGTCTTGATGTTCTTTTGTATCTGTTTGACAATTCCTTCCATTTCTTTTAAAGCATCGGGTCCCAACATCAGTTTGTCTTCTGGCTGACTCCAGCTCAAAGGGGTACGACACTTCCTCCCATACAGTGCCTCAAACGGGCTCATTTTAATGGAGGATTGATAGCTGTTATTATAGGCAAATTTAGCTAAATGTAAGAAATCTTCCCACTTTGAGGGTCTATCCATCACATACATTCTCAGCATGTCCTCCAAAATTTGATTAGTTGTTTCCGTTTGACCATCAGTCTGAGGGTGGTAGGCAGTGCTAAAATTCAATTTAGTGCCCATTCCTCCAAATAACCCCTTCCAAAAGGCTGCTGTAAACTTAGCATCCCTATCAGACATAATCACCTTAGGAACTCCATGGAGCCTTACTATCTCCTTCAGGAACACATTCGCTACTTGAGCTGTTCGAATGGTAGATTTCACTGGTATAAAGTGAGCAGCTTTGGTTAAAGTGTCTACTACCACCATTACTGAATCATGCTGGTATTTGGTTTTGGGTAATCCTGTAATGAAGTCCACGGAAACGGTGTCCCACTTCCATTCTGCAATGGGAAAAGGGTTCAGAAGACCAGCAGGATGCTGATGTTCCACCTTAACTAATTGACATTCCATGCATCTACTTAAATATTCTACTACCTCTCTCTTCATTCCTGGCCAGAACAACTTCTTTTTCAGGGCTGTTAACATTTTCTGATGCCCTGGGTGTCCTGCATAAGGTTGTTTGCGATACTCATCCAGAATTTCTCTTTTTAAAGACTCTACATTGGGAATATACAATCTGTTCTTATAGCAAATGAGCCCTTTTTGGTTTTGGGAAAAATCAGTTTTCTCCTTTTTCTGTAGTTTTACCAGAAGTGTTTCATAATTTGGGTCTTGATTTGCTGCCTTATTCACCAATTCTTCTATCTCTATCTGAGCACTACTCCCAATATTATTGATATGCTGGCAAGCATTTCTGCTCAATGCATCAGCAACTTTATTCTCCTTCCGTCTAATATGTTTTATATCCATGTCAAACTCACTTAAAAAGGACAGCCATCTAGCCTATCTGGCATTCAATTCAGTTTGAGAAAAGAAATATTTGAGACTAATATGATCAATCATCAATGTAAATATTTTCCCAAGAAGATAGTGCCGCCACATTTTCAAAGCATGAATAACCGCTGCTAACTCCAAATCATAGGTACTATAATTCTGTTCATGTATCTTCAGTTTCCTGGATTCGTAGGCAATCATAGAATTTTCCTGCAACAGAACTCCTCCCAATCCTTCTCTACATGCATCCGTACATACCACAAATTCCTTATCCGGATATGCAATCTTTAGTATAGGGGTTGTTGTAAGTTTCAGCTTTAATTGGTCAAAACTGTTTTGGCATTTTTCAGTCCATTCAAACTTGACACCTTTCCTCTGTAAGGAAGTGATGGGATGTGCTATGGCAGAAAATCTCTCCACGAATCTGTGATAATAGCCGGCAATCCCCATGAACGATCTAACTGCTGAAACATCAAAGGGTACTGGCCATTCTTTTATAGCCTTTATCTTTTCCGGATCAACAACAAGGCCTTGTTCAGAAATAATATGACCCAAGTATTGGATCTTGTCCTTATAGAACTCACATTTGCTAAATTCAGCATATAGCTGATTTTCCTTTAGAGTTTGCAGCACTATCCTCAGGTGTTCTTTGTGTTCCTCTTCACTATTTGAGTAAACTAAAATATCATCTATGAACACAAGGACAAATTTATCCAAATACTTGTTTAACACACTGTTCATTAGGCACATGAATGTGGCAGGGGCGTTTGTCAAACCAAAAGGTAGAACTACAAATTCGTAGTGGCCATACCTGGTTCTAAAGGCTGTTTTGCTGATGTCTTCCTCTTTAATTATGAGCTGGTGGTAACCAGTTCCTAAGTCAATTTTTGAGAATACTGAAGCTCCTCTCACCTGATAAAAAAGATCATCAATTCTAGGCAAAGGATATCTATTTTTAATGGTCAACTTATTCAGTTGCCTATAATCAATGCACATCCTGAAAGTTCCATCTTTCTTTTTCACGAACAGCACTGGTGCTCCCCAAGGAGACACACTTGGTCTGATATACCCTTTGTCTAGCAGTTCTTGCAGTTGCATTTTCAATTCTATAAGTTCAGGAGGACTCATTCGATAAGGTGCTCGTGAAACAGGTGTTGCTCCTGGGACCAGATCGATTGAGAAGTCAATCTCTCTTTTGGGGGGAAGATGAGGGATTTCCTTTGGAAAAACTTCCTTGAATTCTCTTATTACTGGTACAGTATCCAGTAATTCTTCTTCAGTTTTCTGTTCTGTCTCTTCCACATGCACTGCATAAACCTGATATCCTTTTCTAGTTGTTCTTTTCAATTGCAAAGCTGAAATTTGTCTGACAGAAATTGGTTTTGGTTTCCCTTTGAGAATAAAGATTTTCCCTTCCTCATCTACACAATGCAAGGTCTTATCCCAGCAATTCATCAAAGCTTTCTTCTTTTCCATCCAGTCCATTCCTATCAATAGATCATATGACGCTAAAGGTAGAATGTTCAAATTCACTTCTGTTCGAAACTCATTTAATTTGATTTTTGTTCTGGGCAGTTTATGGGTTACCTTTCTTTTTGTTCCAGTGGCCAGCTGTACCAACCATGGCTGTTGAAATTTTTCAGTTCTTAAGTTACATTTTTCTACAATATTTGGACTAATGTAACTCAAAGAAGCACCTGGATCAATTAGAACAGAAACAGGTAGGTCATAAATCTTACCCTCCATTTCTACCATGGTTGCTTGATGTTCTGCTTGTCGATTTTCTAGGGCTGCACTGATGGTTGGTATGTTTCTGGCTATATCATTTATTGTTGTCGCTTCCCGATCCCTCATGAGCATATGAACATTTCTATGGGGGCAGTCCCTCAAAAGATGGGGTTCTCCACAGCCCCAACATTTCAAGGGCTCCTTCATTCTGACTGTTCCCTCCTTTTTACTGTCTCCCTCTATTGGTTTAGATGTCACTTGAGACTGTGCAGTTTGGCTTTCTTTGGGTTTTCCAAATCTTTTCCGCTGATGATCTCTGCCAAAATTCTTCAAATAGGCTGGTTTCGGTTTTCTCCCTTTGAATTCATTCTTGCTTACCCAACTTTTTCCTTGATCAGTTTTTCCTTTGAACTGTTGGTAACACAATCGAGCTTTTCTAACAGCTTCGTCCATTTTTTTTGGGTTTTCAAACTCAATTTTCTCTTTGTATACCATAGGCAAACAATTCAGAAACCTCTATACCTTTGCCTTTTCTTCCCTTATGTAAGGTACATATCTTAATAGATTGGTAAATTTAGTAACAAACTCATCGATAGTGAGTTGTCCCAATCTAAGCTCATGAAATTCTTTTTCTTTGTCATCATAGTACCGTTCATTCAAGTAGCGATTCTTGAATTTAGCCTGGAAATCTTCCCAAGTAACTGTCTTTTCATCTATGGCATGCACCATCTTTGTCTCCTCCCACCACAAGGTAGCCTTACCTTGTAGCTGGTAGACAGCTAATCTAGCCTTCAGATTGCTTTCATATTCATAAACTTGGAAATAATTAATCATATTCAGCAACCAGGCTTCAGCATCCTCCTCCTTTTCCCCATTATAGGAGGGAGGTTTGATTTTCCGGAATTCCCCTTGTAATTCCTTTTTCTGCTTATTCTGATGGCGAATAGCATCTTCCTCATCAGATTCATCAGTTTTCCTCTTCCCGGAACCTTCGCCTTCTTGGCTGTTCCGTGAGGTTAATTCCCTGATGAGCTTTTCCTGCTCCTGACTGGCTAATGACAATCTGTCATTCTGGCTTTTTATCTCAACCAATTCTTGTTGCAATTTTTGCAACATAGCCATCATGGCCGCATTCAGATCTGGCTCACCCTGCAGATCTACATAAATTCCACCACCTTCTTCCATTCTATCACCTCACTGTACACTACATAGCACAGGTCAGTGAACAGAAAAAAAACAAAACAATCAAAACAAAACTTTTGCTACAGCAATAAAATTACACAGTGAGTACACAGCAATCGTGAGCACAAAGTCACCAGCCCAGTTTTATAACTTGGGCTCTGATACCATTTGTCACACCTCCAATTTCACCCCAAAATTTTTTTTTCTTTGCGAGTGCAAGTTAGTGAGCCTAGGATTATTATGACATCTCAATCCCATCACTATGACAGTTTACATTTCATCATGTTCAATAATACCCTCTGTCACTATTTCTCGTCTTATGTTATTTTTATTATAATTAAGGAGATGGTTTATACGAACCTAATCTTTACACAGGTCTCGTATATCCATTCTCCTTTAGCTTAATAGTCATGTATCCCATTTATGAAATTATTCACTCAAACGTAACCCATATGAACTATGAGCATATGTTATATAAATTTCGTTGTATGGTTTGTTGCCCAAAGCACTTTCACCCTTTCGAATAGCCATAGTCACGATGTTTACGTTATATATATGGTTATAGCCTTGTCATACAATTCGAATACATACTATTATGAATGGACTTTCCTCATGCGCTTCCTTTGATATGACCACTCATCCGGGTACCTCAGATTTTAAATTGATTTAATATATATATAGTACTGGCTTTGGGTATAAATCTGCACCTAGAGCGCATTATCATTCCAGATTGGGTTTCTATGGCTTCGTCATGGTGAAATTCTTATCCACGTCAGGCCTTGAGTTAATTAATTGAGTGTTGCATCGTTTTATGCCCTTTCGTTGGCTTACGTCGTGAGTCCACGTCGCTGGCCTACTCAGCCTACGTGGTGATCAACACCCACGCCGATACTTGCACAGGACATATAGAATTCAATTCTCATCTGCATTCATAAATTTTGATACGATGGTATTAACTCGCCCAGGCTACCCCTCGATCCGTGGCTTAACTATTCCGATGCTGCCAAGTGGACGATGGCGATCGTTTTTAGTTAGGTTTCATGTGGTTTAACGATGTCTTATATAAGTTCAGAGTGTGGAGTTTAGTCGGTTTCCACGCTCATCAGTTGCAGGCCTCCTCCGCGTCTGCGCCATTCCACTTCTGCCGAGGGTTTCGATTCTCCGTTGCAGAGAGAAAATATGGCGCCTCTCGTTCGTCAATACATGGTCAGGCAATTCCCCCACGCACATTTTAATTCTATTGCAGGTGTGAATGATTCTTTCTTATTTTGCAGAGGCCTTACGCTTGGCTCTGAATATCTATATATATACATTGAATGATCAGTAAGGTGAATGCGTCTGGTTTGTTTTTCGATGTTGCAGGTCTCCGTTCAGTGCATGGTGTATTTGGTTTATAATTTCAGAGTTAACTTCAACCCTTCTCTGGTTATATTTAAATTGCGACTGATTTATGCTATACCTCTTGAGCAGCCTGCGTCGCCTCTGCTCAGGCGGACGCCTCCTGTTGCATGGAGCTATATAAGGTATGTTATTTATTCGTGCCATTTCAGCATATAATTATTGATTTCGTCGTTTTATTCTCGAGGGTAATTTATATGAATCCCTCTCTGTGGAATGGTCGAGGACAGGGCTCGACATGTCTGAGGGTTTGCATTCCACAGGTAATAGTTTTAATACCGAGCTCATTTTATTTATGTGCTTACTTCTCTACGATGGCGCAATGACTAACTTGTGTATTGGGTCGTTTTTGTCTTCTGCAGGTAAATCGAGAGGACTCCTGCGTACTTATGACAGTAGAGAGTGACCCTGTCAATTGTGTGGACGCTAACCTTGGTCTCTTGGCCCTCCAGGTCGGTATACGTATGGGGTTACTTCTCCTCTCCTGATGCGTTATATCGTGAGCGTCGAAACAATGCTTCTCTTGTGATGTTGCACAAGGTTGCATACGGGACGAGACTCACTCTCTGAGTCAGGGTTTTCGTTTTCTTCTTGTTATCGTTGTCATCCTTGAATGGCGCTTGTCTAAATTCGTTCTGTTGAGATGGGGGTTTTGATTTATGTACCCCAGCCTAAGAGGCTCAGTATGTCTTTTGAAATCTTTGGACAATTATATACTCCCTATTGTCATAGGTTAATTTTAATATACTCTGCCATAGTTTTAAATGTACAGGGACTGTATGAATAATGCATATAATTTCATACCATGTCATTTGGCTCTGTTTAATTTGCTCGTCTGAACTTGTTTTGTTTTCTGGAAATGCTACTGACATTCCAGATTTCTTAATTGCATACATCAGGATTTACAGATAGTTATATATGATATTTATCTATTCCTCTGATGTGCTTTGTTCACTCTTTTCTGTGTAAATTCTATACTTTGGTATTTATAGCATACTTACAGTTGCCTCTACTCCTGGTTACACAAAATTGGTTTTATACCTGACTGTCTAGACATATGAACAGCTTGCTGGACATTTATGAGACCATTATTATTTATCAATAGATGATTAATATGTATGAAAGTCTAGAATTTATAATTTCTCATTTTTCAAAGGTATGCAAGCATAATTCTATTCTCCAGTTTCTTCTCATTTTCTTGTAATTAGTTACAATTCGTATGTACCTATGTATATGATGGTAGCTGGATTCTGAAGAGCTGGTAATGAGATTTGAACTCTTTTCACCTTCCTCATAGTCAAGGGAATATTGGTTAAATAAATGCTACTGTGTATAATGTTGCAATTTATTTACTTCTTACTCCTATGCTTCTCAACTGCTTACTCATAATTTCTGTACTCTATGTATTCTTTCTCAGTAATATGATATTAGAATAAGTCTATGAGACCATTGTCTGGTCCTTTTTCCTATTTATTTGTTTATGAATATCTACTACTTTCCTGCACTAGAGTAAGGGCTTATGGACTACCTTGTTGTCTAAGATCATTTGATTTCCTACAAATATAATGGAGTATTTGGCTGGACCTGAGGTCAGTCTATTGAGTCTCTCCCTCTGTTCTTTCATAGACAGTATAAGCTGTAAATAATATCCTGCTATTGTTCTAGTGTACTATAGTTAATTCCATTTCTCTCTATGATAGCTGAAATAAAAATTATGCTTGGAAACAGAAGCAGATTAAACACAATTCCACAGTGTTTCCTGAAAGAACAAGGTTTCCTCAGATTTAGACCCACCCTGGGTTTAAACATTCTGTGGAATTCTACTTTACAGGATGTCCTCTACAACTATACAGAGTGATCAGGTTACTACGTGGTGATTACATTCTGTTAAATGTAGACTAATAATATGAACTAACTTAGAAATAAATTTTTCTTTTTATATGTAGCCAATTCATACTATAACAAACAATAAGACAAATTTTCTCAGAGACATGCCACTCGTGCAGTAGACCAACCTCCCAACCTTAGAGTTCTTTTGCCTCCGAGAACTCACCCCCGAGCTGAGATCGCCTCCTATAGAAGATTAACCTCTAATCTATACAAGAGCAGCTTATTTAATCTATTGTTCCCCAAGCATGTTTCTAATTCTGCGTTCAGAATCTCAGGATGCTTTTCTTCCTGTTTGCCTAGGCTTCCCACTTAGGGATTCTTTAAAGCTGTTTTATGCTTCTGTTTTATGCTTTTCCTCAGCTTTTCCAGCTTTTTACTTTCCTACCAGACACTTTCCCTCACCACAAATTATTTTTCCTCAAAAAATCTAAATAAAACTACTACTTCATGATTTTTTTTAAAGATTAGGAAATATTTGCCACATCCATCCTCAAAGCGATTAGCAAGTGATCTCACCACCCTGATTTTAACAATGAAATCACAAGAATGATTCATTTCACAATTAAATGTTTAATTACATTCACAAAATAATTATCCTTTGGGGTCCACTTCTTGGGGATAAACTCAAGTACTTAACTTTAAATGCAATCATATAAATTTGGGGTGTTATACCATTCGTAGTACTCCTAAGAGACAACTGTCTGCTCAAATTAATATACTTCTCCAATGTTGTTGCCTACTAAGCGTGTCTTAAATTCACACTTCAACACTTTCATTACAAGGTCCCCCTGCTGCAAAGCATTAAGAGCTCTCGATTCCATTACCATGGCTATTAAGCCTATTACCCATGCTCATTCAACATCCATTGAGAACTCCCTTCTCTTACCTATGCATGCCTCCCATTCCTCCTTTTGACCCTTGCTTCTTAGCCCTGCTCAACACTACCTTAGCCTTCTAACTATATTCTCAGGTGGTGGCATCTCCTCTCTTGTGCTGCTGAGCACTCCCTCCCTATCATGTACTTTTTTTCCTTCGCGTGTCATGCCAATGTGTCATCGTATGCGGTGTAGAAGAGCGGGAGTTCGTAGCCTCCCTTCCAGACCACCTCTATCGCATGCCATGGGAAGCGAACTGAATCTTTAGGTGCCTTGTGAGGAGCCGAGAAGAATCGACCCTATTAATATTTCAGCCCAATTATCCTTGCAGCTACTTGTCTCCCCTTTGGCCTACTCAAGCATTCGTCCCATAAAGCGACTGCACAAGTCGACCATCCTACCTAATTTGGCCTTTATACCTCGCAAGATGAAGGCTCTACCTGTGCAGAGCACCTCCAGTAGAAGTCACTCCACTAGCAGCAATTCGGGTTCCAACAATGGTAGAAGCTCAAACAGCGACATAGGAGATAAGAGTGAGGACAAAAATCAACTCACGGCCACCTCCAATTAGCCAGACACGTCCGGGTCGCCACATCCTTAGGTCACTAGCCACACGGTAAGAAAGGAGGATGAAGACTCATTCTATACTTGCAGGATCGAGGAGGAATAACCCAACTCCAGCAAGAAGAATGATGTTCCACACTAGTTTCAATTGAAGGGTTCACTTCTCTCTTTCTAGGTTTTTTTTAGCGTTCTCTAGTCTAAACATGCTTTGGAAGACTTTTCTCTCAAACTTCAGTTTAAATTTCACTGCTATATATGCTGCTTTCCCTTTTTGGGCAACATCTATTTTATGCTACTGGTGGAGTGGTTTCCCCAGCTAGGGCAGTCCATTTTCTAGTTTCAAAATCCTGATACCTGCCTCTGCAATTGGCTTTCCAAATCTCGAGGAAGATATATGTAATATTTTTCTTTGTATAATATAATAGATGTAGTCTAACTTAGAAAAAAAAAAGAGTAAATTTTCATCACATGCTGCCATAGAAAAGGGTTGTTGCAGCAGATGCTGATTTTTTTTAGATACAAACACTCATAAATGGGTATGTAATATTTTAAACATTCCCGTGTCTTAGAAATTGATAGCCAGCAATAATTAAAAACACAATTTTTAGATGATATAAAATATAAAATATACTCATAATCGAAATAACATCCAATGGGCTTTACAATATTTCCATGTTGTGCATTGAAATCAAGGTTGTTTATATCGGGAAATGAAAAGTTTAGAAAGTATTGAGGTAAATAGGCATTTACAATATTTATTTTGTTTCTTTTAATAAATAATAAGCCTGCCAACATTATCATATTTATTTAATTTTAAAGTATTTCCTTGTTATTAAAAGAATGAGCCAACTAATATGCTAGTTTTTATCTTTTATATTGTTATCAAACTGCAGAGCGTATTTTCATTATTTACATAAAATCTAGGGTTGTGTACTTAAGGAAATGAAAATATGACAAAAGAAAAGAGATAAATATGTAGTAATGAAATGGGATCAACTGCATAGAACTTCATAGAGTATTTTCATGGTTTAAATTAAAATCTAGAGTTGTGTATTTATGTAAATGAAAATAGGTAGTAAAAAAATTATGGACAGGAAGTTAGTATAAATTTTAGTAATACTAAAGCGAAGTTAGTATGGAATTTAGTATATAAATGTATTTTTTCAAGGAAAGTTAGTATTTGGCTTCGTATATAAATGTATATTTAATTCACAAATATTCCCTTAAAAGTGATGTTTTTCCGACTTCCTTTTACTCGCTTATTTTAATTCAAAAATATCTTTTATAAAAGTGAATTTCATTTCTAATTAATTTCTTCATAATTACTCATCTTAAATTAAAATATCCTTAAAATTCATTATCCTTGGTAATGTTGTTATCAAACTTTAACTTTTTAATTATAGTTTGTTTTTTTTAATTAGAAGGGTTTAGAAGAGTGCATTTCATCTCTAATTAATTTCTTCATAATTAATTATCTTAATTTAAAATATACATAATATTCATTATCTTTGAAATGATTTTTATTTTAATTACAAATCTTTATTTTAGAATATGTTTCTCGAATTTAATTTGACCATTAATAATTATCAAATAGATGGTAAGGATTTAATCTTTGTAGAATCTTCTATAATATTCTTAGTATAAATCACAAATCAAAGATTTAGATTTATCTTGAAAGTAGTTATGTCATATCTCTACTTTTAAGTAAATTTACTAATTTTAAAAAATTGTCCCATGAATGTCTCATATCAATGTGAAATTATTGTTTTGTAGACGCATGGTATTAGCAAGAGTCTATTTACAAGTTAAAAATATAAATGTTATAATGGGTGCTAATATTTATGGTTATATTCTTTATTAAATGTGTATATTTTTAACTCATACATTAATTTTTAATTAATAATAATTATTATTATTTAAAAATAAATATAATTTCCTCAATGAGTTTTTATGATTTTTTAATATTGGTAATGTGAGTTGTATCACGATATAAATTTTTGATGTTTATTGGCATTTACCAACATTTTTATTTATATTACTGTGGTATTTATTATTATTGACTATAAATTAGAGAAAGTTAAAAACCATTATTTTTTAAATCCCTTATCATTAAACTTGTTTTTCTAAGAAACATTTTTCATTTACTAAGAATTTCAATTTTATATATTAATTTCAACCTCATGTGGTTGTCAGTTATTGGAGAGGATTTTGGATTTTCCAGTGTCAGAGAACATTTGTGGTGGTCTAGAATCCCAAATAGGATCCATCTTCTAGATTATAATATTTTTACATATTATATGTATTGCTCATATTTTTTTGTATTCTTATCTATTGTATAAAAACAAGTAAAAAATAAATCATAATAATTTTAACTAAACTTAAGGGTATTAATAATATATATTTAATATTTCAAATCTAAAACTTGCTCCATTAAATATTTGATAAGTTTTTTATTATTTAATATATATATATATATTTTTAAATAAAAATCTACTCATAATGATTATTTATATAAAAAATAATAAACATAAATATTACAAATAATAATGCTTGTGGATTTTTTGGTATAAACACTAGAAACTTTTAAAATTGTATCTTTCATTTTTTATTTATATAAAAAATAATGAACATAAATACTAAAAGCTCGAGTGTGTTTTAATATCAACTAGCACTCGCTAATTTGGTAAAAATATTTGAATACTCAATCATGTGATACTTTTAGGATTCTTTTCATGTGTGAATCTTTGGACACACAAAGCATGTTTAGGTCTATCACTTGGTTTTTCAATGAACAATGAAGGAAAAAATCTGTAAGCAACATTTAGCAAAGGAGGGTCATGCACCAAGAGTTGGTGGTAAGAAACAACTTCATAGGTTCCTGACTAAGAGGAAGTTTTAATTCCATTAAATATTGAAGATAATGACAATGTTCCCAATAATTGTGATGAATTGAAGGAGTGACTCACCCAACTAGAGAATATGGTTGAACCTCTGGTTAGTTCTAATGTTCTGCTTCACCAACATATTCTCCTTTTATGAAGAGATTACTTGAACATCATTACTCAAGTTGGATTGCCAATTTTCAGGAGGCTCTTCACCAGGAGAATGAAGATGAAATACTTTACAAAGAAGAGAAAAATTTGCATGGGAAATTGTGAAAATTTCACGAAATCGGAAAATTTCAAGCATTCCACGGAAATCTCTCATTTTGAGATGGCCCAAGAAACAAATCAGCATGTTGAACAAAATTCTAGAAATTATGACTTGAATTTAGGAAAAGCCACATTGTGAAGTTTGAGTAAGAGAAATTATACTAATGACCAAAATTTCAATAATGGTGACAAAGTTATAGTACAAAGAATAAATAAAAATTCTAATAACATTGTTCATAGTGTCACAGTGGAGTCGTCACAGAGGGGCCATGTTAATGACCAAAATTTCAATACTCATGACAAAGTTATAGTACAAAGCCTAAATAAAAAATATAATAACATATATCATCCTATGGAGTTGAGATTGCACACACTGACATTGTCCTAGTACAAAATATGACTGGTAAATGTAATAAGGAGAGTTATGAAAATCCCCTACTTTGAAGTGAAGTGAATCTCCCAAGTAAATTTACATGTGGTGATTGTCCTTGTTGTCAAGTGAGTTAATCAGAATAACTAGATTTTCACCATTTAGGAGACACACTTATTGCATTAGTTCAATGGTAATGAGCTTCATGGAATACAAAAGATAACACAATTAACACAGAGAAGATATTGAAAACCTAGAATTTCCAACTTTTATTCTTGTGGCATAAATTGTTACATAATAGATGCCAAAAGTTATGTTTTCTTGACAAGTGTTACATAATATTTTCAATGCATTATTAGTTATATCGAGTGCTCAATCTTAGCCAAGACATAAAGTTTAAGTTTACAGTAGGTATCAGATACCATTACAAGCTTGCTACTTTCAATTCCTTTGAAACTCTTGGTTACTCCGATGGTCCACAATTCATAAATAAATTCATTTCTATATAATATTTTCAATTCAATATTAGTTATATAAAGTGCTCAATATTACATAAGATATCAAGTTTAAGTTTACAGGACATATCGGAGACCATTACAAGCTTGGTACTTTGGATTCTGTTGAAACTGTTGGTTACTCCTATTGTCCACAATTCATAAACCAATTCATAAGAAAAATGCAGCAGTGATATACCTCATCTCCAATGTAAATTGATGTAGAAATTCCCATCCATTGAAATTTATATCTTAAAAGAACCACACCATCCAGGCTTGGTTCCAACTAAGGTTGTGTGAAGTCGCTTGATTCTAGCTAAGGTTGTGTGATAGTAGCCTAAACTACTAATACCCACATTCTCTCTCTCTAACTCATATAATCATGCATAGTCCATTTAAAAACCAAAATTATTCCCAAACTTGGGCAAATTTCTAATGCGAAAGCTTTATCATTTCAATCATTTTAACTTTGATGGTTAAAACCATACAATACAATCCACTTTACAACCCCATATGTGGAGTTGTTCCTTCTTCATGCTCTATGGTTATAACCTATATGATAACCCCCATTTCATGCAATCGGATCAATATTTAAAACTTTGGATAACAACCCATATATGCCCATGGCATAGAAATTATCTTATATATATGACTTTTAATCAAAGAGCTCATGGAAAATTTCATTCCATATTAAAATATTTGAATTTAGATTAAACCAACTCGCCAACATATATTAATGTTTGGCTCCATAGAAGTTATAACATTTCATTCATATCAACCCCGAATTTGGTTAAAACCAAAGGCCAACATGTATTAAAGTTCTTGGGTCTCACAACATTTCTTACCTTGCATTAATTGTCGAATGGATCACATGGTCCATATTTCATCGCGTTCAATTACTGAATTGTGTGCATATCTGACAGATATCGCGTAACTTTAGACTTCGGACTTTAACAACCAAATCACACGTGAAATGGGTTGTATTTCAAAGCCTATCATGCTACGTGTGAACCATTTTAAACTATCGTGTTCAAAACTGATAAAACCACTTACCATTCAAGGCTATGTGAAAACCATATATGGTTTTCCAAAAACAAATTCACGGTTCCATCGCATTGTTCCGTTCTTTCTCGCCTTTGTTGTTCCATCGCTCTCACCTTTGCTGTTCCAATTGGACAGTTCGTTCGAATGCCACCTCTATGCTTTTAACAAACCCTTTATTCGTTTCCACTATGTTTGATATTCACAGTTTCGCTCCAATTCTTTGATACGGGATCTTCGCCCTTAACTATCCTTCAACTCCATTCCACTATGGTTTAATTCAACATGTCATTCATCCCTACATGGCTTAACTTCTATATCCAATTTCTGTGGTTAAAATCCACAGTAACCCTCAAATGAACTTCAAAACCCGATCACACTGCACTGTAATTACGCGAAAGAATGTGTAATTTTCTCCTTTTAATGCTCCATATGCAATAAACTCATTTCAGAATACATCCAAACCAGTTTACGTCTAAATTTAGACACCCAAGTAAATTATTTAATGGAATTGATCCATTCAGTGATCGATTCACACAAGTTCATAATCTTAATTAAAAACACATAGTCTCTCAAACATGTAGTTTGAAGATGAAATGATAGAATTCTCTGTTCCACTCAATTCATTTGCACCACAATATATACTCAATACAAGCCGAGAAATTGAGTTTTTCCCTGTATTAAAACCAGTATTTACATAGTATTTCACTGGCCTGGTCTTCTATATCAGTGGCCTTCGTCCACTACTTTGCCTGAAGGCTTACAATCCAAGCCCTATTCTTATTATACCTTGAAGTCTTCCAAATCTATTCTTTTATGCCTTTGAGGCTTACCTTTTATACAAAAGATACTAAACCATTTTTGTTTTCAGTTCTTGCATTTTCTCAACAATATCCTAAAATCACTACTTAATCCTAAAATTACTATTTAATCCCTAAGGATCCTCTTTCATCCCAAAAATTATGAAACAAGCTCTAATTTAGGATTTATAATTAATTTCTAAATCTCTCAATCTCTATCCACTCCTGATTCTCTCATGTTCTCCACCATTCAAGAACATTGACAAATTCCTCACAATATTTAATTAAAAATCATTACATAAGAAGCAAAATCCCTTGAAAACAAAAAAATCCTAAGTCTAATAAAATGTATATAATTTTCTTGAGCCTAATGCCCCTGCATCAAACTCCCAAGGTCAAAAATAATCATGATCTCCTGATCATGTACTTTTAATCTTTGCTTCCTGGATCCCATACTTTGTTTTCCTGTTGTCCATAAGTTGTACTATTCTTCTATTGTACTTCTCTAGGCTTCCATATCTTGTTCTACATCTTCCCACTAGCTATGCTTTCATAGTCTATCCTTGTTTTTCCTTTGCTAAAATTTCTGTGCTTTCTTGCTGTTGTCTTTTTCTGAGACACCTTCATCATAAATTTTCTTATGCTTTCAATCTATATGTCCAGTTTATCTTTTGTCTAGAAATTAATCTGCCTTATGTTGCTTTCAATTTCTATTACTGCATATGCTGCTGATGTTGTTGCTACCATTACTATTGCTTTTGCTACTGTAGATGTTACCTCCAAGATTGTTGCTGCCTCTCAAAATTCCTGAATATCTCTTAAGATATCTCCCTCTGCGAAATTTTTATTCTACTTACTAACTGCAAATTCACTTTTAATAAATAAATTATCACTTTCTTATTTATCTACAGTAACATATTCATTAATTCTTCTTTGTGTACTAGTAACCATAATCAAATTTTGCAAACTAGTATCTACTTCTTCTTCTTTCACAACTTCAGACATTTTCATTCTAGTGTCTATAGTTTCTTTCTTTTGTTTAAATGGTTCTATAAAATATTTTAGGAATTTCCTTTGTACTTTTTTTATCTCAACCACATAATCAATATGCTGCAATTTAGTTTCAGCATAACCTTCTTCTTCCTTGACAATCTTCAGTAATTTTCCATCACCTCCTTGATTGATTCTGGCAATCAAATCAAACTCTTCAAACACTGTATCTTCATCCTTTATTAGAATAGAAGTCTAATTTCTCATCACTGTGCCATTTATAAACATATGTCCCACAGTATTCTCTATCATACAAGCCAACTCCTCCTTGTCATCAACAGTAAAAGGTTCCTTCATGACTATTTCACCTTCCTTTATAATTTCCTTTTTCTACAACATTTCATCTGCATTCAAGACAACTCCAAGAGATGGATTGTCTTCTGAAATACCGGTAAACACAATCAAATTGTCAATTTCAAAATTACAAGACCCAATGGTCTCAATTGATGATCCAATCACCAAATCTTCATTCTGCAGTTCCAAGTCTCTTTCAAGACTCAGAAAATATTCACTGTCTTTCTTCCCAGCTTCCAGTGTGATCTCCATTTTGTCAATCACCATAATAGAATGATTATCCCCCACTATGTTTTCAGCCAACATAATTTCCCTTTCATTAAATCCTCTGACATTTTTCATTTGTTGTCCTTCTTTTCCTGCATAATTAACACATGAATTATTAGTATTAAAAATACAAGTTTTCAATACTTCTTCCTCCTCTGACAACATATTAGTATGTTGTTCTAAGTTTCCTTCCTCTTCTCTGGTTCAAAAGAATGAACTTTTTCAACTTTCTGAATCATTCTTACCTCTTTATCCTCTATTTCTTGACTGTCATTCATGAAATTTTTTCCATCCTGCTTCTTCAACAATTTATTCTATGTATAGATCCTCTGGTTTTCCAATTCTCTTCTCTAAAGATCTAATTTCCTATATAATTCAACAATTTCAATTGGAGTAGAAATTGGAAACTTTACACAACTTTCCATACCTTCACTTTTTCTTAACCAATCATGAGATGGTCTTTCTTTCTCTGCTTCAATATTATGTTGAATATTCTCATGAGACCCCTCTGTCTTCATGTCTTCTGGAGATCTTGCTATCTTAGCATTGATCTGAGTAGATTTCAGATTCAACTCCTCCTCCTTAACAAACTCTAAAGTTTTCTCATTATCCTGTGATGTACCTACAATCATACACAACTTGTTAGTTTTAAAAAAACAAGACTTTTCAATCTCATTTGCTTCTTCAAGCCCTTCTCATTGAATAGATTTGCACGTGTAATCCTCAAATTCCATCTTTGACTCAAAAAATCTGAGTTCTTTCTTCCATAAGGAAATCTCCTTCTTCCTCCACTTCATTTGTAATGTTTGCTAAATTACCTTGTTTCCCTTCAGTGGAAAGATCCATCCTCATCTCTGGTTTTCGTCTTCTTGTAGCCATTCCTGTAGTACCTCCAGTTGTACTTTCATCTCTGCAATTTCTCTTTCTCTATCCTTCATCTTATCTCTGTGGAATTCTTCATAACCTCTTATCTAATCCTCCATGATCCAATTCATGAGCTCTTCACTCACCATGAGTTGCACTAAGCCTCTACAACATCAAGCTCCCCTATTGCCCATTACCTCACCAATCCCCTCACTGGATTTGATCTCTTGGCAAGCACTGGTCCTCTATCTATGAAACCTCTTTCGAAACTTTCTTCTACTCCCTCTAGGCTTATATCCTCAACTCACCTTCTCTTCAGAACACTGCAACTGTTCTCCCTATCTAACCTTCTACTCGAATATTAAGTTCACTGCCATCATCATCAAAATCTTTGTCTTCATCACTGCAATCATAATTTTGTAATCACAATTTAAAATCAGATTAAGATTACCTCACCTTCAAGATATTTGCATGATCTTGTTCTCTTTATTCATTTGTACTTTGAATGTACTACCTTCATTCATTTCTGGAATCCAGTTCACTTCAGTTATGTGTATCTTCTGCACATCATATTTTATAATCTGATCTCCTTTCATTTCCTCATGACACATGCATTCAGATTTAATCAAAAAAAAATATTTAATTCTCAACATAGCCTTTCCTACTCTGATACCAATTGATAGCAGCCTAAACTGCTAGTACCCACATTCTCTCTCTCTCTCTAATGCATATAAGAATGCATATTCCATTTAAAAACCAAAATTACTCCCAAACCTGGGGAAATTTCTAACGCGGAAGCTTTATCATTTCAATCCTTTTAACTTTGATGGTTACAACCATGCAATACAATCCACTTTACAACCCCATATGCGGAGATGTTCCTTCTTCATGCTCTATGGTTATAACCCATATGCTAACCCCCATTTCATGCAATCGGATCAATATTTCAAACTTTGGATAACAACCCAAAATATAAACCCATATATGCCCACAGCATAGCAATTATCATATATATGACTTTTTGTCAAAGCACTCACGAAACATTTCATTCCATATTAAAACATTCTACTTTTGATTAAACCAACTCCCCAACATATATTAATGTTTGGCCCCACAGCAGTTATAACATTTCATTCATATCAACCTCGGCTTTGGTTAAAACCAAAGACCAACATGTATAAAAGTTCTCGGGTCCCACAACATTTCTTGCCTTGCATTAATTTTCGAATGGATCCGATGGTCCATATTTCATTGCATTCAATTACTAAATTGTCCGCATATCCGACAGATATCGCATAACTTTAGACTTCAAACTTTAACAACCAAATCGTATGTGAAATGGATTGTATTACAAAAATTCTTATGCTACATCTCAACCATTTTACACTATCGCATTCAAAACTAATAAAACCACGTACCATTCAATGATATGCGAAAACCATTTATGGTTTTGCAAAAACACTTTCACGGTTCTATCGCATTGTTCTGCTATTCCTTGCCTTTGCTACTCCATCGCTCTCACCTTTGTTCTTACAATTACACAGTTCATTCGAATGACACCTCCGTGCTTTTAACAAACCCTTTATTCGTTTCCACTATGTTGGATATTCATAGTTCCGCTCCAATTATTCGATACGAGATCTCTGCCCCTAACTATACTTCCACTCCATTCCACTATGGTTTAATTCAACATGTCATTCATCCCTGCATGGCTTAACTTCTATATCCAATTTTTGTGGTTCAAATCCACAGTAACCCTCAAATGAACTTCAAAACCAGATCACACTTCACTATAATTACATGAAAGAACATGTAATTATCTCCTTTTAATGTTCTGTATGCAATCAACTCATTTTAGAATGCATCCAAACCAGTTTATGTCTAAATTTAGACACCCAAGTAAATTATTTAATGGAATCGATCCATTCAATGATTGATTCACACAAGTTCTTAATCTCAATTAAACACACACAGTCTCTCAAACATGTAGTTTGAACACGAAATGATAGAATTCTTTGTTCCACTCAATTCATTTGCACACACAATAAATACTCAATACAAACCCAGAAATTGAGTTTTTCCCTGTATTAAAATTGATATTTACATAGAATTTCATTGGCCTGACCTTCTATATCAGTGGCCTGCTTCCACTAATTTTCTCGAAGGCTTACAATCCAAGCCCTATTCCTATTCTACCTTGAAGTATTCCAAATCTATCCTTTTATGCCTTTGAGGCTTACCTTTTATACAAAAGATACCTTACCATTTTTGTTTTCAGTTCCTGCATTTTCTCAACAATATCCTAAAATCACTATTTAATCCGTAAGGATCCTCTTTCATCCCAAAAATAATGAAACAAACTCTAATTTAGGATTTATAATTAATTCCTAAATCTCTCAATCTCTATGGGCTCCTAATTCTCTCATGTTCTACACCATTCGAGAACATTTCCAAATTCCTCACAATATTTAAGTAAAAATCATTAAAATCACTCAAATCATTACATAAGAAGCCAACTCCCTTGAAAACACAAAAATCCTAAGTCTAATCAAATGTATGAAATTTTCTTGATCCCAATGCCCCAGCATCATTATGTGAAGTATATAATCTTCCAGCGATTTTTCAAAAGATAAAAATCTCTTATGGTTGACTCAAAGTTCTACAAGACTTCAAATTTGAATTATTACACTAATATGGTATTTATATACTTATTTCAATACATCATAAATTATTTGAGGCAATGTAAGTGTAGTTATAAGGTCATCAAATTAATCAAGCCATGAAATAGACTATATTACAAGAAATACTACCATGAAAAAACCCATTGGTAAAAGAAACCTTGACGTGAATTTATCACATAGCCAAAATTAATCTAACATGAAAAAAATGAGAAACAACAATTATATTTAATTTTATTGAAGCGATAAGCATGAACCAATTAAAAATGCCCAACCCTAGTTTTAAAAAACCTCATCTTCAATGAAAGCATCATTCATTTTCTGAGAGAAAAAAAAAGACGTCCAAGTTTCTGAGACACCGATTGAAGGTTCATGTGTTTGAGATAGTCACCGAAACCTAGAGGATATGAAAACTGAAAGATAATTCCTTTCACGTTGTATTACGCATCTTATGCTTAGAAATTAATGTTGGAAAATACATATTCCAATGAGAAACTAAGTTGGATGAAATGAAAGTCACGGTAAGCATGTTGACCACCTCATCAAACTAGTTTGATATTAGAAGCTCACTATTCTCATTTCTAAATTATATTTATATTTCCACTGGCTGCATGTTGACCACCTCATCAAACTAGTTTGATATTAGAAGCTCACTATTCTCATTTCTAAATTATATTTATATTTCCACGGGCTTATTTGAAATCGTTTTAATTTGGACAACCAACATTATTAACTGTCAAAGATTCAAACCTAGGGTGATGTTGAGTATCTCCATTTACGAGGGAAATCAAATCATATTAGGTTGTATTTAATACTTTGTTGAAGTCTATTTTTACATCAAATATCACTTTATCCATCTAAGTATATTATGGATGATTTAGATGTTGTTGTTATTATTATACATATTAGTGTAATTTATGTTGACTTGTAAAGATGGGGCAAGCTTTTGATTTTCTTCTTGCAAACAATTAATAGAAATTTCATTATTCAATCATTAGAAGTTTTCACAAAATCTATATTGAGATTATCCATTCAAATTTAAAATAATCCATGTATGTTGAAATGAAAAAAAAAATTCTCACACAAACACTCATAAATAAAAACAATTGCATAAAATTTTGACTTCAGTCTTCTATGCTAGTATTTCCTAAGATCCTACCTTAAAGCATTCCCATTGCAACATATGATGCAATTTCTAGTTTATATACAAACAATATATTCATTTAACGACTATACAATTTCATTGTTTAAATAATTAATAATGACAATAATATTAATAATAATATATAGAGATTAGTTTAATTTGGGCGATGAGATAAAATAATAATTTTAACATTTAATAATATTAAATATAACGATTTTTTATTTTTATTTAAATAATATATATCATTTAAATATCAATTATCTAGAACTTACAAATAAACCCAAAAAAACAAACAAAATTGAAAAGTCAAGTATCCAATTCAACGATGAAGTAGTTAAATTGGAATAATTAAATGGTGGGGACTATCTTGGCAGCAAACTAGAACGCACAGAATCTCAGCGAAATTCGAATCAGATGCAAATGAAAATGGTATGAAAAATAAAAATTGACCTCGTAAAAAAGAAAGATGCACACCTCATTAAAAAAAACAGAATATTACGATAAATTTTCTTTTAACCTCGTTAAAAAACACAAAATTAAGATAAATTTTCTTTTAACATCATAAAAATGTACAGAACGAGAATAAGTTTTATTTTAACCTCATTAAGAAGCAGCAGCTCACAACTCTTAACGTGATAAAAAAATCACGAAGTAACGGTGGTAATTGCATTGGATGAATTCGTACAAAATATTTCCTAAGTCGGTCGCTTACTGTTCAAAATATTTTTAAATTCATCCGTTAGATGTATTTCTATTTAAACAGAGCCACCTTAATTTCTCATTGCCAACATGTAGATGGATTAAGATAAAAGTGGTGCCAAAACTTTCGTTCTACCAAATTTCTAATGATAATTGCAACGACTGATTTGATTTTTCCAGGTTGCAACGAATTGCAACTTTTAATTTTCACTGATTTTAATAGTAATCTTTGATGGGATGGGTTTCTGTTCGATATTTGTGATTTCTTTTCTATTTTCACAATAATATAAAGGGTACTTGTTGGCATTATTGTAAATATTGATTCACGATAAAATTAATTTCCACTAAAACCTTCCTCTCTGTTACATGCTCAAATATTATATTTATCATTACTATTTAGGTTCAAAATTATGTTCAACTAATTGTTATGTCTAGGAAATAATAATTGTCGATGTTGATCATCTATAGCGAAGGGTTTTGAAGTGGAATGTGATCGATTTTAAATACAAACAACAGTGATAAATGGGTACGCGGTGATCAATTCTCAATTCACTACATGTTGTGGTACTCGTGTGACAATTGATTAAAATATAGCTATTCTAAGCCCCCAAACCTATTATTTCTCTTTTCTACTCTTGTCATTAAAGATTTAGGAATGGATCAAAAGTTTTTGCCCATAAAAATCAACTTCGCTAAAGATGTCGTTACTCTTTCTTTCATGTTATGTTATAATTTACTTTGCTAAAGATGTTGTTGAGATATTAATATCACTGTCGGTTAGGTTTAGTTTAGTTAATTTCTTGTCTTCTAAGTGTCATAGGTAGTTTAGTTTTACTTCAATTTACTTCAGTCATTTAAACTAATGTTTCCAATGTATTCCTATTTATCTATTCATAATATTGTGAAGAGCAACTCTCAGCTCCAATGGTATCCAAGCTAGCTTGCATAAGCCTCCTTGGAGAGCAACAACAGAACCACAAAAGAGCAAAAAAGAAGAGCAGTTGATTGGCGAGCTGATTGGCACGAGAATACACCACATACCCTCGCCAATTTCGTTTTTGAAATAGGCGCGACTATTCCCCTCGGGACCGCGCTAGTCTGCAGGAACAAAAAATTTACTCATCTGCGTTAAAGTCAAATGTTAAATTTGTTACCCATGCATATGGTATGAAACGTTCGCATGAATCGATTTTAAAAAGGTACGAAGCAACGTATAAAGCGTTCGAGTTCAAATCATTAAAAGTGCTTTCGAATATCGATTCATGTTTTAAAGAGTGAAAGGCATGTTTTAGAGTGTTGACTTTAAAATGGTGAAAGCCCTTTTACGTGTTGAGGTATTGGCTTTAAAAAGTAAAAGCCCCTTTTATAAAGACGCTTTTTTTATTAAAGTTTTTTTTATAAAAAAACATTGAAATTGGATAAAGGTTTTTATAAAGAGCATTTGGTGAAGGACAAGTGTTTTTTTTTTTTTAAAGGGGAGGTTTTTTAAGAAAAAATTTAAAAGAAAGTTTTTAAGGGATTTTTTAAAATTTTTTAAAAGAGATTTAAAAATTTTAGACGATATTTAAAAAAGGCACATTTGAAGAAATAATGGCTTTTTCAAGTTCTTTGCCACAGATACCAAATTTTATTGGCAAAAATTATGAATTTTGGAATTGAAGAATGAAGACTTTTTTACAAGCACAAGATTGTTAGGATACGCTTCTGATTGCTTATGTTGAGCCGACTCAAGAAGCATGGGCGGCCATGACCAATAATCAGAGAAATGCATCTATTGAACTTAGAAAGAAGGAGCACAGAGCCAAATGCTGGATACAAAATTCAGTCGATGACTCTATTTTTGACAAAATAACTAGTGCGACAACAGCAAAAGAATGTTGGGATATTTTGCAAGCTGCGTATCAAGGAAATGATACAGTAAAGACCGTTAAACTGCAAACATTGAGAGCTTAGTTAGAAACCCTAAAGATGGCTAACACTGAGAATATGGATCAGTTCATGACTAGAGTCATGGGAATAGTGAATCAAATCAAACTCATTGGGGAAACGATTGCAGATCAGAAATTTGTTGAATTTTTTTTTCAAATTCTACCAAAGAAATATGACATGATTGTCACAGCCATTTTGGAATCCAAATATTTTAAAGATTTCTCAATAGAAAAATTGACTGGATCACTTTTGGCACACGAAAGAAGACTCAATCTGACAGAAGATTCCGTGGAACAAGCCTTCAAAGCACACCTCTCATTTGACAGAGGAAGAGGCGAAGGATACAAAGGCAGAAAAAAGCAAGGTAGAGGTCGAGGCAATGGCATATCTGATCATCATCATGCAACAGTGCAGTGGAGACCTCCACAAAACCGAAATCAGAGAGGAAGGTCATGGAATAGATCGAGTGTTCAATGTTACTACTGTAAGAAGTTTGGCCACTACGAACACGACTGTAGAAAGAAATAATTAGATCAGCACAGAGGCTATATCAATCTCTCCAACAGTGAAAGAGAATCCTCACAGACCATGTTTCTTTCATGCCATTTCTCAGAATACAAGCAGAGTGAAGATCTTTGGTTGCTCGATAGCGGATGCAGAAGTCACATGACAAGCAAAAAGAGACTTCTTTGTTCTCTATATGATTCCATAACATCAAAGATAACGCTTGGAGATCGTACAAGTATTAAAGATGAAGGAAAAGGTACTATTCGTATTCTTACTAATCAAAATCAAAACAAATACATCCCTGATGTTTATTATGTTCCCCAGCTCAAACATAACCTCCTTAGCATAGGATAGTTAATGGAACATGGCTATGATGTATTGTTTCAAAAGAACACCTGCTATATATATGACAAAGATCCTCATAAAAGGTTATTAGAAAAATTTGAAAAGACCAACAGTAGGATGTTTCCATTGACCCTCAGAAGCCAAAATACCAACCAATCTCTAGTCCACAATATATCAAGAATAGATGAAACTCATCTATGGCATTCTAGGTATGGTCACATTCCACTCAAGAGTCTCAGTCTGCTTCAAAATAAATCTATAGTCATTGGCCTACCTACTATCAGTGAAAAAGTTTGTAAGTGTGAAGTTTGTGTCTTGTCCAAGCATAAAATAGATAGCTTTCCCTCGTCAACCTCAAGGGCGAAAGAGCCTTTGGCACTTGTCCATACTGACATCTGTGGTCCAATGCAGACATTGTCCATTGGTGGTAGTTTCTACTTTCTGACATTTATTGATTACTTTAGCAGGAAGATATGGGTGTATTTTTAAAAAGACAAATCAAATACCTTCTCTAGATTTCTAGAGTTCAAGGCAGAAGAAGAAAAACAGAGTGGAAAACTCTTGAAATTACTTAGATCAGATAGATAAGGAGAATACACTTCAAATGAATTTAAAACATTTTGTCGATAGCAAGGTATCCTAATGCAGTACACAACCAGATACACTCCACAACAAAATGGAGTAGCAAAGAGAGAGAATCAGTCGATCATGAACATGGCGTGATGCATGGTACGGGGGAAGAAGTTGACAAATAAATATTGGGATGAAGCAGTGTCGACAACAGTGCATGTTCTTAATAGATCTCCAACATCCAGCCTAAAAGATAAAATACCTCAAGAAGCATGGGATGGAAACAAGGTAAATGTGTCACACTTTAGAATCTTTGGAGCAGTAGCTTTTTCTCATGTTCCTGAAAAGCTCAGAAAAAAACTTGATGATAGAAGTGAGAAATGCATATTTGTAGGTTACAGTGAGCAGTTGAAAGCCTACAGACTTTATAACCCCATTACCAAAAAGTTCATTATAAGTAGAGATGTGAAATTTTTCAAAAATAAATCTTTGTTTGACAATGTAGATGAAACTTCAAATCAGCCTTTTTATCTACCACAGACTTCAAGATTGTAGGTTCAAGAACAGTCAGAACATTCGGAAAGTGGAACATCATCAAGCACTAATTCAGGCAGTGATCGAACATCTACAGAAGATGGACAGAAAACAAGAAGTATCAGAGAGATAAATGAAGAGGAGCATGAATCTAAACAACAAAATATGTTTGCATTCATTTCAACTCAGCCGACTTATTTTGAAGAAGCAGTCAAATAAAAGCATTGGGTCGAAGAAATGAACCAATAAATTACTGCCATAGAGGAAAAATAGACTTGGGAATTAGCTCATCTCCCAACAGACAAAACAAAAATTGGTGTAAAATGGGTATATAAGAACAAGCTAAATGAAAAAGGAAAAGTTGAGAAACATAAAGCAAGGCTGGTTTCCGAAGGATTCTCACAACAGTTTGGTGTCGACTATGGTGAAACATTTTCTCCAGTAGCAAGGTTAGACACTGTCAGAACCATTTTGTCCACAGCAGCTCAAAACAAATGGAAAGTCTATCAGCTTGATGTAAAATCTTCCTTCCTAAATGGTGTATTACAGGAAGAAGTTTATAGAGAGCAGACTCCAGGTTTTGAAGTAAAAGGACAAGAGCATAAAGTATATAGATTGAAGAAAGCTTTATATGGTTTGAAACAAGCTCCAAGAGCTTTGTACAGTCGCATCGACACCTATCTCATCAAAAGTGGTATTTCCAAAAGCGGCCATGAACCCACTTTGTATACCAAATCTCATGAAGGTAAAATTCTTATTGTATGCCTTTATGTAGATGATTTTCTTTATACATGAAATCTGATGTTAGAGATTTCAAAGTAGCAATGCAAGCAGAGTTTGATATTATAGATCTAGGAGTCATGAAATATTTCCTAGGAATTGAAATTCACCAATCTGATAATGGAATTTTTGTTGGTCAACAAAAATATGCCACTGATATCATTCAAAACTTCAGAATGATCAATTGTAAATCAACTGATCCACCAATTTCTCAAGGTAAAAAACTCAGCAAAGAATATGTAGGACCATCTATTGACCCACATTGTATAAAAGCCTAGTTGGTAGTTTGTTGTATCTAACTGCAACTAGATGTAACACCCCTAGTTTTATGTTTTTCTATCAAGCTAGACATTTGAACTTCAATCCAAAGGGGAGTGGACTACAATGGATAAGTATTGTGCGAATGTAATTAGTTATTTAATTATGAAAAATAAATAAAATAATTTTGTGCATATTGACCAAATGAGAATTATGAGATCACTTGCTGAATCCAAAGATACACTAGCCAAGAATTAATAAATTCTGGTTAAAGGTGCTTATTAGGAACTAGAAATATTGACTGGGTTATACTAAATTCCCTTAAAAAATTCACAGCCTCCTCTTACTAATATGAAGTAAATAAATGTGACAATTCTACACTGAGAAATAAAATGAGAATTTATACTTTCGTTAGTATAAAAAGAAAAAAAATTATTAATACACTGTTATCATCTTACTTTGCCCATAAAGGGTTATGTACACTCTCCTAGTAGTTCTATATATATGTGTGTGTGTGTATTTCTACCAAAAAGGATAGAACAGAAGAATATTCTGTAGGAATTAGTCATTAAGCTATGTCTGGCAAATTTAAAAATTCCGGTATATAAAATAAAATAGGAAATTACAGCAGAGAGGAAAATATGATATGAATATTAACACTAAATAGAGATCGGAGCATAAACAGAGTCTATCAAAAACTGTTGACATGAAAGAGAAGCTGTATAGATATATTCTCCTTAAACTAAAAAAATGAGAATATATTGTTCAATAATATATCTACAGAAACCATTATAACCTGATTTGTATAATTAGGATTTATATTCGATCTGAGTCTCTATTAAAAAGTTTATTATTACAACTAATAAATCTAGGACAATTAGTCTTGAAATGTTAAGACGAGTTATAAATGAAACATGTGGAAGACTGTTTATACTCTGATGAAGATACTGTCGATACCGACCTAAAAATGAAAAGGGGGAAAGGAGGTTAAATTCGAACGAGAGACATGTTATCAAAATAACATTTCGTATTAGCTCTGAAGGAGGTTCAAGGGTACCTCAAATAAAACAAGTACTAAGTAATAATTATGAAAAAAATTGTTAAGAATACATTCACAGGAACGAGCTATAAATTTTAATACAAGTCAAACAAGAAAGATTTTTACTTTGTAATATGAAACCCTCATTCCCAAATGAGCTGCGAACAAATGAATTCGGGGTTATAAATAGAAATTCCGAAGACAGTGAATTCAAAACGAATGAATGGAAGCAATTGCATAAAGAAAATTTGAGACGATTAGTATACCTATGATATTAGTTGCTCGCATGAGATTGAGGCACCTGGAACTCGGCATAACTAGGCTCGAATCAATGTAATTAGGATCATAGGAGACCCCATGAAATATTCCTATTAGAAATCAATTCCAGAATGGATAATAAAAGTTTAGAGGAAGTCTTAAACGATATCGAAGAGGTTAACTATATTAGCAAAAGAAGTAAATGGAATGATTCCTTTCTCCTTTCAAGAAAGGCGTATTTCTACATGTCGAGACTGAGATTAAATATCCAAGACAACAAAGCCAATTTAACTATGGAGATAATATAAACTAGGCCGAGACCAGCTTAAGAATTTTATGAAATTCTGTATATAAAATAAAAACAACGTGAACAACTAAATCGAAGGCATATATATCCGAGGATAAAGAATACATGAGTTCAGTCACAGAAGTAAAATTATCAATACCAAACCATGAACAACAACAATATATATGTACCTGAAAGAAATTCGTAGGAAGGAAATCATAAAGCCTAAAGGCTTAGAATGCATAGCTCGTAACCCCACAAGAATGAGCAGTGTCTCAGTGTTCAAGAGGTAACGATGAAAATAGAAAGAAAAGGAATATCTTCAAAACAATTCGAAGATTGAATACGATTTTATCCCAAAACCCTAACTGGCCTTAGATCATCTCGATCGTCCATGTGTCCACAAATCGATGGTGTAGACGAAGATTGTATTGGGAAAATCGAGACTACCATCGTTACCGTTTAGAATCCTTACTGTCAATCCATGAAATATAAGATAGAGTACTTGAGCGTATAATATGATCAATCACCATAAATGAAAGGAGATACGATGCAGAATATACAAATATAAATCAAGAAATTTTCTATCAAATCACCTTAAAAACAACAATGGTCCATAAAACCAAGCACAGAGGAAGATATAATTTGATGACCAATGTCATGAAACCATTAATTCATACCTTGCCAACGAAGCACAGGAGGTACAACCAAGTCGACATCTCTTATTCCAACCAACGTCTCATTCCAGTAGAGGTACGTTTTATATTTATGTGTTGTACGAAAAAAATTATTCAAACATTGAATCGAATGGACATAAGGATATAGTGATATTGTTGAAGAAGAATGATGATTAGTTTGGCAAAAGGAGCATTAAAATGACTTTATTATAGTTAGAAAAAACGTAGGATATCATGACAGTGGAAACGTATTAAGATATACGAGGAAACTAATTAAGTATTATGCCTAGAACATACGAGAGTGTCATACATTTACCATGCCAACACAAATATATATATATGGTGTTAAGGGGAAGGGACCATATATCGTTAAGGATTAAACGACTACCTTGGAACGAATATGGTAAATTGTATATATGGGAAGGATGTGAAATATATATGGTATATATATATATAAGAATGGACATATAATTAAAAAAAAAAAAAACCCATAAGTGTTACATTATTCTATATGTTGAGTAGTTGACTCAACATAAAAACAATGTTTAATAGAAGTATACTAAATAAGAGATTTCAAAGGTAGTTCTGAATATTTCTGAATGATAAATGAATAGAACTAAATTTTAGAGGTAATGTTAGAAAAAAAAAATTATAGGTGGGAAGGACGAGACATTACAAATGGTATCAGAGCTCATGTTAGAAAAACTAGGCTGTTGTTGTGCTCACTGTATAAATTATTTCTTGTTGAATTTTTTTATTTTTTTCTGTTACTGATATGTGTTGTTTAATGTACAATGGTACTAAAACAAAAAATTCAATCGATGAAGGTGATGAAATTTATCTTGATCTGCATGATGAAGATAACACGCCAGATCCCAACACTCCTTTGATGGCTATGTTGCACAGGTTGCAACGGGAGATGGCTGAGCTAAGAAGCCAAAATGATAGGCTATCATTAGCCAGTGAGGAGAAGGAAAATCTCATCAAAGAATTGACTTCGCGGAATAGCCAGGAAGGTGAAGATTCCAGAAAGAGGAAGAAAGGCAAGTTCTCTTATGATTTTGAGGAAGATAACACTACTAGACATCAGTCTAAATAGAGAAAGGAATTACAGGGGGGATTCCGAAAGATCAAGGGAGAAAGAGGAAGATGCTAAGGCTTGGTTGTTGGATATGATTAAGTATTTCCAGGTCTATGAATATGAAAGCAACCTGAAGGCTACATTAGCTCTTTATGAATTACAGGGTAAGGCTACCTTGTGGTGGAAGGAGACAAAAATGGTCCATGCTATTGATGAAAAAAAAGTGACCTGGGAAGATTTCCAAGTCAAGTTTAAAAACCGTTATTTGAATGAATATTATTATGATGATAAATCAAAGGAGTTCCACGAACTTAGGTTGGGACAACTCACTATCGATGAGTTTGTCACCAAGTTTACAAATCTGCTAAGATATGTTCCTTATATTCGTGAAGAGAAGGCAAAGGTGCAAAGGTTTTTGAATTGTTTTCCTACTGTGTACAAGGAGAAAATAGAATTTGATAATCCAAAAACTATGGAAAAAGCTGTGAGCAAAGCTAGATTATGATACTAGCAGTTTAAAGGAATAGGTGAGCATGGGAAAAGCTGGGTAAAAAAGAGTGAATTCAAAGGAAAGAAATAGAAACCAGCTTACTTGAAGAACTTTGGCAGAGACCATCAGTGGAAGAAATTTAACAAACCCAAGGAAATTTAAACTTCTCAGTCCCAACTTGGTTCAAAACAAATAGATGGAGATAATAAGAAGGAGGGAGCAGTCAAAATGCGAGAACTGTTGAAATTTTGGGGCTGCGGAGAGCCTCATCTGTTGAGGTACTGTCCACACCAAAATATTTAGATGATTATGAGGGATCGAGAAGCTACCATAGTAAATGATATAGCAAGTAATATACCCACTATCAGTGCAGCCTTGGAGAACCGACAAGTAGAACACCAAGCTACTATGGTCGAGATGGAAGGTAAGATTGCTGACCAATCCGTTACAGTTTTGATTGATCCCGGTGCTTCTCTGAGTTACATTAGTCCTCAAGTTTTAGAGAAATGAAAACTCAAGACTGAAAAATTTCAGCAGTCTTGGTTAGTCCAGTTAGCCACTGGCACCAGGAGAAAAGTAACTCATAAGTTACCTCAAACAGAAATTAAATTAAATGATTTTCAGACAGAAGTAAATTTAAACATTCTGCCCCGGCTCATATGATTTGTTGATAGGAATGGACTGGTTAGAAAAGATAAAATCTATGATGAATTGTTGGGTTAAAACTCTGCATTGCATAGATGAGGAAGGTAGACCCTTTATACTCAAAGGAAAACCAAAACCAATTTCTGTAAGACAAATATCAGCTATGCAATTAAAAATAATAGCTAGGAAGGGATATCAAGTATATGTTGTAGATGTTGAAGAATTAGGACAACAACCTCAAGAAAATCTGCTGGACACTCTGCCCATGGTAAGAGAGTTTAAGGAAGTTTTTCCAAATGAGATTCCTCATCTTCGCCCCAAAAGAGAGATTGACTTTTCTATCGATTTGGTGCCTAGAGAAACACCTGTTTCCATAGCCCCTTATCGGATGATCCCCCCCGAACTCATGGAACTGAAAAATGCAGTTGCAAGAATTGTTGGATAAAGGTTATATTAGACCAAGTGTGTCTCCTTGGGGAGCACCATTGTTGTTCGTGAAAAAGAAGGATGGAACCTTTAGAATGTGCATTGACTACCGTCAACTGAATAAGTTGAAAATCAAAAATAGATACCCATTGCCCAGAATTGATGACCTTTTTGATCAGGTAAGAGGGGCTTCTATATTTTCTAAGATTGATCTGAGGACTAGTTATCATCAACTCAGAATTAAGGAGGAAGACATTAGTAAAACAGCTTTTCGAACCAGATATGGTCACGACGAATTTGTAGTTCTGCCTTTTGGTTTGACAAATGCCCCTGCCACTTTTATGTGCTTAATGAAAAATGTTTTGAAAAAGTACTTGGATAAATTCGTACTAGTGTTCATAGAAGATATTTTGGTTTATTCAAAAAGTGAGGAAGAGCACAAATAACACTTGAGGATAGTTTTGCAAACCTTGAAAGAAAACCAGTTATATGCCAAGTTCAGTAAATGTGAATTTTATAAAGACATTATTCAATATTTAGGACATATTATTTCTGAACAAGGATTGGCTATGGACCGTGAGAAAATAAAGGCTATTAGAGAATTTCCGGTGCCCACTGATGTTTCAGCAGAAATGTCATTTATGTGGATTGCAGGTTATTATAGAAGGTTTGTGGAAAGATTTTTTGCAATAGCATATCCCATAACTTCATTACAGAAAAAAGGCACCAAATTTGAGTGGACTTAAAAATGCCAAAACGGCTTTGAACAACTAAAACTAAAACTCGCTACAGCCCCTATACTGAAAATTGCAAATCCTGACAAAGAGTTTGTTTTATGCACTGATGCATGCAGAGAGGGATTGGGAGGAGTTATGTTACAAGAAAATTCCGTTATTGTATATCAGTCTAAGAAACATAACAAACATGAACAGAACTACAGTGTATATGATTTGGAATTGGCTGCTGTAATTCATGCCTTGAAGATGTGGTGATTTCTTGGAAAAAAATTTACATTGACAACTGATCATATTAGACTCAAGTATTTATTTTCTCAAACAGATTTGAATGCTCGACAAGCCAGATGGTTGTATTTCCTGAGTGAATTTGATATGGACATAAAACATATCAAAGGGAAAGAAAAAAATTGTTCATGCACTAAGTAGAAATTCTTGCCAACACATCAGCATCATTGGGAGTAGTGCAAGTTTTGATTTACAAGAACTAGTTAAAAAGGTAGCAGATCAAGATCCAAACTATGAGGAGCTACAAGTGAAAATGTCGAAGAAATAAATGGCTGAATACACCCAAAATCAAAAGGGGCTGATTTGCTATAAAAACAGATTTTATATCCCCAATGTAGAGTCTTTGAAAAAAGATATCCTAGATGAGTATCATAGACAGCCATATTCGGGACATCCTAGATATCAGAAAATGCTAGCAGCTTTGAAAAAGAAGTTTTTTTGGCCAGGAATGAAAAAGGATGTAGCAGACTATTTAGCTCGGTGCATGAAATTTCAACTAGTCAAAGTTGAACATTAGCATCCAGCTAGTCTTTTAAATCCCTTGCCAATTGCAGAATGGAAATGGGACATTGTTTCTATAGATTTCATAACCTGGTTACCCAGAACAACTTCAGAGCCTCCTCTTACTAATATGAAGTAAATAAATGTGACAATTCTACACTGAGAAATAAAATGAGAATTTATACTTTTGTTAGGATAAAAAGAAAAAAAATTATTAATACACTGTTATCATCTTACTATTCCCAGAAAGGGTTATGTACACTCTCCTAGTAGTTCTATATATATGTGTGTGTATGTATTTCTACCAAAAAGGATAGAACAGAAGAATATTCTATAGGAATTAGTCATTAATCTATGTCTGGCAAATTTACAAATTCCAGTATATAAAATAAAATAGGAAATTACAGCAAAAAGAAAAATATGATATGAATATTAACACTAAATAGAGATCGGAGCATAAACAGAGTCTATAAAAACTTGTTGACATGAAAGAGAAGCTGTATAGATATATTCTCCTTAAACTAAAAAAATGAGAATATATTGTTCAATAATATATCTACAGAAACCATTATAACCTGATTTGTATAATCAGGATTTATATTCGATCCGAGTCTCTATTAAAAATTTTATTATTACAACTAAGAAATCTAGGACAATTAGACTTGAAATGTCAAGACGGGTTATAAATGAAACGTGTGGAAGACTGTTTGTACTCTGATTAAGATACTGTCGATACTGACCTAAAAATGAAAAGGGGGAAAGGAGGTTAACTTCGAACGAGAGACATGTTATTAAAATAAAATTTCGTATTAGCTCTGAAGAAGGTTCAAGGGTACCTCAAATAAAACAAGTATTAAGTAAGAATTATGAAAAAAATTGTAAGGAATACATTCACAGGAAGGAGCTATAAATTTTAATACAAGTCAAACAAGAAATATTATTACTTTGTAATATGAAACCCTCGTTCCCAAACGAGCTGCGAACAAATGAATTCGGGCTTATAAATAGAAATTACGAAGACAGTGAATTCAAAATGAATGAATGGAAGCAATTGCATAAAGAAAATTTGAGACGATTAGTATACATATGATATTAGTTGCTCGCATGAGATTGAGGCACCTGGAACTCAACATAACTAGGCTCGAATCAATGTAAGTAGGATCATAGGAGACCCCACGAAATATTCCTATTAGAAATCAATTCCAGAATGGACAATAAAAGTTTAGAGGAAGTCTTAAACGATATCGAAGAGGTTAACTATATTAGCAAAAGAAGTAAATGGAATGATTCCTTTCTCCTTTCAAGAAAGGCGTATTTCTACATGCCGAGACTGAGATTAAATATCTAAGACAACAGAGCCAATTTAACTATGGAGATCATATAAACCAGGCTGAGACCAGCCTAAGAATTTTATGAAATTCTGTATATAAAATCAAAACAATGTGAACAACTAAATCAAAGGCATATATATCCGAGGATAAAGAATACATGAGTTCAGTCACAGAAGTAAAATTATCAATACCAAACCATGAACAACGACAATATATATGTACCTGAAAGAAATTCATAGGAAGGAAATCATAAAGCCTAAAGGCTTAGAACGCATAGCTCGTAACCCCACAAGAATGAGCAGTGTCTCAGTTTTCAGGAGGTAACGATGAAAATAGAAAGAAAAGGAATATCTTTAAAACAATTCGAAGATTTAATACGATTTTCTCCCAAAACCCTAACTGGCCTTAGATCATCTCGATGGTCCATGTGTCCACAAATCGATGGTGTAGACGAAGATTGTATTGGGAAAATCAAGACTACCATCGTTACCATTTAGAATCCTTACTGTCAATTCGTGAAATATAAGATAGAGTACTCGAGCGTATAATATGATCAATCACCATAAATGAAAGGAGATACGATGCAGAATATACAAATATAAATCAAGAAATTTGCTATCAAATCACCTTAAAAACAATAGTGGTCCATAAAACCAAGCACAGAGGAAGATATGATTTGATGACCAATGTCATGAAACCATTAATTCATACCTTGCCAACGAAGCATAGGAGGTACAACCAAGTCGACATCTCTTATTCCAACCAACGTCTCATTCCAGTAGAGGTACGTTTTATATTTATGTATTGTACGAAAAAAATTATTCAAACTTTGAATCGAATGGACATAAGGATATAGTGATATTGTTGAAGAAGAATGATGATTAGTTTGGCAAAAGGAGCATTAAAATGACTTTATTATAGTTAGAAACAATGTAGGATATCATGACAGTGGAGACGTATTAAGATATCCAAGGAAACTAATTAATTGTTATGCGTAGAACATACGAGAGTGTCATACATTTACCATGCCAACACAAATATATATATATGGTGTTAAGGGGAAGGGACCATATATCGTTAAGGATTAAACGACTACCTTGGAACGAATATGGTAAATTGTATATATGGGAAGGATGTGAAATATATATGGTATATATATATATATAAGAAGGGACATATAATTTAAAAAAAAAACCCATAAGTGTTACGATATTCTATATGTTGACTAGTTGACTCAACATAAAAACAATGTTTAATAGAAGTATACTAAATAAGAGATTTCAAAGGTAGTTCTGAATATCTCTGAATGATAAATGAATAGAACTAAATTTTAGAGGTAATGTTAGAAAAAAAAAATTATAGGTGGGAAGGACGAGACATTACAAATGGTATCAGAGCTCATGTTAGAAAAACTAGGTTGTTGTTGTGCTCACTGTATAAATTATTTCTTGTTGAATTTTTTATTTTTTTTCTGTTACTGATATGTGTTGTTTAATGTACAATGGTACTAAAACAGAAAATTCAATGGATGAAGGTGATGAAATTTATGTTGATCTGCATGATGAAGATAACATGCCAGATCCCAACACTCCATTGATGGCTATGTTGCACAGGTTGCAACGGGAGATGGCTGAGCTAAGAAGCCAAAATGATAGGCTATCATTAGCCAGTGAGGAGCAGGAAAAGCTCATCAAAGAATTGACTTCGCGGAATAGCCAGGAAGGTGAAGGTTCTAGAAAGAGGAAGAAAGGCAAGTTCTCTGATGATTTTGAGGAAGATAACACTACTAGACATCAGTCTAAACAGAGAAATGAATTACAGGGGGAATTCCGAAAGATCAAGGGAGAAAGAGGAAGATGCTAAGGCTTGGTTGTTGGATATGATTAAGTATTTCCAGGTCTATGAATATGAAAGCAACCTGAAGGCTAGATTAGCTCTTTATGAATTACAGGGTAAGGCTACCTTGTGGTGGAAGGAGACAAAAATGGTCCATGCTATTGATGAAAAAAAAGTGACATGGGAAGATTTCAAAATCAAGTTTAGAAAACGCTATTTCAATGAATATTATTATGATGATAAATCAAAGGAGTTCCATGAACTTAGGTTGGGACAACTCACTATCGATGAGTTTGTCAACAAGTTTACAAATCTGCTAAGATATGTTCCTTATATTCGTGAAGAGAAGGAAAAGGTGCAAAGGTTTTTGACCTGTTTTCCTGCTGTGTACAAGGAGAAAATAGAATTCGATAATCCAAAAACTATGGACAAAGCTGTGAGCAAAGCTAGATTATGATACTAGTAGTTTAAAGGAATAGGTGAGCATGGGAAAAGCTGGGTAAAAAAGAGTGAATTCAAAGGAAAGAAATAGAAACCAGCTTACTTGAAGAACTTTGGCAGAGACCATCAGTGGAAAAAATTTAACAACCCCAAGGAAATTTAAACTTCTCAGTCCGAACTTGGTTCAAAACAAATAGATGGAGATAATAAGAAGGAGGGAAAAGTCAAAATGCGGGAACCGTTGAAATTTTGGGGCAGCAGAGAGCCTCATCTTTTGAGGTACTGTCCACACCAAAATATTCAGATGATTATGAGGGATCGAGAAGCTACCATAGTAAATGATATAGCAAGGAATATACCCACTATCAGTGCAGCCTTGGAGAACCGACAAGCAGAACACCAAGCTACTATGGTCGAGATGGAAGGTAAGATTGTTGACCAATCTGTTACAGTTTTGATTGATCCCGGTGCTTCTCCGAGTTACATTAGTCCTCAAGTTTTAGAGAAATGAAAACTCAAGACTGAAAAATTTCAGCAGTCTTTGTTAGTACAGTTAGCCACTGGCACCAGGAGAAAAGTAACTCATAAGTTACCTCAAACAGAAATTAAATTAAATGAGTTTCAGACAGAAGTAAATTCAAACATTCTGCCCCGGCTCATATGATTTTTTGATACGAATGGACTGGTTAGAAAAGATAAAATCTATGATGAACTGTTGGGATAAAACTTTGCATTGCATAGATGAGGAAGGTAGACCCTTTATACTCAAAGGAAAACCAAAACCAATTTCTGTAAGACAAATATTAGTTGTGCAATTAAAAAGAACAGCTAGGAAGGGATATCAAGTATATGTTGTAGATGTTGAAGAATTAGGACAACAACCTCAAGAAAATTTGCTAGACACTCTGCCCGTGGTACGAGAGTTTAAGGAAGTTTTTCCAGATGAGATTCCTCATCTTCTCCCCAAAAGAGAGATTGACTTTTCAATCGATTTGGTGCCTGGCGAAACACCTGTTTCCATAGCCCCTGATCGGATGATCCCCCCCGAACTCATGGAACTGAAAAATGCAGTTGCAAGAATTGTTGGATAAAGGTTATATCAGACCGAGTGTGTCTCCTTAGGGAGCACCAGTGTTGTTCGTGAAAAAGAAGGATGGAACCTTTACAATGTGCATTGACTACCGTCAATTGAATAAGTTGACAATAAAAAATAGATACCCATTACCCAGAATTGATGACCTTTTTGATCAGGTAAGAGGGGCTTCTGTATTTTCTAAGATTGATCTGAGGACTGGTTATCATCAACTCAAAATTAGGGAGGAATACATTCGTAAAACATCTTTTCGAACCAGGTATGGTCACGACGAATTTGTAGTCCTAACTTTTCGTTTGACAAATGCCCCTGCCACTTTTATGTGCTTAATGAAAAATGTTTTGAACAAGTACTTGGATAAATTTGTGATAGTGTTCATAGACGATATTCTGGTTTATTCAAAAAGTGAGGAAGAGCACAAATAACACTTGAGGATAGTTTTGGAAACCTTGAAAGAAAACCAGTTATATGCCAAGTTCAGTAAATGTGAATTTTATAAAGACATGATTCAATATTTAGGACATATTATTTCTGAACAAGGATTGGCTATGGACCTTGAGAAAATAAAGGCTATTAGAGAATTTCCGATGCCCATTGATGTTTCAGCAGAAAGGTCATTTATGTGGATTGCAGGTTATTATATAAGGTTTGTGGAAAGATTTTCTGCAATAGCATATGCCATAACTTCATTACAGAGAAAAGGCACCAAATTTGAGTGGACTTAAAAATGCCAAAACGGCTTTGAACAACTAAAACTAAAACTCGCTACAGCCCCTATACTGAAAATTGCAAATCCTGACAAAGAGTTTGTTTTATGCACTGATGCATGCAGAGAGGGATTGGGAGGAGTTATGTTACAAGAAAATTCTGTTATTGCATATGAGTCTACGAAACTTAATAAACATGAACAGAACTACAGTGTATATGATTTGGAATTGGCTGCTGTAATTCAAGCCATGAAGATGTGGTGACTTCTTGGAAAAAAATTTACATTGACAACTGATCATATTAGACTCAAGTATTTCTTTTCTGAAACAGATTTGAATGCTCGACAAGCCAGATGGTTGTATTTCCTGAGTGAATTTGATATGGACATAAAACATATCAAAGGGAAAGAAAAAAAATTGTTGATGCACTAAGTAGAAATTCTTGCGAACACATCAGCATCATTGGGAGTAGTGCAAGTTTTTATTTACAAGAACTAGTTAAAAAGGTAGTAGATCAAGATCCAAACTATGAGGAGCTACAAGTGAAAATGTCGAAGAAATAAATGGCTGAATACACCCAAAATCAAAAGGGGCTGATCTGCTATAAAAACAGATTTTATTTCCCCAATGTAGAGTCTTTGAAAAAAGATATCCTAGATGAGTATCATAGACAGCCATATTCGGGACATCCTAGATATCAGAAAATGCTAGCAGCTTTGAAAAAGAAGTTGTTTTGGCCAGGAATGAAAAAGGATGTAGTAGACTATTTAGCTCGGTGCATGAAATGTCAACTAGTCAAAGTTGAACATTAGCATCGAGCTATTATTTTAAATCCCTTGCCAATTGCAGAATGGAAATGGGACACTCTTTCTATAGATTTCATAACCTGGTTACCCAGAACAAAGTACCAGCATGACTCAGTGATGGTTGTGGTGGACACTTTAACAAAATTTGCACACTTCATACCTGTAAAATCTACTTTTGGGACAGTCCAAGTAGCAGATGTGTTCCTAAAAGAGATAGTAAGGCTACACGGGACCCCAAAGATTATTATTTTAGATAGAGACGCTAAGTTCACAGCTGCCTTTTGGAAAGGTCTGTTTGGGGGCATGGGCACTAAATTGAATTTTAGTACTGCATATTACCCTCATATGGATGGTCAAACAGAGAGAACAAATCAGATCTTGGAAGATATGCTGAGAATGTATGTAATGGATAGGCCATCAAAATGGGAAGACTACTTGAATTTAGCTGAATTTGTTTATAACCACAGCTATCAATCCTCCATCAAAATGAGTCCATTTGAAGCACTCTATGGAATGAAGTGTCACACTCCATTAAGTTGGAGCCAACCGGAAGATAAGCTAGTATTGGGAGCAGATACTTTACAAGAAATGGAAAGGATTGTCAAACAAATACAAAGAAACATCAAGACATCACAAGATCGACAGAAAAACTATGTTGATAAGAAGAGGGTACATGGACAGTTCAAAGTGGGTGATCATGTGTACCTGTGTATTAAATCCAAAAATAGCACACTTTATGCTGGAAGTTGTGCAAAATTGGCTCCTAGATATTGTGGGCCTTTTGAGGTGTTAGAAACGGTGGGACTAGTGGCTTATAAGCTGGCCTTATTTCCCCATGTTAAATTTCATGATGTGTTTCATGTTTTGTTATTAAAAATATATGTACATGATGCTTCTCACATTGTTGATTGGAATGTGATACATGTGGAACCAGAAGGGGAATTCCTTCCAGAGCCGCTTCAAATATTGGAGCGGGAAGAAATTGAATCGAGGAACCGAACAGTAGCAAGAGTAAAGGTGCAGTGGAAGCACTTTACTGTTGAAGAAGCTACATGGGAAAGAGAAGCTGAGATGATGGAAAAATATCCATATCTATTTTCAAAATGAACTCTGGTAGTTAGTTGTCAACACCAAGGATGGTGTTTTTTTTCAGAGGGGGAATATGTAACACCCCTAGTTTTATGTTTTTCTATCAAGCTAGACATTTGAACTTCAATCCAAAGGGGAGTGGACCCAAATGGATAATTATTGTGTGAATGTAATTAGTTATTTAATTATGAAAAATAAATAAAATAATTATGTGCATATTGACCAAATGAGAATTATGAGATCACTTGCCAAATCCATGAGGTATGGAAAGAGGCTAAGACTTTCCCCAAAAATCTTTCAAAAATCCATGAAAGAATTTATTTCTAATTTAGATTTTTGAGGAAAAATCTAGATTTCCCCAATGAGGTGGAGAGTAGTTGGGAAGAGGTAAAAAGGTGGAAAAGTAGAAAGCAGCTTTAAAAATCCCTAAATAAGGGAAGCCTAGGCAAACAGGAAGAAAAGAATCTTATAATTTTGGACGCAGAATTAGAAACAGGCTTTGGGGAGCATAAGCTTAAATAAGCTACTCCAGAACATATTGGGGTTGGTCTGTTCTTGGAGAGGATCTCAGCTCAGGGGTGATTTTTGTGGATAAAATAACTCTAAGGCTGGGAGGACTGGTCATCACAGAAGTGGTATGCCTATAAAATTTATACACAATTAAATTAGATGTTGTTATGAAATGTTGAGAAGTGTTGTAGTGATTATGTTGAGTAGTTGTTGTTTTATGAAATTCCATACTTTTAACAGAAATTAAATGGAAGAGATAATTCTTCCAAAATTTTGTATGGTAGTAGGAACAAATCCAGGGAACACTGTCAGCCAGAATCTCTAAACCATGGGGAGGTTTAAATCTGGAGAGAGTATAAAAGATTCCCTAGAATATTTATAGTGTAACTTTAATATGCTTTTATAATGAATCATACATGAATAGATAAAAATTAATAAACTAGATTCATGTATTGATAACTGGTAGCTATGGTAACTTTATACCTTATATATGTATATACATGCACATGAATTTTAGTACAGACTCAAAACAGGAGTGGTTTAATTACATTATAAATTAAACCTGAAAAGAAATTTTTTTATGAGGTAAACATAAATTATGGCATTTATGAGAACTTAAAGTTGCTTATACATGGTCAGGTTGAAAAAAAAAATCAACAATAAAGCACATATATGAAATACAAGATAAATTTCAGACATAACTTATAAGCTGCTTGGAATAACAAAGATACACTAGCCAAGCATTAATAAATTGTGGTTAGAGGTGCTTACTAGGAACTAGAAATATTGATTGGGTTATACTGAATTCCCTTAAAAACTTCATACCCTCCTCTTACTGATATGAAGTAAATAAATGTGACAATTCTACACTGAGAAATAAAATGAAAATTTATACTTTTGTGAGTATAAAAAGAAAAAAAAAATATTGATACATAGTTATCATCTTACTATGACCAGAAAGGGTTATGTACACTCACCTAGTAGTTCTATATATATATGCGTGTGTGTGTGTGTATTTCTACCAAAAAGGATAGAACAGAAGAATATTCTGTAGGAATTAGTCATTAAGCTATGTCTAGCAAATTTACAAATTCCGGTATATAAAATAAAACGGGAAATTATAACAAAGAGGAAAATATGATATGAATATTAACACTAAATAGAGATTGGAGCATAAATAGAGTCTATAAAAAAAATTGACATGAAAGAGAAGTTGTATAGATATATTCTCCTTAAACTAAACAAATGAGAATATACTGTTCAATAATAGATACACAGAAACCTTTATAACCTGATTTATATAATCAGGATTTATATTCAATCTGAGTCTCTATTAAAAAATTTATTATTACAATTAAGAAATTTAGGACAATTAGACTTGAAATGTCGAGACGATTTATAAATGAAACATGTGGAAGACTGTTTGTACTCCAATGAAGATACTGTCGATACCAACCTGAAAATGAAAAGGGGGAAAAGAAGTTAACCTCGAACAAGAGACAGGTTATCAAAATAACATTTCATATCAGCTCTGAAGGAGGTTCAAGGGTACCTGAAATAAAACAAGTACGAAGTAAGAATTATGAAAAAAATTGTTAAGAATACATTCATGGGAAGGAGGTATAAATTTTAATATAGCTCAAACAAGAAAGATTATTACCTCGTAATATGAAACCCTCGTTCCCAAACAAGATGCGAACAAATGGATTCAAGGTTATAAATAGAAATTTTGAAGACAATGAAGTCAAAACGAATCAATGGAAGCAATTTCATAAATAAAATTTGAGACGATTAGTATACCTATGATATCAGTTGCTCGCATGAGATTGAGACACCTGGAACTTGGCATAACTGGGCTCAAATCAATGTAAGTAGGGTTGTAGGAGACACCACGAAATATTCCTATTAGAAATCGATTCCATAATGGACAATAAAGTTTTAGAGGAAGTCTTAAATGATATCGAAAAGGTTAACTATATTAGCAAAAGAATTAAATGGAATGATTCCTTTCTCCTTTCAAGAAAGGCATATTTCTACATGTTGAGACCAAGATTAAATATCCAAGATAACATAGCCAATTCAACTATGGAGATTATATAAACTAGGTCGAGACCGGCCTAAGAATTTTACGAAATTCTGTATACAAAATCCAAACCACGTGAATGATTGAATCGAAGGCATATATAGCCTAGGAGAATGAATACACGACTTCAGTCACAGAAGTAAAATTATCAATACCAAACCATGAGCAACGAAAATATATATGTACCTGAAAGAAATTCATAGGAAGGAAATCATAAAGCCTAAAGGCTTCGAACGCATAGCTCGTAACCCCACAAGAATGAGCAGCGTCTTAGTCTTCAGGAGGTAATGATGAAAATAGAAAGCAAAAGAATATCTTCAAAACAATTCAGAGATTAAATACAATTTTCTCCCAAAACCCTAACTGGCCTTGGATCATCTCGATCATCCATGTGTCCACAAATTGATGGTGTAGACGAAGATTGGATTGGGAAAATCGAGACTACCATCGTTACCATTTAAAATTCTTAATGTAAATCCATGAAATGTAAGACAAATTACTCGAGCGTATAATATGATCAATCACCATAAATAAAAGGAGATAGGACAGAGAATATACAAATATAAATCAAGAACTTTGCTATCAAATTAGCTTAAAGACTCCAGTGGTCCATAAAACCAAGTATAGAGGAAGATATGATTTGATCACCAATGTCTCGAAACCATTAATTCATACCTTGCCAACAAAGCACAGGAGGTACAACCAAGTTGACGTCACTTATTCCAACCAACGTCTCATTCCAGTAGAGGTACGTTGCATATTTATGTGTTGTACGAAAAAAAATTATTCAAACATTGAATCAAATGGACATAAGGATATAGTAATATCGTTGAAGAAGAATGACGATTAATTTGGCAAAAGGAGCATTAAAATGACTTTATTATAGTTAGAAACAATGTATGATATCATGACAGTGGAAACGTATTAAGATATCCAAGGAAACAAATTAAGTATTATGCCTAGAACATACAAGAGTGTCATACATTTAGAAAGCCAACACAAATATATATATGGTGTTAAGGGGAAGGGACCATATATCCTTAAGGATTAAAGGAATACCTTGGAATGAATATGGTAAATTGTATATATGGGAAGGATGTGAAATATATATATATATATATATACACATAAGAAGGGAAATATAATTAAAAAAAAAAAAAACCCCATAAGTGTTACAATATTCTATATGTTGAGTAGTTGACTCAACATAAAAACAATGTTTAATAGAAGTATGCTAAATAATAGATTTCAAAGGTAGTTATGAATATTTCGGAATGATAAATGAACAGAACTGAATTTCAGAGGTAATCTTAGAAAAAAAATTTATAGGTGGGAAGGAGGAGACATTACACTAGACCAGATATTATGTTTGCAGCAAGTTTTGTCTCCATGTTTATGCAGTCACCAAAGCTTACTGATTGGCAGGTTGCAAAAAGGATCGCAAGGTATATTGTTGTCACACCGCCCATTTACTATACCAAATTTTTTTTTCAAGCCTTCCTCTTTTCAATTATAATTCTGGAAGGATACTATACTTATGTTGGTTTACTCAATTCAAAATTGTTTGCCTAATTATGATTCATTTTCTTATCTCAACTATATCCACCACCAAATGGGATATAATAATATTAGTACTACCAAATATCATTATATTTAAATTATCACCCAATGGTTTTGTTTATCAAAATCCCACTTTTATGTCTCACCACCTTAGTTGTTTATTAATGAACCTTGGGTCATGGGTAATGAACCTTTCGTTATAATTCGATCGACTTATATGAGACAATGAATATTATTCACCTATTCCTGCTCGTTTACCAAGTGTGAATCATAATTTGATTTAATTTATTCGTATGGCCATCTGTGCGTACAGGCACTCATGGCCATTCATTGAATCCTTGTCATCATTTATATTAAATCAAACTCATTTACTCTGATATCCACGTCATATGGATTGGAATGTGATTTAAATAAATTGAGACATGAAGCCCATTCTCCACGTAAGCCTGTATATGATTTTGGGTGTAGTTGTGTAGTTTTGAATGGGTCTCATTTGTTTGGCGGTCACATGGGTTTGCTCCACGGAACTCTGGAACTCCCCACGCCAGCTTACCTTGGTGCGATTGCAATTTCTATGGCACAGCCAGCCTGTGGTGACATTTATGGTCTTGCTAATCACATTAAACGCTGAACGTATTGATTGTACATGACGCATCCCACTCTTTGATCTGTGGCTTCACCCTTGGGATCTTTCCATGTGGACAATGTGGATCAAACGATTCGTTAGGGTTTCATGGATATAAATCTCAGTGTTATTGGTTTTGTCGGTTTTTTTCTCTTCATTCTTGTTCGATTAGTCTCGTAACAGTGCACTCCGGTGCCATTGAGGTCTAATTGTGCATCTATCCATTCCTTCTACGTATCTCATTACTTCATCGAACCATGCAGGTATGCCAATTCCTGAGGTTATGAAGTGCACTCTCTATTTTGATCGCTTGTTTTAGTTTTTCCCTTTTTCGTTTAGGGTAACACGTCTTTGTTTCGACTAGTCACTGATATTTGGATTTATGGGGATTGTTTCCCATTGCTCCATACAGATGGATTCATGTCTGCTTAACTTAATTTTTTTTTCTTTTTGCAGTGTTTTGAGATTATGCTGCGTTAAGTGATTGGATTCGTTTGGTTTAAGTTTCTGGTTATTATATTTCCCTATATGCGTTCTCCAGAACGAGACAGAACCATTGCATTGTGTTGATGGTCCTGGAAAAATACTCATCTTCTCCATTAAGCCCAGCATAAGTTTGTCTGAGTTCTTCGCATGGCGATAGAAGAATGTGATTAATTTCAACACTCGGGTTCGCTATTTTCTTGACCTGTATAGGTAGGAATTTCTACCGCTTGTTTATACAAAAACGAACTTTTTTATTTCTAAGGTAATGCCCACTCTCCATCTTGTGCTTAATTATGTCGTTTCCCTATGTATATGACAGGTCCTTGATAGCTTAGAGATTCTCGAGCCTTAGGTAATTTGTTGTTCCTCGTTTAACAAATTTTTTTTTTGATAGCATTCTTTTCCCTTTTAATCGTACTCATTTTGGGGTTTTTGGCTCTTGTAGGTATTGACAACCAACTTCCTACTCTCTCTCGACCCATGAAAGTCGTAGCTCCCTTCAGCACTAACATAAATTTCTTTGATCCTTTCTAGGTCGGTACTCGTCGAACGTTGGTTTGAAGGAACCAGTTCTCCTCACCTCGTTCTAGAACATTTTCGACCGCTTAATAACTTTAATTGATGTCATTGTATAATTTTAGCTATTAAAACTCTTTCTGGGTTTCGACCCTGACTCGTTCATTATTTCAAATTCAGAAACGTTTACGATTATGACACTGTCCTCATGCCACAGTGGACTTGTAATCATTGAAAGTTTTTTTTTTTTTAATATAACTTTGTCGGTTTCCTATTATAAATTGTGCTTATGGCTATTCTTATGTATCTGCAACAAGGCATTAATTTACTCTTTTAGCTTGAGTTCAGATTTTTTTTCTTATTTATGGCATTATTCTACAACTACGTGCATTCCAACTCAGTTGTATTTTGTTGCCATAATACTTATAGGCCATTCATAGGTTAGAATTACATTCCTGCATGTAGGGATTATGTTATTCAACAGCTTAACTATGCTCTTCCATAATAAGTTTGGTTGCATATAATTTCATAACTCCATTCTTTTATTGTAGCTTCCAGTGATTATTCTGTCTCATTTATCCTTACCATCATTATGGTAGTACTCAATTGCATTTTGTGTATGTTTCCCTACTCCTCTGGATTGTAATTGGATAATAACAGTGAACTAAATATTTCCAAGTATTGGCAGCTATGCTCTTCCCAGAATTTCAGTATTGAGATAAGTATTAAATTGTAATTGTAAATTGATTAGCATCACCTCTCTTTAGGCTTTGTAAATACCTACAAGTGTTGTGCTAATATGTATATATATATCTGTGTCTGGAAAACACTTTCGTTTGTAATATGACACTATACCTTCTTGTCTCTTGTTCACATAATGGAGTAGATTATGTTTATGGCCTACTGTCGTACAATATGCATGTTAAATTATTTATTTATCCTTCTTTCACATATTGGTTTTAACTCATACTATGAGTTTAATTCAAGGAAACTAAATATTAATGGACAGTCCCATGCAATTTGTTATTGGCTTCCTTATGATGTAGAATGTCTTATTTATATGCAGACATAATTGGCTACTGTGATTCTATTAGTGTACTAGTTCCTGGAAGGTAGTCTGTAAAAATTTTTCTTTTCCTTTTTATACACAGTCTAGATGACAGTTCATATACTACTATTCTCAAATACAGTACAAAATTTATCATATAGTTCTCTACTATGTATGTATATATCAACTCATTCTATAAATCAGAAGCAAATTAAATTTAATTCACAAATTTTCCTGTGGAGAACTATGTATCCTCAGATTTAAACCAACACTGGTTTAGAGACTCTGTTGGATTCTACTCCACAGATTTATTTCCTACAACTATGAAGAATTATAAAGGTGAATTCCTCATGATTAATTCTGTTAAATGTAGCATTTGTAATTCTAATATACAATTAACTTTTATATGTATTCAATTCATACTGTATGAATTAAACACATCAAGAATTTTAGAGACATACCATTCATGTAATTGACCAACCTCCCAACCTTAGAGTCCTTCTGTCTCCTAGAACTCACCACCGAGCTGAGATCATCTCCTAGAGCAGATCAACCTCTAATCTGTTTAGGAGCAGCTTATTTAAGCTATTGTTCCCCCAAAGCATGTTTCTAATTCTGCATCGAGAATCTCAGGATGCTTTTCTTCCTTTTTGCCTAGGCTTCCCATTTTAGGGATTCTTTAAAGATGTTTTATGCTTTTCCCAGCTTTTCCATCTTTTTACCTCTTCCCAACTACTTTCCTCATCATTGGGGAATTCTGATTTTTCCTCAAAAATCTAAATTTAGAATTAATTTCTTTCAAGGATTTTTGAAAGATTTTGGGGAAATATTTGCCATATCCATCCTCCTGTATTTAGCAAGTGATCTCATAGATCTCATTTCTGTAAATCTGCACAATTCATTTTATTCATTTCCTCAAATTAAATATTCAATTACATTCACAAAATACTTATCCTTTGGGGTCCACTCCCCTTAGGATTAAAGTTCAAATGTCTAGCTTTGAAATTCAAACACATAAATTGGGGGTGTTACATATTCCCCCTCTGAAAATAAACACCTTCCTCGGTGTCTTTATTCAAATAATAGAGTTCATTTTGCAAATAAAAATGGATATTTTTCCATCATTTCAGCTTCTCTTTCCCAGGTAGCTTCTTCAGCAGTAAAGTGCTTCCACTGCACCTTTACTCTTTCTACTGTTCTGTTTCTCAATTAAATTTCTTCCCGCTCCAATATTTGAAGCGGTTCTGGCAGAAACTCCCCTTCTGGTTCCACCTGTACAACATTCCAATCAACTATGTGAGAAGCATCATGCACATACTTTTTTAATAACGAAACATGAAACACATCATGAACTCTAACATGGGGTGGTAAGGCCAGCTTGTAAGTTACTGGTCCCACCCTTTCCAATACTTCAAAAGGACCACAGTATCTAGGAGATAGTTTTGCACAACTTCTAGCATAAAGCGTGCTCTTTTTGGGTTTAATACGTAAGTACACATGCTCTCCCACTTTAAATTCTCGGTGCACTCTCTTCTTATCAGCATAATTTTTCTGACGATTTTGTGTTGTCTTGATATTTCTTTGTATCTGTTTGACAATTCTTTCCATCTCTTGTAAATCATATGGCCCTAACATCAATTTATCCTCTGGTTGACTCCAGCTCAAGGGAGGACGACATTTTCTCCCATATAGTGCTTCAAACGGACTCATTTTGATGGAGGATTGGTAACTGTTATTATAGGAAAATTCAGCTAAATGCAAGTAATCTTCCCACTTTGTTGGCCTATCCATCACATACATTCTCAGCATGTCCTCCAGAATTTGGTTTGTTCTCTCCGTTTGACCATCTGTCTGAGGGTGATAAGCAGTACTAAAATTCAACTTAGTACCCATCCCTTCAAACATCCCTTTCCAAAAGGCTGCTGTAAACTTAGCATCTCGGTCAGAAACAATTACCTTTGGGATCCCATGGAGTCTTACTACTTCCTTCAGGAACACATTCGCTACTTGAGCTATTCCAAAGGTAGATTTCACTGGTATAAAATGGGAAGCTTTGGTTAAAGTGTCTACTACTACAATTACTGAATCATGCTGGTATTTGGTTTTGGGTAATCCTGTTATAAAATCCATGGAAACTGTGTCCCATTTCCATTCTGCAATCGGAAACGGGTTTGAAAGACCAACAGGATGCTGATGCTCAACTTTGACTAGTTGAAATTCCATGCATCTAGTTAAATATTTTGCTGCATCTCTCTTCATTCCTGGCCAGAACAACTTATTTTTCAAAGCTGTTAACATTTTCTGATATCCTGGATGTCCTGGATATGGATGTTTGTAATATTCATCTAACATTTCTCGTTTTAAGAACTCTACATTGGGAATATACAATCTATTCTTATAACAGATCAGCCCTTTTTGGTTTTTAGTGAAATCAGTTTTCTCCTTCTTCAGTAATTTCACCAGTAGTACTTCATAATTTGGATCTTGGTTTGCTACCTATTTCACCAACTCTTCTAAATTAAACTGGGCACTACTTCCACTGCTACCTAGAATTTGAAAAGCATTTCTACTTAAAGCATCAACAATTTTATTTTCTTTCCCTCTGATATGCTTTATATCCATGTCAAAATCACTTAGAAAAGACAACCATCTGGCTTGTCTAGCATTCAAATCAGTTTGGGAAAAAAAAAATTTGAGACTAATATGATCAGTCATCAACGTAAACCTTTTTCCAAGGAGATAGTGCCGCCATATTTTCAAAACATGGATAACAGCAGCTAATTCTAAATCATAGGCACTATAATTTTGTTCATGTATCTTCAGTTTCCTAGATTCATATGAAATAACTGAATTCTCCTGCAAGAGAACTCCTCCTAATCCCTCTCTACAGGCATCTGTACATACCACAAATTCTTTATCAGGATCTGCAATATTCAGTATAGGAGTTGCAGTAAGTTTTAGTTTTAATTGGTCAAAACTGTTTTGGCATTTTTCCGTCCATTCAAAATTGACACCCTTCCTTTGCAATGATGTTATGGGATATGCTATGGCAGAAAATCTCTCCACGAATCTGCGAGAATAGCCTGCAATCCCCATAAATGATCTCACTGCTGAAACATCAGTTGGTACAGGCCATTCTTTTATAGCCTTTATCCTTTCAGGGTCAACAGTAAGGCCTTGTTCAGAAATAATATGACCCAAATATTGGATCTTATCTTTATAAAATTCACATTTGCTAAACTTGGCATATAGCTGGTTTTCCTTCAGAGTTTCCAATACTATCCTCAAGTGTTCTTTATGTTCCTCCTCACCTTTTGAGTAGACTAAGATATCATCTATGAACACAAGGACAAATTTATCCAAGTACTTGTTTAATACACTGTTCATTAGGAACATAAATGTGGCAGGGGCATTTGTCAAACCAAAAGGTAGGACTACAAATTTGTAGTGACCATACCTGGTTCGAAAGGTTGTTTTGCTGATGTCTTCTTTCTTGATTCTGAGCTGGTGATAACCAGTTCTTAAGTCAATCTTCGAAAATATTGAAGCTCCTCTCACTTGATCAAAAATATCATCAATTCGAGGCAAAGGGTATCTATTTTTAATGGTCAACTTGTTCAGTTGGTGATAATCAATGCACATCCGAAAAGTGTCATCTTTCTTTTTCACAAACAACACCGGTGCTCCCCAAGGAGACACACTTCGTCTGATATACCCTTTATCTAACAGTTCTTGCAATTGCATTTTCAGTTCCATCAACTCAGGGGGACTCATTCGATAAGGGGCGCAGGAAATAGGCACTTCTCCCGGCACCAGATCGATTGAAAAGTCAATCTCTCTTTTGGGGGGAAGATAAGGGATCTCATCTGGAAAAAATTCTTTAAATTCCCTTATCACTGGTAATACATCGAGTAGGTTTTCTTCAGTTTTCTATTCTATTTCTTCAACATGTACTGCATAAACTTGATATCCTTTTCTAGATATTATTTTTAATTGCAGTGCTGCTATTTGTCTTAAAGATATAGGTTTTGGTTTTCCTTTGAGAATAAAAGGTTTCCCTTCCTCATCTACACAATGCAAACTCTTATCCCAGTAGTTCATCAAAGCTTTCTTCTTTTCCAGCCATTCCATTCCTATCAGCAGGTCATATGAACCTAAGGGTAGAATGTTCAAATTTACTTCTGTTTTAAAATCATTTAATTTGATTACTGTTCGGGGCAATTTATGTGTTACCTTTCTTTTAGTTCCAGTAGCCAGCTGTACCAACCAGGACTGTGGAAATTTTTCAGTTTTAAGATTGCATTTTTCTAGAATTTTTGGACTAATTAAAAAGCTGGAAAAGCTAAGGAAAAGCATAAAACAGCTTTAAAGAATCCCTAAATGGGAAGCCTAGGCAAATAGGAAGAAAAGCATCCTGAGATTCTGGACGCAGAATTAGAAACATGCTTTGGGGAACAATAGCTTAAATAAGCTACTCTTGTACATATTAGAGGGTAATCTGCTGCAGGAGGTGATCTTAGCTTGGGGGTGAGTTCTGGGAGACAGAAGGACTCTAAGGTTGGGAGGTTGGTCTACTGCGCTGGTGGTATGTCTCTGAGAAAAATTGTCTTCTTGTTTTTTAATGGTATGAATTGCCTACATATAAACACAAAATTTGTCTCTAAGATATTATATTTGATTAGTCTACATTTAACAGAATGTAATCACCAGGCAGTAAACTGGTCATCCTGTATAGTTATAGAGGAAAATCCTGTAAAGTAGAATTCCACAGAATGTTTAAACCAAGGTTGGCTTAAATCTGAGGAAACCTTGTTCTTTCAGGAACCATTGTGAAATTGGTTTAATCTGCTTCTATTTCCTAGAATAATTTTATTTACAGCTACCATGGAGAGAAATGAAATTCACTATAGTATACCAGAACCATAGCAGGATATAAATTAAAACTTATACTGTTTATGAAAGAACAGAGGGAGAGATTCAATAAACTGATCTCAGGTTCAGCCAAGAAATTCTGTTATCCAGAAAATTAAATGGTTTAAATCAACCAGGTTGTGCATGAGTCACTTTGTCTAGGGGAGGAAAGGAGTACATAGTTATAAACAAAATGCACTAGAAACTATGGTCTCCTGAAACTACTCTAATATTATATCACTGAAATTGATTTCATATAGGGTATAAATTATGAGTGAGCAGTTGAGAACTACAGTAGCAAAGAGTAAAATTATTTCAACAGTATGAACAATACATCTATATAAACACTATTTCCATTGATCAAGAGGAAAAAGGGAATGGGTTCCAATCCCATAACCAGCCTTCAGAAACATTTATTACCATGTACACAGGTAGACAAGAGTTGGGTAACTAGATATAATAAAACGAGAAGAAACTGAAGAATAGAAAGGTATGCAGACAATTCTGGAAAACGGGAGAATATAATTTCTAGACTTCCATAAATATTAACCTATGTTTAGGAGTAAAATTGGACTCATAATTTCCAACATGCCATTCATCTGCCTAGACAAGTTCAATATAACCATGAACAGAGAAACTGTCATTAGGACACAATAAGAATAACATACATCAGAATAAGAGATAGAAATTATATAAAATCCTCCTGAAAATTTTGATGATCTGGAACCATAATATTGTTACCAAAATCCTATTTCTGTGCTGATGAGCACACTAAACCAAGTTAAATTTCATGGTATATATAGAAAAAAAAACTACATATGATTCATACAGTCCCTGTAAAATTGTACTGTGGCATAGTATATTGAATTCAACCTAACATAATAGGGAATATATATATATATGTCCCATAATATTAAAATAAAAAATGAGCCTATCAGGCTGGGGTGTAAAACTTGCAACCCCTATCTCAATAGAACCAATCTAAACAAGCGCCCTTCTGCGCAACAGCATAAGAGGTCGATATTATATTTCGACGCCCATGAAAACGACGCAACAGGAGAGGGGCAATAAATCCCATAAGGATACCAACCTGGACGGCCAAGAGGTCCACGTTAGAAACCCTAACGATTGAAAATATTATGTACTGCATTTACAAGCATGCCATAAACATTCGTTTACCTATAAACGACAAGTGCAAACAAAACAAAAAGGGAATTAGTCAAATTGCACTATCTTAGGGAATCAAGTGAAAGATGAGAATAATACTGAGGTTAAAAGAATACCTATGGAGCGTAATGTTCAGATACGTCGAGCCCTGTAATAAAAATTGTATACAGAGAGGGATTAATACGCAATAGCTTTGACGAGAATAGGGAGGAAGTTACAATTTAAGACAGAGACAAGACACACAAGAACCTACCTCATAAAAATCCATTGAATCTTAGACGTCTACTTGAAAGGATGCAGAAAACACTGCACAAGAGGCATAATACGAATTAGTCTCATCCTGTGAACTCGCCAGAGTAGGTTTGACGATAACCCAACCTCATTTTGGCGCTGAGAGTATGACTCGCATATCTTAAAACAAGAAGTATTCCCCTTACTGAGGAGTGAATACATACTCAGAACCGGCGTATGGCCAGCTAAGAGCAACGGCCTGAAATAATTTAAGCACACAATAACGTACAAATGAACGCTGAGGTAATTACCTGATATCTTGTTCATGAAACTGAAGCGCCATGGTTTTCTCTGCAACGGAGAATGACAATCCCTCGGCCGAATGTAGAATTGTGCCAACGCAGAGGTGCACCACGAATTGAAGAATGCAGAAACCCGACTTAGCTCTACCCTAACGACTTATATAATTCTTCGATAACCACCTTAACCCTAACCAGAATCGATCACCATCGTCCACTTGGCAGAATCGTGGAAGCCAAGCCACGGATCGAGGGTAGAAGTGGAGAGTTAAGACCATCGTATCGTATTAATGGAGTGTAAGTCCGAATTTAAGTCGCTATGTCCTGTACATATATTGTTATGGTTGTTGTACACTCCATAAGTCGAGCTACCGCATCGACGTGGATTCACCAGGCAAGCGAGCGAAGGGGTATGACGAACTCCACAAACCATACAACATTCATTTATTTACTATGACGCCTGACGTGGATACAATTTTCCTCGCGGCGATGCACATAGCAACTAAAATCCATTTTGACCATACGCTTTACGTGCATATTGATTTTGATTCAAAGTACAATATCTGAAGTCGATTGGGAAATCTTATGTGCCGTGACGTGTGGTCATGTCAACAGGCTGATATGGGGGTTGATACCAAACGCATGGAAACCAATCCATTCACAATATTATGTCGAATCATATAAACAAAAAAACAAATCATTCCCTCAAGTCTATACCAAGATACATGGCGGAGGAATCGTAACTATGGAGAGTGGAAAGGTTCATTTAAGTCATGTTTTGTTATACGTGTTAATGGGCCATAGGGTTACGTTATACTCAATAATTAAATAAATGGGTTATGCGACCCTTAAGTCAAAGGTGAATTCGCAAGGGTATGCGAGACATGGGTAAAGGTCAAAGACATGAAAAATATGTTCACCCTTGAAATGCAAATAACATAAGGTAAGAAGTAGGAGTAGAGGGTTTAATTGCGACAGCATATGATGATGAAAAGTATCATGATAAAAAGGTGAAATGTCATAATAAACCTATACTTAAAAGTCTGAGTTCATGAAGAAAATTTTTTTGTTGGGTGTGAAATTTGGAGGCGTGACAAATGGTATCGGAGCCCAAGTTATAAAACTGGGCTGGTGACTTTGTGCTCACGATTGCTGTGTACTCACTGTGTAATTGTATTGCTGTAGCAAAAGTTTTTTGTTTTGTTTTTTTCTGTTCACTGACCTGTGCTATGTAGTGTACAGTGAGGTGATAGAATGGAAGAAGGTGGTGGAATTTATGTAGATCTGCGTGGTGAGCCAGATCCTAATGTGGCCATGATGGCTATGTTGTGAAATTTGCAACAAGAATTGGCTGAGATAAAGAGCTAGAATGACAGATTGTCATTAGCCAGTGAGGAGCAGGAAAAGCTCATCAGGGAATTAACCTCACGGAACAGCCAAGAAGGCGAAGGTTCTGGGAAGAGGAAGACTGATGAATCTAATGAGGAAGATGCTATTCGACATCAAAATAAGCAGAAAAAGGAATTACAAGGGGAATTCCAAAAAATCAAACCTCCCTCCTATAATGGGGAAAAGGAGGAGGATGCTGAAGCCTGGTTGCTGAATATGATTAAGTATTTCCAGGTTTATGAATATGAAAGCAATCTAAAGGCCGGATTAGCTGTCTACCAGCTACAAGGTAAGGCTACCTTGTGGTGGGAGGAGACAAAGATGGTGCATGCCATAGACGAAAAGACAGTTACTTGGGAAGATTTCCAGGCTAAATTCAAGAATCGCTACTTGAATGAGCAGTACTATGATGAAAAAGAAAAAGAATTTCATGAGCTTAGATTGGGACAGCTCACTATCGATGAGTTTGTTACTAAATTTACCAATCTATTAAGATATGTACCTTACATAAGGGAAGAAAAGGCAAAGGTACATAGGTTTTTGAATTGTTTGCCTATGGTATACAAAGAGAAAATTGAGTTTGAAAACCCAAAAACAATGGACAAAGCTATTAGAAAAGCTAGATTGTGTTACCAACAGTTCAAAGGAAAAACTGATCAAGGAAAAAGTTGGGTAAGTAAGAATGAATTCAAAGGGAGAAAACAGAAACCAGCCTATTTGAAGAATTTTGGCAGAGATCATCAGCGGAAAAGATTTGGAAAACCCAAAGAAAGTCAAACTGCATAGTCTCAAGTGGCATCGAAACCAATAGATGGAGACAGTAAAAACGAGGGAATAGTTAGAATGAAGAAGCCCTTGAAGTGTTGGGGCTATGGAGAACCCCATCTTTTGAGGGACTGGCCCCATAGAAATGTTCATATGCTCATGAGGGATCGGGAAGTGACAACAATAAATGATATAGCGAGAAACATACCAACTATCAGTGCAGCCCTAGAAAATCGGCAAGCAGAACATCAAGCAACCATGTTGGAAATGGAGGGTAAGATTTCTGACCTACCTGTTTCTGTTCTGATTGATCCAGGTGCTTCTTTGAGTTACATTAGTCCAAAGATTGTAGAAAAATGTAACTTAAAAACTGAAAAATTTCAACAGTCGTGGTTGGTACAGCTGGGCACTGGAACAAAAAGAAAGGTAACACATAAACTGCCCAGAACAGAAATCCAATTAAATGAGTTTCGAACAGAAGTGAATTTGAACATTCTACCCTTAGGGTCATATGATCTATTGATAGGAATGGACTGGCTAGAAAAGAAGAAAGCTTTGATGAATTGCTGGGATAAGACCTTGCATTGTGTAGATGAGGAAGGGAAAATTTTTATTCTCAAAGGGAAACCAAAACCTATTTCTGTCAGACAAATTTCAGCATTGCAATTAAAAAGAACAGCTAGAAAAGGATATCAGGTTTATGCAGTGCATGTGGAAGAAATGTATCAGAACAAGAAGAATTAATTATTAATTGCATCAAAGTATTAAGAGAATTCAAGGGAAGTTTTTCCATGAAATTAGACATGTTCCCCAAAAGAGAGATTGACTTCAATCGATTCAAACAGATTCAACACTGTTTACTCTAGCACCTTATCAACTCTCAACTACCTCTCCGAACTTCCTTATGGAATAGAAAATGAAATTCCAAGAACCTGTTAGATAAAGGGTATATCGCATCAAGTGTGTCTCCTCAAGGCCCGGGGCACGTTTGTGGAAAAGAAGGATGGAACTTTTAGGATGTGCATTGATTATCATCAACTGAATAAGTTGACCATTAAAAACAGATACCCCTTTCCCAGAATTGATGATCTTTTTGACCAAGTGAGACGGGCTTCATTTTTTTCAAAAATTGACTTAAGGACTGGTTATCACCAGCTTAGAATTAAAGAGGAAGACATCAGCAAAACAACCTTTCGAACCAGGTATGGTCACTACGAATTTGTAGTCCTACCTTTTGGTTTGACAAACGGCCCTGCCACATTCATGTGCCTAATGAACAGTGTGTTAAGTTTGTGTCAAGTTTGAATGGACTGAAAAATGCCAAAACAGTTTCGACAAATTAAAACTGAAACTTACCACAGCCCCTATACTGAAGATTTCAGATCGTGATAAGGAATTTGTGGTATGTACGGATGCATGTAGAGAAGGATTGGGAGGAGTTCTTTTGTAGGAAAATTCAGTGATTGCCTATGAATCCAGGAAACTGAAGATACATGAACAAAATTATAGTGCCTATGATTTAGAGTTAGCACCTGTTATTCATGCTTTGAAAATGTGGCGGCACTATCTTCTTGGAAAAAAATTTACATTGATGACTGATCATATTAGTCTCAAATATTTCTTTTCTCGAACTGAACTGAATGCCAGACAAGCCAGATGGTTGTCTATTTTAAGTGAGTTTGACATGGACATAAGACATATTAGAGGGAAGGAGAATAAAGTTGCTGATGCATTGAGCAGAAATGCTTGTCAGCATATCAATAATATTGGAAGTAGTGCTCAGATAGATGTAGAAGAATTGGCGAGTAAAGCTGCCAACCAAGACCCAAATTATGAAACACTTTTGGTGAAATTACAGAAAAAGGAGAAAACTGACTTTTCCCAAAACCAATAAGGGCTGATTTGTTATAAGAACAGATTGTATATTCCTAATGTAGAGTCTTTAAAAAGAGAAATTCTGGATGAGTATCACAAACAAACTTATGCAGGACACCCAGGGTATCAAAAAATGTTATCATCCCTGAAAAAGCAGTTGTTCTGGCCAGGAATGAAGAGAGAGGTAGCAGAATATTTAAGTAGATGCATGGAATGTCAATTAGTTAAGGTGGAACATCAGCATCCTGCCGGCCTTCTGAACCCTTTGCCCATTGCAGAATGGAAGTGGGACACCGTTTCCATGGACTTCATTATAGGATTACCCAAAACCAAATACCAGCATGATTCTGTAATGGTAGTAGTAGACACTTTAACCAAATCTGCTCACTTTATACCAGTGAAATCCACCTTTGGAACAGCTCAAGTAGCGAATGTGTTCCTGAAGGAGATAGTAAGGCTCCATGGAGTTCCTAAGGTGATTGTGTCTGATAGGGATGCTAAGTTTATAGCAGTCTTTTGGAAGGGGTTATTTGGAGGAATGGGCACTAAATTGAATTTTAGCACTGCCTACCACCCTCAGACTGATGGTCAAACGGAAAGAACTAATCAAATTTTGGAGGACATGCTGAGAATGTATGTGATGGATAGACCCTCAAAGTGGGAAGATTTCTTACATTTAGCTGAATTTGCCTATAATAACAGCTATCAATCCTCCATCAAAATGAGCCCGTTTGAGGCACTGTATGGTAGGAAGTGTCGTACCCCTTTGAGCTGGAGTCAGCCAGAAGACAAACTGATGTTGGGACCTGATGCTTTACAAGAAATGGAAGGAATTGTCAAACAGATACAAAAGAACATCAAGACAGCACAAGATCGCCAGAAGAGTTATGCAGATAAGAAAAGAGTGCATAGAGAATTTAAAGTTGGGGAGCATGTATATTTGCATATTAAACCCAAAAAGAGCACCCTTTATGCTGGGAGTTGTGCAAAATTGGCCCCTCGATACTTTGGTCCCTTTGAAATATTAGAAAGGGTGGGACCAGTGGCTTACAAGCTGGCCTTACCACCCCATGTTGGGGTTCATGATGTATTTCATGTTTCATTGTTAAAAAGATATGTGCATGATGCTTCTCACATAGTTGATCGGAATGTTGTACAGGAGGAACTAGAAGGGGAGTTTCTGCCAAAACCGCTTCAAATATTGGAGCGGCAAGAAATTGAATTGAGAAGCAAAACGGTAGCAAGAGTAAAGGTGCAGTGGAAGCAATTTACTGCTGAAGAAGCTACCTGGGAACGAGAGACTGAAATGATGGAAAAATATCCATTTTTATTTGCAAAATAAACTCTAGTAGTTGAATAACAACATCGAGGATGGTGTTTATTTTCAGAGGGGTAATATGTAACACCCCCAATTCATGTGATTGCATTTTAAAGTTAGATACTTGAACTTTACATCCTAAGGGGAGTGGACCCCAAAGGATAATTATTTTGTGAATGCAATTAAACATTTAATTGAGGAAATGAATAAATTATTGTGGTGCAAATTGACCAAAAATGAGATGATGAGATCACTTGCTAAATCTGTGAGGATGGATGAGGCAAATATTTCCCCACAATCTTTCAAAAAAATCCTTGGAAGATAGTAAGTTTTAAATTTAGATTTTTGAGGAAAAATCTGAATTTCCCCAATGATGAGGAAAGTATTCGGGAAGAGGTAAAAAGCTGGAAAAGCTGAGGAAAAGCATAAAACAACTTTAAATAATCCCTAAATGGGAAGCCTAGGCAAACAGGAAGAAAAGCATCCTGAGATTCTGGACGCAGAATTAGAAACATGCTTTGGGGAACAATAGCTTAAATAAGCTGCTCTTGTACAGATTAGAGGGTAATCTGCTATAGCAGGTGATCTTAGCTCGGGGGTGAGTTCTGGGCGACAGAAGGACTCTAAGGTTGGGAGGTTGGTCTACTGCACTGGTGGTATGTCTCTGAGAAAAATTGTCTTCTTGTTTTTTTATGGTATGAATTGGCTACATATAAACACAAAATTTGTCTCTAAGATATTATATTTGATTAGTCTACATTTAATAGAATGTAATCACCAGGCAGTAACCTGGTCATCCTGTATAGTTGTAGAGGAAAATCCTGTAAAGTAGAATTCCACAGAATGTTTAAACCAAGGCTGGCTTAAATCTGAGGAAACCTTGTTCTTTCAGGAACCATTGTGAAATTGGTTTAATCTGCTTCTGTTTCCTAGCATAATTTTATTTACAGCTACCATAGATAGAAATGAAATTCAATATAGTATACCAGAACCATAGCAGGATATAAATTAAAACTTATACTGTTTATGAAAGAACAAAGCGAGAGATTCAATAAACTGATCTCAGGTTCAGCCAAGAAATTCTGTTATCCAGAAAATTAAATGGTTTAAATCAACCAGGTTGTGCATGAGTCACTTTGTCTAGGGGAGGAAAGGAGTACATAGTTATAAACAGAATGTACTAGAAACTATGGTCTCCTCAAACTACTCTAATATTATATCACTGAAATTGATTTCATATAGGGTATAAATTATGAGTAAGCAGTTGAGAAATACAGTAGCAAAGAGTAAAATTATTTCAACAGTATGAACAATGCATTTATATAAACACTATTTCCATTGATCAAGAGGAAAAAGGGAATGGGTTCCAATCCCATAACCAGCCTTAAGAAACATTTATTACCATGTACACAGGTAGACAAGAGCTAGGTAACTAGATATAATAAAACGAGAAGAAACTGAAGAATAGAAAGGTATGCAGACAATTCTGGAAAACAGGAGAATATAATTTCTAGACTTCCATAAATATTAACCTATGTTTAGGAGTAAAATTGGACTCATAATTTCCAGCATGCCATTCATCTGCCTAGAGAAGTTCAATATAACCATGAACAGAGAAACTGTCATTAGGACACAATAAGAATAACATACATCAGAATAAGAGATAGAAATTATATAAAATCCTCCTGAAAATTCTGATGATCTGGAACCATAATAGTGTTACCAAAATCCTATTTCTGTGCTGACGAGCACACTAAACCAAGTTAAATTTCATGGTATATATAGAAAAAAAAATTACACATGATTCATACAGTCCCTGTAAAATTGTACTGTGGCATAGTATATTGAATTCAACCTAACATAATAGGGAATATATATATATATGTCCCATAATATTAAAATAAAAAATGAGCCTACCAGGCTGGGGTGTAAAACTTGCAACCCCTATCTCAATAGAACCAATCTAAACAAGCGCCCTTCTGTGCAACAGCATAAGAGGTCGATATTATATTTCGACGCCCATGAAAACGACGCAACAGGAGAGGGGCAATAAATCCCATAAGGATACCGACCTGGACGGCCAAGAGGTCCACGTTAGCAACCCTAACGATTGAAAATATTATTTACTGCGTTTACAAGCATGCTATAAACATTCGTTTACTTGTAAACGACAAATGTAAACAAAACAAAAAGGGAATTAGTCAAATTGCACTATCGTAGGGAATCAAGTGAAAGATGAAAATAATACTGAGGTTAAAACAATACCTGTGGAGCGTAATGTTCAGATACGTCGAGCCATGTAATCAAAATTGTATACAGAGAGGGATTAATACGCAATAGCTTCGAAGAGAATAGGGAGGAAGTTACAATTTAAGACAGAGACGAGACACACAAGAACCTACCTCATAAAAATCCACTGAATCTTAGACGTCTGCTTCAAAGGATGCAGAAAACACTGCACAAGAGGCATAATATGAATTAGTCTCATCTTGTGAACTCGCCAGAGTAGGGTCGACGATAACTCAACCTCATTTTGGCGCTGAGAGTATGACTCGCATATCTTAAAACAAGAAGTATTCCCCTTACTCAGGAGTGAATACATACTCAGAACCGGCGTATGGCCAGCTAAGAGCAACGACCTGAAATAATTTAAGCACACAATAACGTAAAAATGAGCACTGAGGTAATTACCTGATATCTTGTTGATGAAACTGAAGCGCCATGGTTTTCTCTGCAACAGAGAATCACAAACCCTCGGCCGAATGTAGAATTGTGCCGACGCAGAGGTGCACCACGAATTGAAGAATGCATAAACCCGACTTAGCTCTACCCTAACGACTTATATAATTCTTCCATAACCGCCTTAACCCTAACCAAAATCGATCACCATCATCCACTTGGCAGAATCGTGGAAGCCAAGCCACGGATCGAGGGTAGAAGTGGAGAGTTAAGACCATCGTATCGTATTAATGGAGTGTAAGTCTGAATTTAAGTCGCTATGTCTTGTACATATATTGGTATGGTTTTTTTACACTCCATAAGTCAAGCTAGCGCATCGATGTGGATTCACTAGGCAAGCGAGCGAAGGGGTATGACGAACTCCACAAACCATACAACATTCATTTATTTACTATGACGCCTGACGTGGATACAAGTTTCCTCGCGGCGATGCACATAGCAACTAAAATCCATTTTGACCATACGATTTAGGTGTATATTGATTTCAATTCAAAGTACAATATCTGAAGTCAATTGGGAAATCTTATGTGTCGTGACGTGTGGTCATGTCAACAGGCTGATATGGGGGTTGATACCAAACGCATGGAAACCAATCCATTCACAATATTATGTCGAATCATATAAACAAAAAAACAAATCATTCCCTCAAGTTTATACCAAGATACATGGCGGAGGAATCGTAACTATGGAGAGTGGAAAGGTTCATTTAAATCATGTTTTGTTATACGTGTTAATGGGCCATAGGGTTACGTTATACTCAATAATTAAATAAATGGGTTATGCGACCCTTAAGTCAAAGGTGAGTTCGCAAGGGTATGCGAGACCTGTGTAAAGGTCAAAGACATGAAAAATTGGTTCACCCTTGAAATGCAAATAACATAAGGTGAGAGTAGGGGTAGAGGATTCAATTGTGACAGCATATGATGATGAAAAGTATCATGATAAAAAGGTGAAATGTCATAAGTGACAAATGGTATCAGAGCCCAGGTTATAAAAAAACTGGGCTGGTTACTTTGTGCTCACGATTGTTGTGTACTCACTGTGTAATTTTATTGCTGTAGCAAAAGTTTTGTTATGTTGTTTTGTTTTTTTTCTGTTCACTGACCTGTGCTATGTAGTGTACAGTGAGGTGATAGAATGGAAGAAGGTGGTGGAATTTATGTAGATCTGCGTGGTGAGCCAGATCCCAATGCGGCCATGATGGCTATGTTGCGAAATTTGCAACAAGAATTGGCTGAGATAAAAAGCCAAAATGACAGATTGTCATTAGCCAGTGAGGAGCAGGAAAAGTTCATCGGGGAATTAACCTCACGGAACAGCCAAGAAGGCGAAGGTTTCGAGAAGAGGAAGGCTGATGAATCTGATGAGGAAGATGCTATTCGATATCAGAATAAGCAGAAAAAGGAATTACAAGGGGAATTCCGAAAAATCAAACCTCCCTCCTATGATGGGGAAAAGGAGGAGGATGCTGAAGCCTGGTTGCTGAATATGATTAAGTATTTCCAGGTTTATGAATATGAAAGCAATCTGAAGGCCAGATTAGCTGTCTACCAGCTACAAGGTAAGGCTACCTTATGGTGGGAAGAGACAAAGATGGTGCATGCCATAGATGAAAAGACAGTTACTTGGGAAGATTTCCAGGCTAAATTCAAGAATCGCTACTTGAATGAGCGGTACTATGATGACAAAGCAAAAGAATTTCATGAGCTTAGATTGGGACAGCTCACTATTGATGAGTTTGTCACTAAATTTACCAATCTATTAAGATATGTACCTTACATAAGGGAAGAAAAGGCAAAGGTACAGAGGTTTCTGAATTGTTTGCCTATGGTATACAAAGAGAAAATTGAGTTTGACAACCCAAAAACAATGGACGAAGCTGTTAGAAAAGCTAGATTGTGTTATCAACAGTTCAAAGCAAAAACTGATCAAGGAAAAAGTTGGGTAAGTAAGAATGAATTCAAAGGGAGAAAACAGAAACCAGCCTATTTGAATAATTTTGGCATAGATCATCAGCGGAAAAGATTTGGAAAACCCAAAGAAAGTCAAACTGCACAGTCTCGAGTGGCATCGAAACAAATAGAGGGAGACAGTAAAAAGGAGGGAACAGTCAGAATGAAGGAGCCCTTGAAATGTTGGGGCTATGGAGAACCCCATATTTTGAGGGACTGCCCCCATAGAAATGTTCATATTCTCATGAGGGATCGGGAAGCGACAACAGTAAATGATATAGCCAGAAACATACCAACTATCAGTGCAGCCCTGGAAAATCGGCAAGCAGAGAATCAAGCAACCATGGTGGAAATGGAGGGTAAGATTTCTGACCTACCTGTTTCTGTTCTGATTGATCCAGGTGCTTCTTTGAGTTACATTAGTCCCAAGATTGTAGAAAAATGTAACTTAAAAACTGAAAAATTTCAACAGTCATGGTTGGTACAGCTGGCCACTGGAACAAAAAGAAAGGTAACACATAAACTGCCCAGAACAGAAATCAAATTAAATGAGTTCCGAATAGAAGTAAATTTGAACATTTTACCCTTAGGGTCATATGATTTATTGATAGGAATGGACTGGCTGGAAAATAAGAAAGCTTTGATGAAGTGCTGGGATAAGACCTTGCACTGTGTAGATGAGGAAGGGAAACCTTTCATTCTAAAAGGGAAACAAAAACCAATTTCTGTCAGACAAATTTCAGCTTTGCAATTAAAAAGAACAGCTAGAAAAGGACACCAAGTTTATGCAGTGCATGTGGAAGAAACAGAACAGAAAACTGAAGAAGAATTTCTGGATGCTGTACCGGTAATAAGAGAATTCAAGGGAGTTTTTCCAAAGGAAATCCCTCATCTTCCCCCCAAAAGAGAGATTGAATTCTCAATCGATCTGGTGCCGGGAGAAACACCTGTTTCACGAGCACCTTATCAAATGAGTCCTCCAGACCTTATGGAATTGAAAATGAAATTGCAAGAAATTCTAGATAAAGGGTATATCAGACCGAGTGTGTCTCCTTGGGGAGCACCAGTGTTGTTCGTGAAAAAGAAAGATGGAACTTTCAGGATGTGCATTGATTATAGGCAACTGAATAAGTTGACCATTAAAAATAGATATCCTTTGCCTATAATTGATGATCTTTTTGATCAAGTGAGAGGAGCTTCAGTATTCTCAAAAATTGACTTAAGAACTGGTTACCACCAGCTCAGAATTAAAGAGGAAGACATCAGCAAAACAGCCTTTCAAACCAGGTATGGCCACTACGAATTTGTAGTTCTACCTTTTGGTTTGACAAACGCCCTTGCCACATTCATGTGCCTAATGAACAGTGTGTTAAACAAGTATTTGGATAAATTTGTCCTTGTGTTCATAGATGATATTTTAGTTTACTCAAACAGTGAGGAGGAACACAAAGAACACCTGAGGATAGTATTGCAAACTCTAAAGGAAAATCAGCTATACGCTAAATTTAGCAAATGTGAGTTCTATAAGGACAAGATCCAATACTTGGGTCATATTATTTCGGAACAAGGCCTTGCTGTTGACCCGGAGAAGATAAAGGCTATAAAATAATGGCCTGTGCCCGCTGATGTTTCAGCAGTTAGATCATTCATGGGGATTGCCGGCTATTATCGCAGATTTGTGGAGAGATTTTCTGCCATAGCCCATCCCATCACTTCCTTACAGAGGAAAGGTGTCAAGTTTGAATGGACTGAAAAATGCCAAAACAATTTCGACAAATTAAAACTGAAACTTACTACAGCCCCTATACTGAAGATTGCAGATCCTGATAAAGAATTTGTGGTATGTACGGATGCTTGTAGAGAAGGATTGGGAGGAGTTATTTTGCAGGAAAATTCAGTTATTGCCTATGAATCTAGGAAACTGAAGATACATGAACAGAATTATAGTGCCTATGATTTAGAATTAGCAGCTGTTATTCATGCTTTGAAAATGTGGCAGCACTATCTTCTTGGAAAAAAATTTACATTGATGACTGATCATATTAGTCTCAAATATTTCTTTTCCCAAACTGATTTGAATGCCAGACAAGCCAGATGGCTGTCCTTTTTAAGTGAGTTTGACATGGACATAAAACATATTAGAGGGAAGGAGAATAAGGTTGCTGATGCATTGAGCAGAAATGCTTGTCAGCATATCAATAATATTGGAAGTAGTGCTCAGATTGATGTAGAAGAATTGGTGCATAAAGCAGCCAACCAAGACCCAAATTATGAAACACTTTTGGTGAAATTACGGAAACAGGAGAAAACCGATTTCACCCAAAACCAAAGGGGGCTAATTTGTTATAAGAACAGATTGT